>JAOTON010001623.1:0-530000 GCA_034440635.1 Lepas anatifera | reverse complement strand
GTCTTGAAAACGATTACACTCCTAAGACACGGTTGCGTCTCTAGTAATGTATTTTTGACGAACTCTTTAAATGTGGGCCCCTGCGAACTGGATGAGACATCATTTTGGAAAATTATGGACGAAAAACTGTTTTCGCCGATCCCGATGATTTTCTGTGTCTTCTCTCAATTACTTCCGAATTTTGAACAGGATGAAGTATTTTTTGCCTGTCAATTCAGGCATCCCGTTCAAAAGCAGTAGGTGTCGGCAGGAAACATCCGACAACAATGGTGCCGACAACAATGGTATCAGCTGGAAACATCACTTGAGAGATATTTCGCAAAAACGACCGGAGCCTAATGCCTTCCAATCAGAATGGAACCGGTTGTGCATCACTCCGAGCAGTCACGCCAACATGAATGTCCCATGAATGTTTGGTTCGGAGTGTCCCTCTCACTTCTTCTTAGAGGCACACATTCTGCGAATAGGCGCTGGGGCAGAGCGGCAGAGCGGGCGGGCGGGTGGGAGGAGTACCTTGTCGCCGAGGAAAGAGACGTCGCCGAAGTGGGTGCCGTCCATGCCGACGTGGCCGGTGTGCTTGAGGTCGTCCTGAGGCGCCGATATCATTTCCGGCTTCAGTCGCCGCTTCGACGAGTAGGCGGCCTTCGCTTCTGTCGGGTGCACAGAGACAAAAAAACTCAAAAAACCCCCCCCCCCGAAAAAAAAGTTGGGGGGGGAACTACCCCCCCGGGGGTTAAAACCTAATATGATTTTGGCTGCGCGGAAAATATACTCCGGATATATCGTGTCATGAATAAATTAATAAATGACTGAGAAATCACACCAAGTCGCTAAGTTAAGTAATTCATCCAGTGCAGCCAAGGGTAAGTCATACCCATTTGAATTAGTAGGTTATGCATCATACATCTAGAGTAATTAGTAGGTTTCCGGTTTGAACAGAAATCATTACACCACCATGCCATGGTCACGTGATAATATACCCAGGATAATCCACAGAACAACATATTAATGCTGTACTTCAGTTAAATCTCACAAGTCTACACATTAACGTTGATTACTATTCATGCGAACCAGAGGGCCCCCTCGCCGCGCGGGTACCTTCGCTTGGGTTTCACGTGCGATCTGAGAAACATCAAAGACCAGCTCCGACCCGCCAGAGACCGGCGCGCGGGTGGCCTGCGACGTCAGTACACTACACCGAGCACTAATCTCCCACACCAGGGCTTCTCCGGGCCCGGAGGCCGGGCGGGGGCGGCGAGGTACGCACCTCCGCGGCTGAAGGGCACCGGCGGCTGACTGCTGCTGCTGGACGGCAGGTTACTGCCCAGGTAGGCCACGAAGTGGGACGGGTTGAATAGGCCCGTCTTGCCCAGAGACGTCACGCCCTTCCACAGGTTCGGATGGTCCGCCACCGGCCTGTGGCAGATGTCCGGCCTACAGAACATGGGCTAAAGACGCGGCCTACACGCCGCTGTTTCGGACTGAGCGTCCATGCCGAATTTGTAGGGAAACAGGCAAAAGCACGTGTCAAGGTGCTTTACGACTCCGGCTGAAACCATTATTCCTCTAATCCACGGGGAGAAAACTTGAAGAGTCGGGAAATATCTGCCAGTTTAGGCATGTGGGACAAATCAAAAGAGCATCACAGATGCTGTCTACCTATACGGCGGAATTCTGACTGTACTTGTTAAAAGAAGCATAAATTTGCATCCAGGAGGCAGAGTGAGCTGTACCAGGTAATCTTCCTTGCTGAGACGCAGCATCACAATTTGTATTACCCCACAGCAAAAGGACACTGCCGAATTCTAGAGTTAAAACAGAAAGTTTCCAACATTAAACTCGATTCCTGCAACAACAAAATAACGGAATATGTAAACAGGAAAGAACGGGTCCGGGTTCAACAAAATACGGTGTACACCACTAACTCAATACTAGCACTAGCACAAAAATACCACAGGGAACCAAAATACCACAGCAACAGGAACAGCAACAGACTGGAAATAACATCATATGGACACCCCACGGACATTGGCACCGATAACAGCCCAACAATAACCAACATTTATTTCCACCAATGACGGCAGTAACACCCGGTTTGACACGAAGCCAGCAGGAAACATGTGTAGTTTGACGCCTTCGATAGCCATGCATCAGACAGCGGCTGGTTTGCAAGAGCCAGTCCAATGAGCTATGCTCACGTGACAGGAATATCGGCGTTTCCGGTTTCAGAAGTTGTGCCCGACTGGCGCGCAGTGCTCGCGTCAGCCTGCAGTTGGCGAGGTCATGGAAACAACAAATAATGTGTCCCGACCTTTCAGCGCCAGCACGGTTGATTTAGTAAACAAACCACATTTTTCACGTCACTTTCCAGCATGTTTATGGCACGTGGTGTTGGAAGAACTTAAAAACTGAGCCAACCAGAGCTAGCATTGTAGCCACCAGTCGTTCCCAACATCCGCCTAAGCAGAAGGCACATGAGTACATCGTGACCTGGCGAGGAGCCGCCACATACACCTACCAATACCATATATGTAACGAAAAAGTGTTGCTCTCGTGTCGGCTCAAATGTAGCCATAAAGAGCTGTACCATCAAACAATCAGCCCTCAAACTTTGTTGCAGGGTGAACATGCCGCAGAATCTGTGATTATGGATTCTGATTCTGTCACAGATTCTGTTGAACTAACCGTTTGAGCACGGGCGTCAGACAGTGCCTCGTGCGCCCGGGCCGATCCCCCGCGCTGCGCCGCCCACTCACCGTTTGTCGAGGACCGTGACCACGTCGCTGACCTCGTAGGCGAGACGGTCGCGCTTGGTGGGCGAGGTGGGCTCACTGGCTGCCGCATGCACCGCCTGTACCTGCTCCGGCTTACACTGAGGGGCACAGGTCACACAGGTCACACGGGTACACTGCAGTGACAGCCGCGTGTACCGCCTGTACCTGCTCCGGCTTACACTGAGGGGCACAGGTCACACAGGTCACACGGTTACACCGCACTGACAGCCGCGTGTACCGCCTGTACCTGCTCCGGCTTACACTGAGGGGCACAGGTCACACAGGTCACACGGTTACACCGCACTGACAGCCGCGTGTACCGCCTGTACCTGCTCCGGCTTACACTGAGGGGCACAGGTCACACAGGTCACACGGGTACACCGCACTGACAGCCGCATGTACCGCCTGTACCTGCTCCGGCTTACACTGAGGGGCACAGGTCACACAGGTCACACGGGTACACCGCGCGACAGGTCCGGTCAGACGCGCACACTCAGAAACAAAGGGTCAGGTCAGACAGGTACACCGGGAGGCAGGAGGAGGTCAGGTCAAGCTACAGACTTACATAGCGTTTGCCAGGCCACGCTATGCCAGATCAGGTGCGCTGCGGAGTGGGGAGTGAGCCGCAGCCTTATACTGAGGCAATCGGGGACACGGAACGTGCTGTGAGCCAGACAAGGACACCGGGGAATGCAGAGTGCTTACTCCTACAGCGAGAAAGAAAGTTAGATCAGATAACTTTAACAGGGTGGGAGAGGGGGCACTGATACACACCACAAAACAGGGAACCAAGTCCGATATTTACCAAGAGCACATGATTACACAGTACTGCGTGGGATGGGGCATAAGACATCGATTGGAAAAGCCGTGGAACGGGGACAGAGGAGCGACTCCGGGTTTATACGCCGGGGCAGACTGAGCGAATAATTGCAACACTGTGTAGCACTGGGAACAGCTTACAGGCTCAAAGCGCGAGACACCCCGGCCAGTGATAGCTGGAGATAACTTGTAACTTCTAAACCAAGCTGATTACGTTAGCAGCCAGCAGTAGGTGGAGCTGTGAGAAAGGATGGGAAGAACAATTGGCGGCGATCTGGAATGGCGTCAGCAGCGACATCTATCTAGTACAACGTCGGAGCGACAGCGCCGCAACGGTAGTTCGGTCGCGTCCAGGCTCATAATGGCAGACTGGCATGACGACAGTCGAGTAGGGGTTTCGGCGCAGATAGGTATAATATTCCATTGCCAGGCACTAGTGGTCCAAAATATACAGAACGCTTTGCTTTCCTTTCTCTAAAAAGCACATGACATGCTTATGGTCATATTCTACCTTTTCTGGTACACCCCCGAAAAAGCAGACTGACGACTGGACAGGTTATCAATGGGCGTCAGCGCCTCTAAAATCTGAGCCACCTGAAATCCGCGACAGGGAGAGTGCGACCACCCTCTCCACGTCACGCTGGCCAACAAACAGCCCAACTGCAACTTGAACGGGCTCTCAGAGCTGGACGCGACAATAAATATAGCTGGGGTCAGAGCGCAAAAACAGTGTTCCCTCAAACACAATCCCACACCTGTTAGTAAAAACAACTTCTAAAGACAGCACGGCAAGGTCAGAATATCTCGCCCTTAGCCCTACTTATCAAACTTACCACCCAAACAGTACGTCTGACTCTAGTGATCCCAGTCGAAATTGATCTACTCCAATATAAAAACCGTACAAGGGAACAATATACCACACCATCTTCAATGAACCAACCGGCATTAATAAACAAAAACAAGCCGCAGGAGATGTGACGGAGCGTGCGTTGACACAGACGCTCACATCCCGGCGGACTCACATCCGGAAGCATCTGAGCCAAGTCGACGAAGTTGGGCCTCTTGTTGGGATCGTGCTGCCAACACTTGATCATCAGGTTGTAGCAGTCCTTGGGGCAGGTGTCCGGCTGCTCCAGGCGCTGGCAGATGAGCGGCGGCGTTAATGCGACGTAGGGACACCCGGACGCGCCGCGGGTGATACTGCTTCGAGGAGGGCATTCTCTTCTACTTTGATTGTCGGATAAATCGAAACAAATTACGAGGCACCAGGTCATTATGCGCGAAAGTGACCTAAAATTGTGTACAATACAAAGCAACTACATTATATTCGAATGTCATTTGGGGCAACAGGATTTGGCGTTGCATATGAAGCACTGAAGTCTTATCCACTTAAAATGAATTAACACGAGCAAAAAGAGTTAATAAAATCAGCACAAAAACTAGCCCCATACTCGAAGTACCCATTAGGCACAAAGACAGTTGTAATAAATCTGAACGTAGCAAAAAGAGACAGAAAGATTCGGGCCGAAACTCCCATTTTAAGCATGACATAAATCTTAAATGAGCTCCACCACTTTCATCACAACTACAGTAGATTTATCAGGCCCCAATGTTACATAGCACAGCGCTGGGAAATCAAGGCAGCCTCAAAATGATGAAAACGCAGCAAAGCACGGCTGAAAGTCAAGCGGCAGAATCGAACACTGAAGTCCAAATAGTTGTCGAAGATTCCAGCCGGGGAGTTTTCGCGGCCGCCGGGGCGGCGAGCGGTCAGCAGGGAGGCCCGGAGGCGCTGACTGACCTGGAAGTTGGGCTCGTCGATAGCCTCCAGAATCTGTTGGCCGGTGAGCGCCGCCCAGGGCTGGAAGCCGTAGCTGAACATCTCCCACAGGGTGACGCCGTAGGCCCAGACGTCCGAGGAGGAGGTGAAGCGCAGGTAGTTGATACACTCCGGCGCACACCTGCAACACGGGCACCATCCCTGCCTTGGTCTGTGCCTTTTAGGGAAACACTGGATAGAAGAGCAGATGAGAATCCCCGATCTTTTCAGAACCAATTTTCCACTTTTATTGCGCTGTTTTATATCTACGAATGCATGAGGTATTTATGGAGAAGCTATAAGGACAGAAATGACTTCATTTTGACACATACCGTGCCGTGGAGGACAATTCAGTACTGCGAATGTAAATCTTCACCTATTCAGTATGCCACAACACTGGTCAGCAATAACGCACCACGCGATGGGCAGTTTGAGGTTGACGTTGAAGTTGGTCTGGTAGTAGTCCTTCCCCACCCCCAGCATCCGCGACAGTCCGAAATCCGATATCTTGATAGTGTTCTTGGAGAAGACGAGAATATTGCGGGCTGCCAGGTCCCTGACGAAACGAAGGTGAGGTTAAACTACGCGGTGGAAGGTACAAATCCACATATTTGAAGGCAGGAAAACACTAACCTTCAGCCCAACAGCATAGCTTGAAGCGTGACGCTTTACAAGATACGTTTTAATAATAAAAAATGTGCAGAGCTGTCTTTGATTCACCTCTCCGACCAGAGCCCTGTTCGGTCTGTCAGCGCAGTTTTGTCAGCGGGGCCTCTAACCTCCCATCCAGAAAAGTAGCATCAGCGCAACGAGCGTCTTTGGTATCTGCTAACCCCACGAAAACGAAACATAATATTTATCTATCATTCTCAAAATAATAGGCTGTTGTTTTGCTGTTACTGTTTTTCCAGCAGAATGACAGCAGGTCGTCAACCCGTAACACCTCCACCACCAGTTCCCGTGGAGAGGCTGCAGCCCTGTGACATATGCTTCTGATTGGTGCTGACAGGTTGAACAGGCCTCGGCATGGCACATGTATATCACCTGTGGATCAGCCGCTTGGACTCAAGGTACTGCATGCCGTCGCAGATCTGAATGGCGAACCCGCACAGCGTTAGCACGGGGAAGCTGGCCCGCAGGTTCGGCTCCTTCAGACACTCCAGCAGCGAGCGCAGCGGCGCCAGCTCTGTCACCTGCGGACGAGGGACAGGCCGTCAGGGAGCGCACAACACACACTCCCTGCCTCCAAACCAGAGGGTCAGGAAACTCGTACACACCTACCGGAGAACTGAAAAGATAGAAGGGGCTCTCCATTTTCCGCCCAAAACGCAGGACTGCCATAGCCTCCAAGCACAACTGATAATCATTATCGAGTATACAAAAATAGACACAACGACACAATAATCGTGAACCACACCCTGGCGCTCGTTCCGGACACGGAACGGCTGAAAAAAAGAGAGTACAGGATGGTTTGCCGCTCCGTCACCCCGCGTAATCCCACCAGTTATGGACCTGTTGTACCCATGCATGGGTACAGCAGGCTGCAAAAGTACCCTTCAATCAAGCATCGGCGGACCGAGGAGTGCTGTGGCGGTAGTGGAGCGGCCAGCGCAACTGGCTTCAACGCAGCCGACCCGGGTTCAAGGCCCGCCGGCTTCCCAGAACAAGGAGCAAGCTGGCACCCGAGAAACTCCTCCAACAGGGAAAGAGTTGGCGCTGCCATATGACCCTGGCAGTTGGTGAGCCGATAAGCCCCAGAAAATATAATCAGAAGGTGAACAGTTTAGTCGCTTCTGCATAAGTTACCAAAAAGTGGGGGAGTCAAACTTCAACTGATGCTGACAAAAACAACATCAGTACCAAAACGTTCGAATTTGGGCTCCTGTTGCCTTCCGCAGCGGCTGGATATAGGAATATCCGGCTTTCTTTATTTGACTGAGATCAGGAAATTTTGGCCAAAAGTGGGGGCCTGGCCCCCTGGCCCCCCTTCCGACGCGTATGCGCTTCTGGTAAGTTTTGTTTAAATTTACTCCCTAGTGCTAGTCCCTCCGGTAAGCAGCGTACGTTGGCTTTGACTTGTTTTGTTTAAAAGAAGAAATAATAATGTTTTTGCAATGAAATGCCGGGAATCACCAGGGATAAATGAGACCCTTCAGATCAAGGGTGACAAACCAGGCTTATCGTACAAAACAGTCACACAAATATTGTTTGCGAAGATACCATCTTGAAGGAAATCAACCAGTTAAGGTGACAAACTTGGACGGTGAGCTGCAGTGACGGGACGGCGGAACGTCTGAATTTAAGGGGGCACCAAGAGCTTTCCAACCCATTTTTCCCAATCAAGCCATAGGGTTAGTGTTAAGATTTCTAATTTCAGAGGGGCACCGTGCCCCGGTGTCCCCCCTCCCCGTTCCGCCGGCAGTGACCGTGAGAGGGGTTAGGGTGTAGTTGTAAGCTGGGTTTTTGATTAAGTAAAGGTATCTTGGGTTTTGGATGATTTACGGACCAAAGTTCGTATGGCTAAAGTACGTATAGATAAACTTCGTACGCAAAAGTTCGTAAGCAAATGTACGTAGGGTATAAAACTCGTATGCCAAAAGTACGTACGCAAAAGTACGTACGCAAAAGTTCGTAAGCAAATGTACGTAGGGTATAAAACTCGTATGCCAAAAGTACGTACGCAAAAGTTCGTAAGCAAATGTACGTAGGGTATAAAACTCGTATGCCAAAAGTGCGTACGCAAAAGTACGTACGCAAAAGTTCGTAAGCAAATATACGTAGGGTATAAAATTCGTATGCCAAAAGTACGTACGCAAAAATACGTACGCAAAAGTTCGTAAGCGAATGTACGTAGGTTATAAAACTCGTATGCCAAAAGTACGTACGCAAAAGTACGCACGCAAAAGTACGTATGCAAAAATACGTAAGCAAATGTACGTAGGGTATAAAACTTATATGTCAAAAGTACGTAAGCAAATGTATGTACGTAGGGTACAAAGCTTGTACAAGGCTCCGGAAGAGTGGAGCCAGTTCCACAGGACTCTCGAAGGACTCTGCCGCACGAACAACGGTATCGAGGGATGGCACCGGCGGTTTGCAGGTCGGGCCGGCGTCCATCCGAGCATTTTCGACCTGATCAAGCGGCTTCAGGACGAGGAAGAACATTGGACGGTGGAGGTCCAAAAGATCATGGCAGGAGTAACCGCGAGGCGCCGCAGCTGTCAGTGGGAGCTATTGAGTGAGCGGCTCAGGGCCCTGGCGCGCCGCTGGCTCAACGGAGAAATGGGCGCTGTTGAGTACACAAGAAGCGTCGCCCATAACTTCACCTTCTAAGCAGAGTTGTACCTGACTCAAGGTTAACTCAAATTTAGATTCGGCTGCTGACTCAATCTGGTGAGTCAAAAGCAAATGGTTTTGTTCCGATATATGGGTGAAGATATGTGGCCTCTGAATGACAAGTTTTCACAAAGACAGCCAAAAAATTAGTCTTATAGGGCCAAATATACTGAACTTTTTGGCCGTATAAGACTCGTTTTTTTAGCTGTCTTCATGAAAACTTTTCTTTCAGTGGCTACATATCTTCACCCATATATCGGCACAAAACCATTTGCTTTTGAGTCAGCAGCCGAATCTAAATTTGAGTCAACCGTGAGTCAGGTAACAAGTCTGCTTCTAATGTGATCTGCAGGACTGATGCTCAAGCACTGGTTGTCGTGGTGCCGTATCTGGGATTCTGAATACAGTATTGAATGCTATATTTTCCTTTTCTCAACCTGTTTCTGTCGATTCGCTGGGAAATTCATGAGTGTATCCTAATTTGCCTTTTTTCATTATACGCTGCGAAAGCCCGATCCCAAGCGGGATTTGCTGGTATTTCTGGAATTCCAACTTTTTAACTTTATACCTTTTCAGAGCCCATCCGGTTTTTTTGAAAAGTCAAACTTTTGGTTTCAAGTATATTTTGAAGGTTCCATACTCATTTATTCATTTTTACACACACAATTGAAAACGATAAGCCGTAAAAATTAAGATAAACGACTAAAGAAAAAAATAAGGTCGGACTGGCAAAATTCCGACAACCTCGCTCCCGGGACCAAAGGGGACTTAAGGTTTCAAGTTCAACACCTGACGCCTAAGAGTCAGACGTTAGTATAAAACATAACATGAATATTATATGCATAACAATAAACATTTCACTGCAACGCTGTCGCCCACCACTTACTCGTTACAAAACATAAAAAATATTCAATACGATCTATCAGATTTAAACTTAACCCGGCACCGCCTGGGCTATGCCGCCAACCACCACCGTCTAGGGGTCTGATCGGACCCTCCCCGCCCCCTACGATCCTACGATCTCGGGAACCGGAGGTGATGCGGAAAAATGTAAATATAGTAGAAAAGAGCAATTTTGCATCTGTCCATCTGTTCATAGCACCAAATATGTGGACGGTCACAAATGTTAAAGCGGTCTTTGTGGTGTGGAAACGCCGAAATCCGTGCTGATTTTCTACGAATAGATGATTGGCGGGAAAGTATGAGTAGAGTTGAGTATGTAGGTACCAATCGTTCAAAAATTTTCGCAAAAAATGGTTAAAGGGAAATAGGACGGTAGCTAGATGGATCGGAAAGCGCACCTGTTGATTTCTAGATCGGCTGAATCACAGACAATTTCCAAGACCGTGGCACAGTGTTCGTCAATAGACCGGTGGTGACTAAGCAGTGCTTAGTAAGCACTCTTGCAAAAGGGGGGCCACGCCTGCCCCACCCTCTACCTTTGTCTAGAAATGTCACTAAAGATGCCAAAGCTAAGTCGTCAGGAAGTTTCATCACCAGCCCCAGCCCTCAAATCCGTGCGACACCCGGACTTTTATTACGTCCGCGCTGGTTTCCGCGGAAATCGGCAGGTAAGCAGCGGCGTATCCAAAGGTCTAAGGAGCTCAAACTCCCCCCCGATAGGCCCTGGACCACATAATAAATGCATAGGCTGGAATATGTTCAAGGCAGGTAATTGTGGGGGGGCTCAAGCCTTCTAGGCCCCCTGAAATGTGTTCATAGACAGGTGCGTCGCCACAGATTTTCGGGTGGGAGGCCCGGCGCTAGGGGGGGGCTGGGGCTCGTGATGAAGCCCTATGTTCACTGAAACGTGGCATTTTCAATAGTATTTCCATCCAGAAGCGGGGGGCTGGCCCCTCCCCACCACTTTCCGAGAGCGGGAGGGCCCGGTCCACCAGGACCCCCGGTGACGACGCCCCTGGCCAATGGTCATAGATATCCGCCACTGCGCTCAAGCTATTTGAAAGCCCGGCGAGATGCGAGCAGGTGATTGATAACCTTAACCCGGCACCGCCATTACGAACATTTTGCCCCTACGTACTTTAACCCTTACGAACTATTTACATTACGATCATTTTACCCCTAAGTACTTTAACCCGTACGAACTTTTTCCATTACGATTATTATAGACGTACGTACTTTATCTATACGTACTTTAGCCATACGTACTTTTGCGTGCGTACTTCAGGCATACAAACTTCTTCCTTACGTACTTTGGTCCGCAACCCACTCGGATTTACCCCTAGGTACTTTAACCCGTACGAACTTTTTCCATACGAACTTTTTCCATTACGAACATTCTAACCCTACGTACTTTAAAACCGTACGAACTTTTTCCATACGAACTTTTTCCATTACGAACATTTTACCCCTACGTACTTTAACCCGTACGAACTTTTTCCATACGAACTTTTCCATTACGAACATTCTACCCCTACGTACTTTAAACCGTACGAACTTTTTCCATACAAACTTTTTCCATTACGAACATTCTACCCCTACGTACTTTAAACCGTACGAACTTTTTCCATACGAACTTTTTCCATTACGAACATTTTACCCCTACGTACTTTAAACCATGCGAACTTTTTCCATTACGATTATTATACACTTACGTACTTTATCTATACGTACTTTAGCCATACGTACTTTTGCGTACGTATTTTATGCATACGAACTTCTTCCTTACGTACTTTGGTCGGCAACCCGTTTTGGATACCTCCCTTCCCACAGTTATGTCTAACACCGTAACAGGAGATATTCCTCAAAGTTATGCTACCGCCACATTCAGGCGCCGCTGGTGTAGTGGTATCATGCAAGATTCCCATTCTTGCGACCCGGGTTCGATTCCCGGGCGGCGCACTTTTCGCTCTCGAACACAATTCAGGTCGACTGTGCGACTCCTCACTAACAAATCAGGCCGAGTGTACGCCTCATCACTAATCTGTTGAAAATGCAAGATTCCCATTCTTGCGACCCGGGTTCGATTCCCGGGCGGCGCACTTTTCGCTCTCGAACACAATTCAGGTCGACTGTGCGACTCCTCACTAACAAATCAGGCCGAGTGTACGCCTCATCACTAATCTGTTGAAAATGACAACGAGATACAAATCAGGCCGACTGTACGCCTCATCACTAATCTGTTGAAAATGACATCGAGATAAGTGTGGCATGCAAACGTAACTGAAATACAGCAATCATCATCTGGTAATCATATCTTGGGCAGCTGAGCATCATATCACTTTCACCCAGAGTACGCAATTGCGGGACGTTTTTATCCTACTATGACATTTTGCAATTATGGTTAAAAGAAGCGATGAATGTATACGATGGTTGAAAAAGTATTGACTGATCACAAGCAGATAATTTTACGCAAGGAAAATAGAAATGAGTACTAAGCTAATGGAGATAGATGTATGCACGCCATTTAAACTAGATCCACGAATAACAAAAACAAATTACACAACGATGCCGATTGTGCCCCGCCGCAGGCACTGAGGCTCGTCGATGCTGCGTATTTTAACAATTTAATAAGATTGGCAGAAACATAGCCAGGAGGGAGAATGGACAGCGCCCTTCCGTTTGGTTCACAGTTCCCAAGCAGCTAAACGCAGATCAGTACGCAGACTACTCGCACATAGATCGGGTCGCCATGACAACGGTCTCAATATTCAATCCCCGACTAGATATATTGGCTCCCAAGTCAGAGCATTCATATCAACCGCAACAATGCTTCGCGAAGTTAAAGACCATTTGACAGGATTTTCTTAGCTTCCATTGGCTGCCCAAGTACCGTAATTGTCTCCGTTGACAGCATCAGCAGCTTTCACTACCCATGCTGAGTGAACCCCAGAGCAGAAGGTTTTACCACAGATCGTATGATTCAACAGGGGCGCCACATTGTGATAAGGTTTTGGACTTTATAGATATAATGCCTGGAATTTTGTTGAGCGAGTTTAACACGCGCACTGGAGGGGGCCTCGGAGGCCCCCCCACCTGTTTTTCCGAGGTGGCCGGAGAACCGCTTGTAGCCGAAAAACGAAACCTGGCCACATTTAACAGAATTTAATAGCGCGTCGATTGGTGAAGACTTTTTGAAAATCGGCCGAAAATTTTTTGAATTATAGGCTTTCAAAGTCAGACCTGCATTTTGAGATCGCCGTAAACGCGCGGTCGGACCAGTTAGCTTGCATTGAAGACCGAGTGGTGACGTCATAACGTCATATAAGCGGGACTATATGTCAAGGTCACTTCACATGAAGGTCAAGGTCAAGGTCAAAGGTCACAGGTCAAGGTCATATCTGCACTTTCAAGGTCACTGACCACTGTGCGTCCGGCCAAATGACGTTACCCCGTCTGACATATATTATGCTATGACGTCATCAGTAGGGTACCCCAATACAAAGGTCAAGGTCAAAGGTCAAGGTCAAAGGTCATTTGGAAAGGTCAATCCTCATTTCCCGCCAAACAGTGGCTAGAGTGTTAGTCAAAGTGTAAATAATAAGTAGTATACCATATGGTGACCTTAAAGGTCAATGACCTTGAATGACCTTGACCCAAAAGTTGTGGGGAAGCCTCTTTGAGACCTCTTCTCTATGAACCTTGTCCGCCTTTAGCTTATTCCCGCCATTTTCCTGCATAATCACAGCATTTACCAATCGATCCCAGCATGGCCAATATTTGACCTTTACGACCTCGTTTGACCTTGAAGATATTGACCTAGGTCAATGAAAATTGGTCATCATGTAGATCACCATAGCCCCCACCCACCTACCAAGTGGCGTTTTTCTAACCCTCTTAGTTTCCGAGATCTTAGGGGGGGCCTACCAGGCCCCCCTCCAGTGCGCGTTAGTGCCAGACCCCCCTCCAGTGCGGGTGTTAAGGGCTGGAGAGAATTGATATACACGGAAGCACATGATGCCGATTTCAGCTGAATTTTGTACTAGTTTTGCAATGGATATGGAGCTTTCTCTCGCCGTTCAAGGGTGCACTACTGAATGGCAGGAATGCTCGGAATGCCCGATATAAACGAAGTTCACGGCCCGAGATTGAATTTGGACTCGCCAAATATCCACCCGAGTCCCTCAGTTCTAAAGAATAAGGATATGACCATACACTGGGGCAACATATATTTGAAGCTATTCACTAGTATCGACACTGATGTGCGCGAGAATACGCGAGATACTAACACACTTATTAAATAGGACATAAACAGGGGGGTAGAGGGAGGAGGAGAGGGGGCATAGTCCGGCTCGGAGGACGATCGGGTGCGGTGGGGCTCAGCTCAGTAGGAGCCCGGAGTACCCATCGCCCGCAAGGACTCAGCACCCTATCACCGCGGACGCCCTGAGGCTTAGACTATTTGGAGGAGGGGAAATTAAAATAAAATAAAATGAGTCAAATTACGTGACAAAAATAAATGTAGAGGCTACACAAACAAAGAGGCACCGGCGGGGACGGCGAGCGCAGTGCAGGCCGAGGCGACGCGACGCGACGCGACGCGACGGGACGACGCGGTGATATCGAGAATGCGGGGGGCGGAAGCGCGACGCAGCGGCGGGAGAGGTGACGATACGATGCCGCGGCAGCAACGCAATACCGCGCGACGCAGCGGCGGGAGAGGTGACGATACGATGCCATGGCAGCAACGCAATACCGCGCGACGGCGGCGGGGAGGTGACGGTACGATGCCACGGCAGCAACGCAATACCGCGCGACGCAGCGGCGGGAGAGGTGACGATACGATGCCGCGGCAGCAACGCAATACCGCGCGACGCAGCGGCGGGAGAGGTGACGATACGGTGCCGCGGCAGCAACGCAATACCGCGCGAGGGCGGCGGGAGAGGTGACGATACGATGCCATGGCAGCAACGCAATACCGCGCGACGGCGGCGGGGGAGGTGACGATACGATGCCACGGCAGCAACGCAATACCGCGCGACGGCGGCGGGGAGGTGACGATACGATGCCACGGCAGCAACGCAATACCGCGCGAGGGCGGCGGGAGAGGTGACGATACGATGCCACGGCAGCAACGCAATACCGCGCGAGGGCGGCGGGAGAGGTGACCATACGATGCCACGGCAGCAACACAATACCGCGCGACGGCGGCGGGGAGGTGACGATACGATGCCACGGCAGCAACGCAATACCGCGCGACGGAGGCGGGGAGGTGACGATACGATGCCACGGCAGCAACGCAATACCGCGCGACGGCGGCGGGAGAGGTGACGGTACGATGCCACGGCAGCAACGCAATACCGCGCGACGGCGGCGGGGAGGTGACCATACGATGCCACGGCAGCAACGCAATACCGCGCGAGGGCGGCGGGAGAGGTGACGATACGATGCCACGGCAGCAACGCAATACCGCGCGACGGAGGCGGGGAGGTGACGATACGGTGCCGCGGCAGCAACGCAATACCGCGCGAGGGCGGCGGGAGAGGTGACGACACGGTGCCGCGGCAGCAACGCAATATCGCGCGACGGAGGCGGGAGAGGTGACGGTACGATGCCACGGCAGCAACACAATACCGCGCGACGGCGGCGGGGAGGTGACGGTACGATGCCACGGCAGCAACGCAATACCGCGCGACGGCGGCGGGAGAGGTGACCATACGATGCCACGGCAGCAACGCAATACCGCGCGACGGAGGCGGGGAGGTGACGATACGATGCCACGGCAGCAACGCAATACCGCGCGACGGCGGCGGGAGAGGTGACGGTACGATGCCACGGCAGCAACGCAATACCGCGCGACGGAGGCGGGGAGGTGACGATACGATGCCGCGGCAGCAACGCAATACCGCGCGACGGAGGCGGGGAGGTGACGGTACGATGCCACGGCAGCAACGCAATACCGCGCGACGGCGGCGGGAGAGGTGACGGTACGATGCCACGGCAGCAACGCATTACCGCGCGACGGAGGCGGGGGAGGTGACGATACGGTGCCGCGGCAGCAACGCAATACCGCGCGAGGGCGGCGGGAGAGGGGACGATACGGTGCCGCGGCAGCAACGCAATACCGCGCGAGGGCGGCGGGAGAGGTGACGATACGATGCCATGGCAGCAACGCAATACCGCGCGACGGAGGCGGGAGAGGGGACGATACGGTGCCACGGCAGCAACGCAATACCGCGCGAGGGCGGCGGGAGAGGTGACGATACGGTGCCGCGGCAGCAACGCAATATCGCGCGACGGAGGCGGGAGAGGTGACGATACGGTGCCGCGGCAGCAACGCAATACCGCGCGAGGGCGGCGGGAGAGGTGACGATACGGTGCCGCGGCAGCAACGCAATACCGCGCGACGGAGGCGGGAGAGGTGACGACACGGTGCCGCGGCAGCAACGCAATACCGCGCGACGGCGGCGGGAGAGGTGACGGTACGATGCCGCGGCAGCAACACAATACCGCGCGACGGAGGCGGGGAGGTGACGGTACGATGCCACGGCAGCAACGCAATACCGCGCGACGGAGGCGGGAGAGGTGACGATACGGTGCCGCGGCAGCAACGCAATACCGCGCGACGGAGGCGGGAGAGGTGACGATACGGTGCCGCGGCAGCAACGCAATACCGCGCGAGGGCGGCGGGAGAGGTGACGATACGGTGCCGCGGCAGCAACGCAATACCGCGCGACGGAGGCGGGAGAGGTGACGACACGGTGCCGCGGCAGCAACGCAATACCGCGCGACGGCGGCGGGAGAGGTGACGGTACGATGCCGCGGCAGCAACACAATACCGCGCGACGGAGGCGGGGAGGTGACGATACGGTGCCACGGCAGCAACGCAATACCGCGCGAGGGCGGCGGGAGAGGTGACGATACGGTGCCGCGGCAGCAACGCAATACCGCGCGACGGAGGCGGGGAGGTGACGATACGGTGCCGCGGCAGCAACGCAATACCGCGCGACGGCGGCGGGAGAGGTGACGGTACGATGCCGCGGCAGCAACACAATACCGCGCGACGGCGGCGGGCTACAGCCGCCGGGCGGAGCAAACGCCTAGAGATGACCATTTTCGCATGTTCCGCGTTACCTTTGCGTCACAGACCAACTTGCTTTACCACAGATACATTTTCTTCCAACCTTGTAGCTAAAAACCGCATTAACGAAGTTGTCATTAAACAGGGCGTAAAGTCTGCAGCATTTGAAGCCCCCGCAGTGGGCTCTGCGGTCGGTCGGCTGCACAGTTGGCACGTGTCTGCAGGCACGCGCCGCCGCTGCGTGCCCCAAATATTTACGGCTGGCGGGGCGTCAAAACAGGGCCGGGCCGGCGATGCAGCGGGCGCGCCATCAGTCGCCGCCCGGCCCGACAACCACTGACGATCTGCCCAGAGAACCCACCCCCAGACCAGTGCCCTCAATCCCGCTGCTTGAAAATAACGAGGCTTGTTTTTATAGTCGCCTGGGATACATGGGCAGTTTCGGAACCAAGACCCTCGGCACGCGCCACTACGTCAAATATGGTGAGGCCCAGAAGAAATGTGGCCAAGTGGAACGTATCGTTGTAAGAAGTACTCATTTTATTTGAAGGAAACACTTACTTACTCATAAAAATCGTTTTCTATAATTTCTGAACATAGTTTATAGTCAAATCACTTGTATCCAGTGAAAATATTGTATATTAAATCACAACTTTGTCAAATAGTACGAACTAACATCTTGGTCCTTCTTCTACAGAAGGACCAGGATCGAGTGGCAGAACCGTACCAGACACCCGGATACATGAGTCGATTGGGCCGTTCCCGAGGTCGGTACCGTGCTGAGACTGCTCATGTATCCAGGCTAAACGAGTCAAGTGTCACGAGATATCTGTGTCTCGGTCACACTTGACCTTTGCTGCGCTTTTGAAAGTCGGCACAAAATTTCAAACTATCGTACTATTTTTACCACTTTTCAATGCAATCGCAGACATTCCATTCCTAAACATAAGCAGTATTTCATTATACACAAGCGGTTTAATTTGTTGACCTACTGAACGTCTAAACGACAGACACGAACCAGAAGCTTCAATCGCCGAGTGCATTCGTACTTGGCACAACACAGCTGCGCCTAAAAAAACTCAATAAAAAACAGAGGATATGCAAGGACAGTGGGAGGCAGGCACAACATTCTGAGCAACGCTATCAAATCCCCGTGTCCCGAGGATTCATGGACGCCAGTGTGCAAAAAGAAAAAAAATCTAAGTAATTTAAACAAACAAAACACAGACAGGCATGGACAAAAGCAGGTGGATTTCGGACAACCTTAGGACGTCAGCAGGACAGATGGGCGCTGCCGGCTCACCAGCATGAGTGCGTTGGTGTCCAGCACGACCCCGTAGAGCCGCACAATGTGCTCGTGCTCGATGTTGTGCATGATGGTGGCCTCCTTCAGAAACTCGGTCGGGTTCGACTGCATGCGGGCCTTGCTCAGGCACTTGATAGCCACCTGGATCTGCGGAAAACAGAGGGAGGGCGGTAAGGGGGGCGGGAGAGAGCTCCACGATGGACATGGTGCACGCGAGGTTACCGTAAGCATGGCTTTGTGGAATTCTCAGCGTGCTTTTGCTGTTTTTATTGATAAAAATAGAAACTTTTATGTACAATTTTCGGTAAAAATACAGACTTGTGCCAATATTCTCCAACGATGTCCACACCAAAAAGCTGAGCGTTTTCACCAGCAGACCCAATGTTACATGTAGCTTTATTGCCTGATTCGGCCGAAAATACATTCGATATTTTTACATGGTTTGCAGGGAACGAGAGACACATTGAATAAACTATAAATGAAATGAAATTCAGTCTCGATTGAAAAACAAAAATAAAAGGTAGGAGGGAGAGACTGCTGCAAAAACCATACCTTAATTCCGCCAAACTACGTGGAAATGAAAACAAGACCGTTTACATACAGCAGAGAGACTTTCTACTCCAATAAGCGACCATCCGAATCCAATGAACAACGCCAATGAACGACATCCAGCTGGTGATCAAGGAATATCTGACGACATTCTAGAAACTTGTGGAGATTTAGGTCGGACTTCCCTCGCTGACGCTGTGTGAGAGCCAGCGCCCCGAGTACACACCCTGTGGCCCTCCTCGTTGGTCCAGACGCCCTGCTGCACCACGCCGAACTCGCCGGTGCCCAGCTCCTTGTTGACGACGATGGCGTCCGCCGGAATGATGTGTTTCGGCATCTTGATAGCGTGCCTCTGCCGGGACGGCGAGTCCTCCGGGATGGCCGGCGGCTCCGGGAGCTCGTCTTCTCGGCGCCCCAGCAGCTTCTGACAGAACAGGGGACAGTGCTAGCAGGTGGGTGGCGGGAGGGACGGATGCTCATGGCCGGTGGCGGGAGGGACGGCTCCTCATGGCCGGTGACGGGAGGACGGCTCCTCATGGCCGGTGGCGGGAGGGACGGATGCTCATGGCCGGTGGCGGGAGGGACGGCTCCTCATGGCCGGTGGCGGGAGGGACGGCTGCTCATGGCCGGTGGCGGGAGGGACGGCTGCTCATGGCCGGTGGCGGGAGGGACGGCTGCTCATGACCGGTGGCGGGAGGGACGGCTGCTGAAGGCCGGTGGAGGGAGGGACGGCTGCTGATGGGCGGTGGCGGGAGGGACGGCTGCTCATGGCCGGTGGCGGGAGGGACGGCTGCTCATGGCCGGTGGCGGGAGGGACGGCTGCTCATGACCGGTGGCGGGAGGGACGGCTGCTCATGGCCGGTGGCGGGAGGGACGGCTGCTGATGGCCGGTGGCGGACATATGTACATGCTGCTGACGAAGGAAGAGAGATTGGCACTTGAAATAGCTTCAATATTAATAAAGCCTACACAAATCAGAATACCACATACATGTTATGAAACATTTTAGAAATGCATGACATCTTATACAAGAAATGTATAAACAGCCTTGGCCTGCAGATCCGTGGGGCTTCGAATTGTGCAGGACTGGAGCAACGACGTCTAGAACTAATAGCGCAAACAACTTACCCTTTTCATTTTGGAGAGGTAGTTTTGAGGACAGTACTTGCTGAAAAACTTTTTCAGCCGTCGAATCTCGGGTTTGGAGAGTCCCATTGCGACCAGGTCTTCGTCTGTGACCCACTTGAGTTGAGGAACATTCTGCACCTGAGGATTTTGTTCACTGGTAAGAACGACTTCCAAATGACATACCCGAACAAAAGCAGCAATCAGTACTAACTTAAAGTAAAAACAAGTATCGGCCATTTGAGAGCCTCTCATGTATTCTTAAGATCTGTTGGGAAGAGGTGGATACAGAAAAATACATAAGCACTTAAATGGGAACAAATGGAAAAAATGACAGACTTGTTACCTATTTTGAACTGGGCTAACACCATTGTAACGCGTGACGAAACGCCCTTTGTTTCATACCCGATTTGCAAGAAATCTCCACGTTTCTGCAAGTTCTACTTAGCCGATGAGCAACAGACTGGAGTAGTCACTAGAGGGGCTATTACCACTCGGGGAACGTTTATTTCTCTACAAACATTTAATTTTGAAAAAAACAAACATAAGCTCAGTTTCTTGGTGTGCTACAGAAAAGGAGACAAGTGAAACCCTAGTCAGAAGCACACAAGACACATCGATTGGCAGGGCTTACCTTTAGGTCATTCTTGAAATGGTTATAGTATTGTTGCAGCTCAGCCTCAGTTAGAAACTCGTATAAGCCAGGACCACGGAAAGACATGGTCAGAGGCTTAGTTTCACGGTTGACCACAATTCACACATGAAGCCTCTTCCAACTGAAAATGAGAGATGACATTAAACATGGTTTAACCAAGCATGCCACACTGCTGTAAAACACAGGTTCAGACATAACAAATGTGATTAATTTTCAACACTGGTGGAGCCAATAAGGCCGAGCGCACAGTCAGAAGGAAAATGGTGAATTCCGAATGAAGGTCTAAAATACATTCAATAAAACAACATAAGTCAGGCCAGCTCAAGCAGGCACAGTTCAGCCAGCCTGCACTTCACATTTTTTTAAATCATTCCTTTTTATTCTCTCTTAGTGTGGCAGCATCGATTTCATTTCCCGAAGCGCCCATCCCTCTCCCCGTTCCCACAGACTAAGACAGACCTACATTACGTGCATAACTCGGCAAGGGCCAAGGACGCGCTGAAGTGACACGGCTGAAATGTGTTTGACTTCCAATGCATGTATTATTGCAGACATCCACACAGTCACTACTGGCAGACATACACTTCCTGGATTACTGGCCAAAAACATGGCAGGTTCTTTCCAGTGCAAAGAAAAGCTCTGCCATGCAGATAGGCCCAGGAAATCTCGGGCTTGACTAAGTCCTCAATAGAATTGAGCTCATGATGGTCTCCAAAAACGTAACCTCAATATTCTCATTGACGAAGTGTTAAGGTTTCAGGCACAAACAGCTCATGACACCTCGAAAAGCCAGTCAGACGCTGGGGTCATCCGTAAGGTATTATGCTGCCTGGATAAAGAAGCAGTGGCACTATTGCACAAATCCCGGGTCAGACCGCATCGAAGATGACAACCTAATTTGGCGCCGTTTAATAAAACCGACTAGAAGGCTACTGGAGGGTTCAGTGCCGAGCCGAGTCAGGGTTTCAGCAAAAAACTAGGAAAAGAGACCAAGCACTTTCCAAATCATGCTTCTGTCTCTTCTTCCAACTCAGGCTTCTCTGTTTTCTCCACCTTCGTAGGAGAGGAGACATGCTATGGCGGCACAATACACTCACAGGATAAGAAGGGAGGACCGGTTTGACTTTGGGCCCATCACAACAACCAGGGGCCACTCTCTGAAGACCGCGCAGCTTGAATCCCTGTAACGGGAGCGTCAAACCAACTCAGGGACTGCATCACCAATGACTGGAATAACCTTTTGGAATGGCACCTGATATCAGCAAACGCCAGCATATTCAACAGCAGCATGAAACTCGACAGGTTCTGGGCAAGCGTATATGTCTAAGCCACCGCTTTAGACCCAGGTTGTCAGCATATCACAGCTTGCTGTTAGAGAAATCTTAGCAGGCCTCCCGCACTCATTCATTTTCCAACCAAGTAGGTCAGTAAGTATACTGGGCACCTATTCAAAACTGCCCAGTCAGAAAATCATAGCAATTTCAATGAGCTCTTATCAGTTTGAGTCGGTGACGGCTCTAGGATTTTGTTAAGGGGGAGGGGGCAAGCCTGGGGGTAACAAAACTGGGGGGCACCAACCCTGAGGGGCACCAGGCTGTCAAAGGGCGTTTTTTATCCAATGGGATGCATTTTACTTTCCTGAAGTGCCTATATCTATCTAAGGGGCGCCTAAACTGGCCTGGGCACTTATGTCACCCAGGTTTGCCTTTGCTGTCCAGGGGCGCCTTTGCTAGCCAATGGTGCAATGACTGGAACAACCTTTTGGAATGGCCCCTGATATCAGCAAACGCCAGCATATTCAACAGCAGCATGAAACTCGACAAGTTCTGGGCAAGCGTATATGTCTAAGTCACCGTTTTAGACCCAGGTTGTCAGCATATCACAGCTTGCTGTTAGAGAAATCTTAGCAGGCCTCCCGCACTCATTCATTTTCCAACTAAGTAGGTCAGTAAGTATACTGTGCACCTATTCAAAACCGCCCAGTCTGAAAATCATAGCAATTTCAATGAGCTCTTATCAGTTTGAGTCGGTGACGGCTCTAGGATTTCGTTAAGGGGAGGGGGCAAGCCTGGGGGTAACAAAACTGGGGGCACCAGCCCTGAGGGGCACCAGGCTGTCAAAGGGCGTTTTTTATCCAAAGGGATGCATTTTACTTTCCTGAAGTGCCTATATCTATCTAAGGGCGCCTAAACTGGCCTGGGCACCTATGTCACCCAGGTTTGCCTTTGCTGTCTAGGGGCGCCTTTGCTAGCCAATGGTGCAATGACTGGAACAACCTTTTGGAATGGCCCCTGATATCAGCAAACGCCAGCATATTCAATAGCAGCATGAAACTCGACAAGTTCTGGGCAAGCATATAGTCTAAGTCACCGCTTTAGACCCAGGTTGTCAGCATATCACAGCTTGCTGTTAGAGAAATCTTAGCAGGCCTCCCGCACTCATTCATTTTCCCACCAAGTAGGTCAGTAAGTATACTGGGCACCTATTCAAAACTGCCCAGTCTGAAAATCATAGCAATTTCAATGAGCTCTTATCAGTTTGAGTCGGTGACGGCTCTAGGATTTTGTTAAGGGGGAGGGGGCAAGCCTGGGGGTAACAAAACTGGGGGGCACCAACCCTGAGGGGCACCAGGCTGTCAAAGGGCGTTTTTTTATCCAAAGGGATGCATTTTACTTTCCTGAAGCGCCTATATCTATCTAAGGGGCGCCTAAACTGGCCTGGGCACCTATGTCACCCAGGTTTGCCTTTGCTGTCCAGGGGCGCCTTTGCTAGCCAATGGTGCATATGATATCCACATGGTGCTTCATCCAGGGTGGTGCCTAGGACAGTCAGGGGCACCTTAGTTCCCCATGGGTGCAATCTGGCTATTCAGGGGCCCCTTTGCTGTGCCTGGGCACTTTTGTTAGCTTTTAAAATTTCATCTTTGGAATTTCTAATGGGGCACAAAAGACCAGAAATAACATTTAGTTTTATTGCAGGGGAGAAATTGTGCTATGCTATAGTTTTATGGGATGGGGGTTAATCAAAGTGGGAAAAGTGGTATCTAACACATTTGCACCAAAAATGGGTACCGGCAAACCACTCGTGATATCGGGCACCTCTGGGCCCTGATGAGCCAGTGTGCAAAATATGGCACTTTCGACGAGATCTCATAAGTGCAAGTGTTCTTGGAGACAGGAGCGAGTGGTGCGACTTTTATTAACCTGGTGCCAATTTGCAAGACTTGTGCGAGCGAGGCAACACTGAAAACCAAATAGATAATGGAGGAATTGTTATAAAGACACAGGAGGGGCCTCATAGAACTAGATAACTAATAACAGGTAGAATTGGATTGTATGGGTACAGATGAGTGTGTTCGTTTCCCTGGTATATTGCAGATTGGTGTGAATTTTAAGTGGCTGGCAGTGCAAAAATTTTAGGTGGCTGGTGCGACTTGTCTGGCCTGCTGCCATACTTGTTTAAATGTTCAATCATAATACTATTTCACATTGCTAGCTTTCAAACAACTCTCCATTATCACCCTATTCTACCTTCAAGCAGAGGGATTTCTTGCAGTGAGTTAAAAAAAGGGTTCTAAGTGCCACTTCCTGAACAGTATGTATACGGCAGCCATCCATTCAGTTAAGTGGATATAAACCATAAATACAGTCTCTTGAATAAATAAAGAATGATACAATTATTATAAATTGGCCAGTGTTTGCAGCAGATCTAGATCCAGTTACTCAGAGCCCTAGAACATGCAGCAAACACCATTGCATTACAACATGGAGTGCTTCCACTTTCATTTCCAATTTTGAAGTGTTTCCATTTTTAGACGGAACATTTCCAATTATGGGTCAATGTTCCCATCAATGGGAATATAGCTATTATTGGAGGTTCTGACTGAAGTTTCCCCTTTTGCTATTGACTGACTGCTGATAAACTCACCATATTTAATGCTGGAGTTATTTGAATTCATTTTCATGTGGAAAATGTTAATAACAAAAGGTTGACTAAATATGCCAATGGGCTATTTGTGCACCCTGGAAACCCAGTCCAAATTTTCCTGTTTTTGATTAGGGTTAGTGCTTTTTTCTGGGTTCAGTGCTGACAGCCTGTGCACCATGGACAAAAAGTGATCCAGATCAGAAAGGTCTCATTATTGTAGAGGAATAATGAGACAAGTGGTATTCCCCCCACACTATAGCATAGCCAGTAGTTCAGTACTAAGAAATTTCGGAGCACGCTGCTGGGGCAGTCGCCAAGGGGAACCAGCTGCTTGCAGTGATACGGAGGTCATTCCAGAAGATTGACAATTCGAGCCTCCCCATCCTTTACAAGACGCTGGTTCGTCCCCACCTCGAGTATGCGAACATTACATGGGGACCTTTCAATCGCTCCGATCAAAAGAGTCTCGAACGGGTCCAGAGACGCGCAACACGAATGATCCGTCAAATACGCCATAGACCCTACAGTGAACGACTTGCAGAGCTGGACTTACCCTCGCTTATTACAGGCGTAAGCGAGGTGATATGATCCGCGCATATCAAATACTAAACGGTCTGGTAGATCTCGAGCCATCACTCCTCTTCGAACGCGATCGCAACACACGCACGAGGGCCATCCCTTCAAACTGGTCAAACCAGCGGCGGTGTCTCGCACGCAGGAACGCTTTGGAGTCCGCGTAATAAACGACTGAATAGTCTTCCAACAGACGCCGCCTGTTCGCCTCCATCAGCGCCTTCAAAGCAAGGCTCGACAATCACTGGCTCGAACACAAGTACACCACTACCGACACTGACTGAGAACCCACTGTCTACACGCAACCGAGCTCATTGAGACCGGCTTCTACAGGCTTTTAGTAGCCTACTATGCCGACGACCATCTGGTATCTGGTATCTGGTATAAGAAATGGTGCTTGAGGGACCAAAGGGCCCTACAGTATAATGGATCAGTAATACTGATACAGTAGTCTTATTCAGATCTCATTTTGGTCATGGAATCAAGGCCAATGTTAGGTAGCCGGTGGCGTGAATCTTTGCAAAAACTCCATGTTTTCCCATAGATTTTGTTGAAGCCTATTGTGATAATTTGGAGATTGAGAAATCACCCCAGTTATACCACTGGAGAAGGTAGGTGTGAGACCCAGGTCAGCTTGATTGTTAAGGTTCCAAGAATTCACGCTAGCTCGACCTGTGTCCCTCCCACGTTATTCTGAACAAATAAGAAGTGTTAGGCTCTAAGAAACTGAACGTACCCATCCTGTGAAATTTTTAGCAGCAAAAGTAACTATTATATACCTATTAGCGGTTGGCTGTCGCTGTGTGCGCGGAGTGGGAGTGATTCCCGCCGCTGTCCGTGCTTCTTTTCCTTTCTACTCTACAAAACTGCACAAAACTCTACACACCCTCCTCACTCTCACGCACCAGCTGCAGCTAAGCGCCTGTTTATTTGTATTGTTTCTTTTCTTGAACTGGCACATGGAAACCTGAAAACTCCCTATAAACCTCTGTTATTCTGCAGGGAAGGAAAAATAAATTTTCAAGTTGGAAAGATATCACTGATCGGAAAGCTACAAGTTGGATTGATTAAAATAACTACGATAATTATGCGTTCATCACTGCAGAAAAATGTCAGCGTCAATTCATTTCATTGAGAAGTCCAGAGAAAATATTACTAAAGACCTCTTTCCTTGAGGTTATCCGAGGTACTTACCTTTATTTTAGCTAATCTGGCAGCCTCAACTGCGCACTTGCGACGAGCAGCACAATCACAGCGTCAACATACATCATATGCTGTGACAGAGGTGCAGACGGTGCAGAGACAGAAAAAAGGTTCACAAGAGTAGGCCGACAGTTGTTGCGGCCGTCGTTGAATATCAGGATTATTACCTACCTCAGTCTCCTTTGTCATAAGGTATGTTTGTGGCGAGAGCCTAGGGGCCTAGCTGTGTAATACATCGAGTTTTGGAACCATGTATTCGTATTGTTTACCGGCACAATGAACTCGCAACGCGTCTCTTAAACACCCAAATCGATCCGCGTACCTTACCTTAGATTGAGATACCTTAGATCTAGTGGGTCTTTAGAAAGGCACACTGGTGCCTGTTTTTCCCAGTCTCATCGAGCTTGTGATCAGAGGTTACTGCAACTGAACACGCTGAGCTACCTAATGATGCTCCACCCAAAACTTGTTGATATAGCTATTAACTTCTTGAAACTGTTTGCTGAAGAAGCTTCAATGACGTGAGCTGGAAGATAGTTCCAGGCCTTCAGTGCTTGGATAGCAAGATGTTTCTTCCAAGCGATTATGTGCAGATCGTCAATCCAAGAGATTTGAGCTGAGCTGAGCAGAGTGTGGCTGCTCACTAGTGATGTAGTCAGGGTGGTAGCTCCATAGATGGTTTTGTCAAAGTTAGCAGCACACATTTGAGGTCCTGTAAGATACCTTGGACTTTTCAGGCCTCCTCCACCTGCCAGGAGCACCATTGCCTCCCCTGCCACCAACAGGTGATGTGGTAGGTGGCTTCACATTTGTTGCCAGATAACTACAGGTTGATCTGTATGATAAGTGCCACTGTTCAAAAGCTCCTATGGATCAAAGCTTCCTTTAATTAGAATCATGACAGGTTGATATATATC
Organism: Lepas anatifera; assembly: GCA_034440635.1. Classification (NCBI taxonomy): domain Eukaryota; kingdom Metazoa; phylum Arthropoda; class Thecostraca; family Lepadidae; genus Lepas; species Lepas anatifera. The sequence goes on along the minus strand of JAOTON010001623.1, from coordinate 503,016 downwards.
ATAAGTGCCACTGTCCAAAACTTCCTTCAGTACAATATTCCTAGTCCCACAACTGGCATTGACCACAACTGGTTAGGTTAGGTGAAGTTAAGTTAAGTTAAGGTAGGATAGGCGAGGTAGGCATGTGGCAAAGCTGTGCGTGGCCAACAAAGGGGAAAGTGTCACTGGCAGGTTAGGTGCACCACAAGCCAGCTCGCTGAATCGAGAAAAGGTTAGGTCAGGTTTGCTTTTGTTGTGATACATGTAGAAATATTAAATAAGAAATGCTAAAGATATATGAAAAAGTGTCACTCAGCAACCTTAACAAACAGTTTCAGTACTAGGAACATTTCACCAAAAAGTGTCAGCAATGCCAAACACAGCTAGACTACTTGGAATATTTCACTGGAGGAAGCTTTGAACAGTGGCACTTATGATATGGATCAACCTGTGATGATGCTTATGGGACGAAGTTTTGACTCATAGGAGCTTTTGAACAGTGGTACTTATGATGTAGATTAACCTGCTGTGATTCTATCTGGCAACATGTGTGAAGCCACCTACCTCGTTAACCCACCAACATAGCTGGGGGTGGCATGGCCATCTGGTAGTGTCACCCATTTCACGGTGGCTTAAGTAATCCAAAGTAGCTTCACAGTGACCTTCTCAGGGAGCTTGTCTATGGTGGCGCCACTCACTGATGACATCACCTTATACCACTCTTTTGGTTTAGGGATGACATCACTCCCGTGTGATGCCACAGTGCGCTATGCTGCCTATGGTACTCATATGATGTCACTGGCTGGTGACGCCTTGTCATTCCATGTGTCTGAACGTCCTGGTCTGGTTCTGGTCTTTAGTGTCGGCTTGGTGTCGTGTGGTTTGGGTTCAGTAACATCACTCCATGGCAATGTCATGGTTTGAATCCATACATATATATTCACCACGATGAAGACAAGCAGCAAAAATGCGCGCCGGTACATGCCAAAAACAACGTTAAAAGTCAGACACCAAAGCTGGTAGGGAATGACGAAGTGCACAGTAAAACCGTAATAGATGCCACCACCCCACAAGCCAGCCCGGGCCAGGCAACCACAAGGGGGCGCCACCAATCCACAGTGAGTGAGTGAGTGGCGCCACCAATCTACATCGATATGTGAGATCCGCTCCCCGCATAAATGCGCCTAGTGGGGGCAAGCAGCCGCCCCGCAGGTGGCAGAGCCGAGAGGTCCCGGGAACCAATCGTCAGTGCCACCACCGGCACGGCCGCCGCCCGAGCCAGACGCAACAGAGGACGGATCCCACAGAAATTCCGCCGAGGCAACGAGCGCCACACCGCCGGGCCGACGCGCAGAGGCCCCGCCAGCGGGCCCCCACGGAACAACCGCCACACCAAAGCCGAAACACCCAGCAGCGACACGACGACGCCGGCGGCTCGCGGGACCCCCAGCCAAACCCCACGCATGTATCCAAGACATCCACATAGGGAGCCAGCCCCACTCAAACGAGACCAAGGAGTCACTCCAGCGTTCTCCCAGTATAGCCAGGCCGATCGGATTTGTGGCCTGGATTGATCGTCTACGATGGGGGCAAGCGTTGAAATATTAATTACAGTACTATAGTAAATAACTCATTACGCCGAGGCAGCTCCAGGCGGACAAAGGCGCGCCAGCGCTCGAGGCCGCGGGGATAAGCAGGTACCCAGCGTAGTATAAAGGAAAGTACCACCTCTTAACACGTCTGCACAGGGGCTCACATGGTGCCCGTCCAGAGAAACCTCCCAAACAAAAACCAGGTCTTCAAGATTCCAGAATAGGGAGCCGCATGCCGATAACTGGACATTTGGAAATCACTCATCATCAGAATGACACCTGACCTCAGTCGAGAAAACAGAGATCCATCACGGATAGACACGAGATCGCCCCCTCCCCGCCCATCGTCCTCGTCAGGCCTCCAGAGAAGAACGAGGTCGCTCCCTCCATCGCTCGCCGCCGACGCCCCCGTCAGGCCATCAGAGAAGAAGCAGCACAGGCGCGGCACCGCCACCCGGCCCGCCGGCCGGCCCCCGTCGCACCAGCTCCCACGCCCGAAGAGCACGCGGAGGACCCATCAGACGATCGAGACGCCGAGACCAGCCGACCTCCCCAGCCATCCGTTCGGAGCAGCAGAACTCAGCTGCCTAGTTGAGACCGATATCCCGAGATCAGGACGCCGCGACCAACCGCCCTCCTCAGTCATCCGACGCCGGAACAGCAGAATCCAGTCCTTGAGTCGAGATCGAGTTCGGCTTCTCAAGATCGAGACGCCGTGGTTGGTTGTCCCCTCAGACATCGGTCGCCGGAGCAGCAGAGCTCAGCTCTCGAGTCGGTTCGGCGCCTCCCCGTCCGGGCTCTCACCTCCAGGTGAGAGGAGGCGCCACTCACATCGCGCGCAGCACCAAACAGGCAAGTCCGAATCCGCCGCCGGCTCACCGGACGCGCGGCCCCAGCATCCCCGAGCAAAGGGGGCGCCGAGAGCGCCGCACCCAACGGGCGCCAGCCCGGCTCCATCGCAGCACCGCTGCTAGTGTCACTCGACGGCCCTCCAGCGTGCAGGCGGCGCGACCCCCGCAGCATGCGAGCTCCATCGCGAGCCCTCCATGGCGGCGGAGGACCACGGCGCCAGTAGGCCCCCACCAACGCCAGCCGGATCAGGAACCACCAGGCGACTTCAGACGGTTCCAAACCCACAGCGGTCGGACAGCAGCGCCGGGGCATGTATCTGTCGAACCTGGCAGGGGAGGGGTCATCAGGAAAGACAATCACAGGGCTGTTATGATCTAGGTCTGGAGTGGCGGTGAATACTAAGACTGGGGCAAATTTAAAAGACGGTGGTGCAGGCTCCAAGAGACGGGAAAGCCACGGGGGCCTGTCTTCGACCTCCCTTAACCTATATTTTACGAAGACTTCCCCAATTACGAAAGAAGATCAACCACTCACTCGGTGCGCGATCGTTAACTTTCCACATACAGTAGACGGGGAGAAAGAAAAACAGAAAAATGGGCACCGGGCATTTTTAGAATAAGAGTGCAACCCTAGAATCGCCTCACATCCGGCAAAGACAAACAAGTACCTATCCTCACTGACCATTACAGTAGATTCTACCTAGCTCAAAAAAGTAAAGTGAAAGAAAAGAAAACTATATTGATAGAAAAAAACTACATTGCATGCCTCAATACAGGTCAACATACATCTTCTTTATGACCTTTTTAAAAGCTGATTTGATCCGAGGAACGTCATTCATGTCCCTGATTTTGGATGCAAGATCATTATTCCACACACGCGGGGCTGAGATGAACAGAGAAAATTTACGATAAACAAGGGCGGTGAAAGGTACCTCAAAGTGCTTTGTTTGTCTCAAAATCCTGCCTCTGTTCGGTAATGCAAGCACAAATTTTTCGGCCATGGGTCTAGGCAGGGTATTTTTTAGAAAATCGTGTAGAACAGTAATCTGAGAAAATTTATGCAAGTCAGCTAGTTTCAGGATATTGTATTTTTTTGAAGATGGGGCTGGTATGAGCAAGATAATCTGCACCATCGATGATTCTAACAATTTTTTCTGGAGCGTACCTAATCTTTTAATCTAGAGGGGAAAGTAGATCCCCAGACTTGAACACCATAAGAGAGATGAGGTAGAATTAAAGAGTTATAAAGAAGAAGAAGGTGCTCTGATTTCAAAAAGAATCTGCTTTTCGCGATAATGCCTATATTGCGGGAGACCGTGTTTTCAACATTTCTGACGTGTGAGTCCCATTTAAACTTTTCATCGATAGTGATGCCTAAATATTTTACCGAATGCTGTCGCCTGACTTTCTCACTATTAATGGTGATACTTAAGTTGGCTTGATTATCGGTACTGGAGAAAAGTTGGTAAGATGATTTTTTGGGGTTGACAGAAAGCCGATTACTAGTGAGCCAGCCCATTATTAACGGGATGTTTCTGTTGACAGTTTGTTGTAGTTCAGAGGTATCCTTGGCTACAAAGGTTAGTAAAGTGTCGTCAGCGAATTGGAAAAATTTGCACTCATGCGAACTATTGACAATGTCATTTATATATAACAAAAAAGAACTGGGCCTAGAATAGAACCTTGAGGAACGCCATGGTACATGCTTTGCTGACTTGTAGAGAGGCTGGAGTTAAATTTGACCATTTGAGTACGATTAGCAAGATATGAGCGAAAAAATGCAAGAGAATTTCCTCTGATGCCATAAAATTTTAACTTTTCAAGCAAAATATCGTGGTTAACCGTATCGAAAGCTTTAGAAAAATCCAGGTAGATGGCAGCACATACTTTTTATCTGAGAGGGCTGAAGTAACATAGTCATGAAACAGAGCAATTGGCATATAAGTGCTGTGCGATTTTCTGAAGCCAAATTGATAATCATTTAGAATGTTTTGAGAATCAATAAAGCAAGAAAGCTGAGCAAAAAACAATTTTTCCAAAATTTTGGAGACAATGTTAAGAAGACTTATCGGTCTATAATTACTAAGGGAGGTTGGGTCGGATGCCTTATAGACCGGAACTACTAAAGCCCTCTTCAAGATACGGGGAAACGTTCCATTGGCGATGCAAAGGTTAATTACATGTGTAGAGGTTGCACTAGAGTTGAGGATAGAGCTTTGAGTATTTTAGGAGTGAGACAGTCAGACGTAGCAACTGAGCTTGACAAATTTTGGATAATAGTAAGTAAAGAGGGAGCATCTACTTGAGTTAGAACAAATTGTCGTTCAGGGCTAGGGAGGTTATCTAAATAAGCTATGGGGTTGACGTTGGATTGTTGAAGGCTGCTGTCTAAAGTGGCTGCTATTGACCCAAAGAAGGCATTAAATTTATTTGCAATTTCAACAGGATTCGTTATTTCATTACCATTAGCATTTAAGTGAGGGGGAGACTCTTGTTTTGACTTGTTTTTATGTAGGATTGAGTAGAGAACTTGCCAGAGCTTGGAAGGATTCGATTTGTGCTCTTGAAGTTTCCGATCAAAATATATTTTTTTGCTATTCTTATCAGGCTATTCAGTCTGTTTCTATATCTTCTGAATTCTTCCTTATTATCCGTGGTTGGGTCACGAAGAAATATTTTATACAGTTCATTTTTCCGGTTAATACTTTGCAAAAGTGAGAAGGAAATCCAGGGTTGAACGGGGATGGATCTCCTATTTCTTTTGTTCTGCTAAGGTTATCAATTTCAGAAGTGATGGTAGAAATAAAAAAATCCATGGTAGATTCGGGTTCCTGCATTTCTGTAATATTCGAGAGTTTCTGTGCTAATACATACTTGAGGTTTTCTATTTTCCTGAAGTCAAAACAAAGTTGATTGTGAGCGTGGTGATTTTTTTTGCTTGCTTATGACAGGTTGTAGCGATAAACAAATAGGGAGGTGGTCGCTAATGTCCGAAATAGCAACATGTGAGTCTTTCACCAACATTAAGTCATTACAGAAAAAATTATCTATCAGCGTACTGGAATTTGATGAGACCCTAGTTGGCAACGAAATACACGGGAAAAATCCTAGGGCTGCAAAAAGTATTTAAGAAAAGAGCTGACTGGTGTGATGAAGAATGTTTTAATATATCTACATTAAAGTCTCCTCCTAGAATACATGATCTGGACTCTGTGTTAGCTAAATCTAGTGTTAATTCAAGATACTCCAGGAAATCTGTTAGCAAGAATGATGGGGACCTGTAAGAAGAACCTATGAGAATCGCGATTTGGTTAGGGAGTTTGAGTTCAATAAATACTGTCTGGAATTCAAGCCTAGAGGTCTCTAATTCGTCCCTTCTAGTATATGCCAAAGAGCTATCAATATAAATTGCAGCGCCTTTTCCTCTGCTTTGAGAGGGAGAGGTTACTTCTAGTCTATACCCAGGGAGTTGATAAAACTGAGCACAAGATGAATCAATCCAAGTTTCACTGATCAAAATAACCGAAGGTTTAGAATGCAGCTGATGGGTTAGAAATACCAAGTTATCAAAATTTTTTGAAAGGGAACGAATGTTTACATGCAGGACCATAATTTTCTTCGAAAAACCGCCATGTGGGCTATTAGTGTTTGGGGAATTTTTAAGATTCAAGTAGTCACATATTTCTAGAATTGATTGAAATGGTATGTGGGATATATTTTGACCATCATTGAGGCACGAGTAATCAGGTACAAATCTTGGCAAAATTTTTCAGAGAAAAAAAGAAAGAAAAGAAAAAACAAATTATGAAACCAAGTTAACAGCACTAACCAGTACAGGCAAGCCAAACAGACTATGTGGGACCAGCTCTATGTGCTTACATGCAATATTTAACAGTGAGCAAACACTATACCACACAGGCTCAATAACCTCCTAGCTAAAACCTGAGAAACATTGTAACCTTGATGGACCAGCTGCACACGCTCAAACCTCAAGATCACCCTCAGGAAGAAGCCATCCTATTGTAATGTCATGGTATCGCATCCTGGTTCCGCGACTTTGATGGCATTGCTCGAAATTGATGCCACAGCACTCTGTTTCGATGCTGCGGTCAGAGTGAACTCACTCGATGGAGATGTCACGGCGCCCCTTTTCGATGACTCGACTTGGGGTGACATCACTTGATAGCGGCATCACAGTCTCCTGGTCCGATACCAGAGATGGGTGACATAATTTGGTGGTGACATCGTGGCATCCTTCTCAATGCTATGGCTGGGGTGACGTCGCGTGATAGCAACATCACAGCGTCCTCTTCCGATGCCATGGTCGGGGTGGCTTCACTCGGGTGAGGTCACGGTGTCACCCTCAGTTGTCATGGTCAGGGTGACGTCACTCAGCGGTGAGGTCACGGTGTCCCCATCCAGCACCTTGACATGGGCGGTGTCCTTTAGCACCTTCACCACTTGCATACTTTTCGTACCTGAGCCCGCGTCTGGCAGTGCCTCTGCTATCTTCACTCAAATCGAAAAAACTCATGATTGTGTCTGAATTGGGAAGGGATGCATGCCCAGGGAGCTGAGAAGCAGGCATATCGCCTGTCCGGCGGGTAAATGTATTCAATAGTCATCTTCACTCTTCCTCACATTGTTTGCTACTGTGCATGTGATTTGAATAAACAATTATGGATTCAAACTAAGCCAATGATAATGAATTAGCAAAGGCAGCACGCCACTGATATGTGAATCGCCTAGTTTGGTGACAAAAAAAACTTCGTGACATTGGCTATGCACCTAAAGCACAGAGAGGCATCAGTGCATACGCCAACCCCCTCTTTTGTGTACTCTTACCGACCCACTCCGACAAGAGTACGCACGTGACTTTTTAGTTTTGATGGGCTCTTAGCGAGTTCGTTTCAGAGATATCGAGTTGAAACATGGACCATACATAGACAATTCTTCAGGCTAAACAACCATATGAAAACTTAAGTTGTTAGGCATAATGGTGAAAATTGGAAGCTTTTAGAAAGTTGAATGCGTGCTATTGCACGGACTTGCCCTGTGTTGTATTCAATGCTCAAAGTCTGTTGTCATGCATTTTTCAGGAAAGGTTTGAACAAGTGGCTTATGCTAAAGTCTCTCTGGGACCTCTCCACTCCTATTCAGCAAATAAAAAAACTGTCTACTCTATTCGATTGTCAACTAAGGCCAAAATAGCCTGCTAGTGAGGCCAAAAATCTGAAAAAGGTACGTTCTCTATTTAAAATTTCGAATTTCGTGGCAACGATTTGGGGGTATAGCCTGTTTAGTCCAGTACAAACAGTCAGCATTACCTATGTTCCATTGTGCCTTGGAAACGTGTGTCCTTGGGTGGGTGATTATCAAAACATGGGCAAGAGCCGTCGTCAGAAGGGACCTATACCGACCCAAAAGGCCTGTGCAGGTCCCTCGCAATCACACTCGCAATATGGCACACCATAGTATATTCCAGGACATTCATAGCTTTGTCATCGCTAGCTGGCAGGGAAGCATGGAAGAGCTCTTTAGTTTTTTCTTCAATGTGGCCGATCCCCTTTTGTTGAGGGGAACGTCTTGCATCTTACAATTACAGTTCGCATTAAGCAAAGTGGTCCACTTTGCTCAATGCGAGATGAGTTCAGACATCCTATGTCAAGAGTTATCGTCTTCAGACGCAGTCATTTCCACAGCAGCTTCATCCGTCCTGGATCTGGAGTGATCCTGTGGCCTTCGACGTTGCCCAGGGTGTTGATGCACGTCTGTGCGTACTTGCTCTCCTCTTCGTTGATTGCGAGACCGCACTTTTCTGCAGCCTTGCGATATATATTTAATTTGCCGCCATGTCCTTTGCGAGTTTTCCCACGAGTATGTCTTTCGCTAGTATGTGGCTCTGAAACCCCCGGTGTGAATGATGTTGTCTAGAACCTTTTGGAAACAAGCGACTCAGTTGGTGACACCTGTGGAATTCTAATAAGTTTCATTAGATTCCAAGGTTGTGAAAAGACATTAATCCTCTCTGATTATGATTCGGTAGTAGGCTGCGTTAAGATCCACGGAGCTGAAGTACTCGCACTTGATGATTTTCCAGATAACTTCAAAGATGGCTGGAACTGGATACATTGCTTATGTCTAGTTTCAATTCCAGCGTAGTTTAAGGGTGTTGATATCCATCATTAAACACATCCCTTTAAAAGGAACGAGCACAATCGTCTCCTCTGTGGGTTGATATTGTTGGGATAATACCCTGTATCTCAGGTGTCCGGGCGCTTTCCTCAGTTCCACGACGAGTCGTCATGTCAGGCTTAAAAAAACTACGTGGGTGCAGCGAGCACACGTGCCTTGGGCACCAGTGACACCTTTAGGTAGCAACTGACCTTCCATTGTCTTAATTGTCCTCTGTCCTAATAGTTACGTCTTCTTCCATAGTTTTCGTTACTTCACGTTCATTACAAAGGCGTTTGAAGCCGCCGCATGTTTGGAAGTGTTCGCAGAAAATAAACAAATAGATTATATTGGCGAAACGATTGACGGTCTCAGAGTAGTTGACTGTTTTTAGTTTCTCCTTTCTGTGTTATCTGACAACCACTTGTGCTCTCTTAGGGTTCCTGCTCTGTACAACTAGCTCTTTCTGAAGCCTACGTTCTGCTTTATCTTGCTGGACTTTTCTCGGAAACGTTAAACCTCTCCTGTACTTGTTATATGAAAATGGACCGAAAATCCTTAGTGAAAATTTTTGGGATATATGTTTTGCAACCACTTTGCTAACACTGTTAGCGTGTATATTCTCTTGTGACATTTTCCTGTGTTTGCCTGCCATTTCAGGAGACAAACGAGTTCCGGCCTCAACCAGCAGTATGATTAAGGCTGAAGGGATATAAAAGCTCTGTGTAAAGCGTTTCAAGACAGGTGGATGCATGGCAGGCGCGCTTGAGATTGAAACCTGAAATTCTGGAAATTTTTATGTTGGGAAATTAGTCGAAATTCTCTGACCACCATACCTTAGATGAGTTCACCTGCACAAGGATTATGGAGTTGTGATAAAAAGATTGAGCTGTGCTCTACTTGAGAAGCGAGTGCGAAATTGAGTGATATTAACACAGAAGTGGGTGGACAATTCAGCTTGGCCCGGGCTCCGATCAGCATCCTGGGATTTGGAACACTAGTTGCATGGTCAAGAAAAGCCTTCCATCTCATCCACCAATCCCACCAAGATAGGCTCGGATTGGCGGAGCCGTGTCGGCGCTTGCCAGCTTAGCAGAGGCACCTGCTGCACCCGAGCTCGCCGCTGCGCCACCGTCAGCGGCCGAGGCAGGACTAAAGCTCTCTGAACATGGTTCGGAAATTACTTTCGTGCAAAGTGGAGAGTGGAGCATAAATCCCAAAAGAGGTCAAAATCAGCCTTGATTACTGAATGCTCAAATGCTGTTGTTATCCAATTTTCAGTTGAAGTTTCAACAGTTCACATGTTCTATAGCTTTTCCAGGACCTGTCCACTCGCATTTATCAAATAAAAAACTTCTCTACTCCTCGATTCTATTAACCGAGGCCAAAATAGCCTGCTGATGAAACCAATAAAAGCTGAAAAGGGTACGCTCTCCACTTAAAATGTATAATTTAAGGTCAGTGTCTCTGAGTCAGCGCCGCCTTTGACCCCTGCAGCTGAGTGTCTTACAGGAGGCGCGGAGCCGCGTGTGTACCACCAGGCCCCTCTGGATCTCTGTGAGCAAAACAACTTTGTACCTTCATATATTGTTTTGTAAGCTGCAAATGCTTTTGGTGTGTAAATATTTTCGATCGTTTTCTTTTTGTCCCACAGGATAACGCGCGGACAACTTTAAGTATTGATTTTCGTACAAATAAATTTTCGTAGCACATTTTTCCTACGCAAAACTTTGTCCCAGGTTTTCTTGGGCGACATGACCCTAACAACCTAGCATAACATTACCTGGCTTCGCCTATTTGATTCCTGAGGTCTATCGCAAGGCTTTCAGCCTGGCGTAAACGTGTGCGCCGGCACCAAGAAAGACCGTTTGCACCGAGGCCGACAGCCTTATCAAGATGTGGCATCCCTGTGTGAACTTTTTTCGACTTCAACTGGGAGTGTATTGTCTTATTTATCTGTATTTATCTTATTAATGGTCTCGTGGCACTATTAAAGGGAATGTGGCACCTTGGTCGAATCCTGGAATTTTGTGTTATTAGGCGTACTTTTAGTAAAACAATAATGAAACCACTCACAATTTCTCTGAAAAATGTACAATAAGCTCAATATTTGGTTTTTGAAAATACTCCGCTAGAAAAAGAAATAAATATCAGCCTGTGGATGATGTCACGATCTGGCAACCACTACCATACTTGATACGCTTCAAGGGCTTCGATTGGCTGATGCTCATCGTGACGTCAGCATATGTCGTCACACCAGTAGCTCACAACAATGGTCGCCGGCGACGGGGGGCTGAGGGGGCTGGTGGCAGGTAGGTTTTTGCTTTTTTTCTACGGAAATATCGAGTTCCAAGACAAATGAAATATGGAGTACCGGGTTTTCCGACCTGCTTTACAACTTGGCTATCTCAGTTAAAACCACGTTGTGAAGGTGCCACATTCCCTTTAAAGCATTTAGGTAGAGTGAATACGTGCAGGAAATGCGAAACCCGTACAGGATTTCAATTGGTATATTGGCATTGTAGAGTGTACCCTGCATCTCCCAAAATGAATAAATAGTTTGATATCCGTCGGTCCGAAGGCTTTTACGATTAAACACGGCCCTATGTACTGGAAGTGGAACACGGGCGAATATGCGGGTACGGGCGAGTGAATATGGGGGATTACGGCTGAATAAATTATGTTTGTGAATGAATACCGCTTACGTTGATATGCGATATGCTCGCTACAGCCGGAATGGCGGAGGAGAAACCCAAGACATGTGCATACAAATCACCTAACCCAATTTAGCTGCCTGGCCATGTATGAATCAACAAAATATTGTAATAGTAATTTTGCTACAGGCCTGACAATGTTGGCTTTTAGCGCGGCCCCGGCACTCTGTGCGGCCTCAGTGGAAGCAAATTGGTGCTGAATAAGGCAGTCTTATGAAGCCATCCTATGGAGCGGACTGAGCGCCTGGGGATGCGTTGTGAGGAATGAGCATGAGCATAACAAGATGGTGTCAGGACGCAGAAGCTGAATGAGAGGAGTACATCTGAGGAGCATCCAAATGCCCTGGATAACTAACGCTTGCAACGTAGTGGTATTAATCCTTAGAAATGCGTCCTCGCGTTGTCAGGCATTTTGTGACATGTACTGAGGTGAACGGAAACAAGTTGGATATCATTTCATTGATATGATATTGCATGTTTTAGGCTCGGTGTCAGAGCGGGCTAGAGACTGGTATAGAAATGGGTTCAAAATTACATTGTCTGATTATGTGCCAACTGGCTTAAGGTCAACGTACAATGGTCGTTTTTGCGTGTTGCACTTTTTATTTTTTAAGGACGTTTTTCGTTTTTACTACGTTTCTCTCGTATTTGCTCTTTTTCGTCTTTTCGTTTTTTCGACTTTGTGGTTTATTTATTTTTAGCTTTATCATCATGTGTGTTGGGTGCCTGCTTGACAAATATAAATTCCAAGCTAATATTTTTATAGGGGAATTGAGCTAGGTATATTACTAGCAAAAGCAGTATGACAGCGGCATAAGGCCGTCTATGGACCATGGGTAGATTCAGGGGGAATGCAACATTGGAAAGCATGGCGGATACTAGGGGCGGGGCTAAATATCAGAGTGCTTTAGTGCATGCTTAGGCGGAGGCTGATCCCAGGCAATGGTGGGGGAGACTGGAGCCCCCTAGTCCCCCCCCCCCTCGAAATGAAGTCCTGGATTCACCACCGGGGGCAGGGGGTGGGTGGCTCACTTTTATCCTACCTTCCCCTGAACTAACCTGGTGCCCCACCGATCTGCGCTCCCCTGAGCGCGGGTGGATCTGGGATTTCCATTGTGGGACGAGGGGAGGGGTGCTCCCGATCAGGGGACGCCATTCTGACTAATGGGCGCCAGTTTTGGACGACGCAGCTTATCCAAGACGCCAATCTTATAACTGGTAATAATTATAATTTTGGGGTTTAACGACGCACCAACTGCCAGGGTCATACGGCGTCGCCAACTCTCACCCTGTTGGAAGGGATTTTGGGGATCAGATCGACTTATTCAGAAGCTCCGACAGACAACCCGGGACCGGTGGCTTAAAACATTATCCACTAAGCCACCTCATCCCCTTTTACTTATATTTGTCTTATAATGGGGTGTTGATACTTGCATCCCGGGGGAGCGACCTTTCAGGGGCCCCCATCGTCCTTTCAGGAGAGCGTAAGCGACCTTTCAGGGGTGCGTCATCGACCTTTCATGGGCGCCAACGGTCGATAGGGGAGCAAGTGCTCCTCTCCCCCTGGATTCACCTATGTCACCCAGGATGCAGAAGTCTAGGCGCCTGCGGTGTGGTCACATCCCCAACATCGTCAGCATACTAAAGATGCCATCTGACAGCAATATCTGTCAATGTTACCCTTTAGCTCTCGTACCTATACTCACTAAATGCTGTTATTTGGTCTCTCTAGTCTACAACAATTTCAAAAGTGCTCCAATGTTTAATTAAACCACCGTACACCACCGCTCACCACTCCCAACATCCAAAACCACTCCAGTAATGATTACAACAGTTGTGCCACACCCGGAAACGATAATCGAAAACGAAAGAAAGTTCAAATATTTACACTTTATCGATTTATGTTTTTTTCGCTGAAGGTCCCTTTTAAACCTTTTAAATACGTGTTTTAGTTTTTAGGTACTTTTTTCGTTTTATTTCACTTTTTCGTTTTTTGCGTTGCGTAGCTTTCCCAATGCATTTTTAATGGCGCGAAGTTGTTTTTAGTGACGAGAAAACGGAAAAACGTCATTAGAAACGAATAAACTTGATTTGAAAGTGCGCAGTGTCTACTGCACTTTGGAACTGCGGTTGGAGTCCTGACGCGATTTATCAGCTTTTCCACGATGATTTATTTTAGAGACCCGCCCGCCTGATATTCAGTCTAGAATGAGTTGGCCGGACATTTGCGTCGGAGGATAGTGGATGGCATCTGTGCATATTTTCGGCAGACCGGCCAGTCTGTATGATTTCATATCCTTGGATACGCCTCGGTGACGTCTGAAATCCCATAACGTTGGCTTATTTTCTGTGTTGGTTTCATGAACCGGCCGTGGATATTGCCTGAACTTTAGTATTGCATTATTTGTATCTGCAACACCGAGCAAGTGGCATGCAAAGTCGGTGTTGGCCAGCGTACTCTCACACAGTGCAGAAACAAAAGTATGGTTGATATTTGCTGTAGAAAGCACTGCAGTCGGGTAATTTGAGCCCGTTAGATGGGCACTGTATGCAGTGCGGTACACAGAAATGTATGTTAATCTTGCTATCAAGGAGAGAAGGTTTCAGATCTCTTCTTTTTGTGGCCGACACGGTAAAAACTAGTAATGACTAGTGCACCATCCAAATCCGTCGTTCGTTATACATTACCCTCAATATGTGCTGTGTTTTCAGAATTTCAACTGACAGTTTGAAACAAGAGGAATCCGTTTCAAAACAAATGCGAGGCTGCAACGCGGAGCTAGACTCAAAATAGGTAAGTAAGACAACCCAGAGCATGAGGGTGTGGCATCACATTCATTTAATATGCGATAGTCATATCGCAAATAAAATATCGCGCGGCCGTATTCAGCAGGGACTGCGCTTGCCCCTCTGGCGGCAGCATCGAGTTTGACCACTCCGATCCCGGGATGAGGGTGGACTCGTGGGCCGATTCGGTTTATGGACGTGGTATTTGTATGTACGTTATGTGATTGTATGTGCCCTTGCAGCGTTTATGCCTCACAGCCGCACCCGACGTCTGTATTTGTTGTTGCTGTTTTTTCTTTGCGCGAATACACGCGTCACGGTCTCAAGTGGCGTATGTGGCCATGCTCGTCGAAATCATTGACAGAAATCGGATAAGAACGTTACCAGCTACACGTCGGTGCCGGAGAATCTATCGGCGGCAGCAGCTACGGCCGCTCTCAACACTGCAGCTCCCCAATACTGCTATCCCCAGGCGCTGCCGGCTGTCACCAGATGGCAACGGGCGGCCGGGCAGGAACGGCATATGCGACCGTCCGCCGCTTAATCAGGCGCTCTTCAAACGAAAAGCAAACTTGGGATTACAATATACTCATATGAAAGTATGATAATAATGTTGAGGTATTTTCAAACGGAAAGGTATGCCCGTGGCTCCTGAATAAATTCATATATCCCTGTACAAATTGGTAGGTATGTAGTACATACTTGATAGCCGAAATTGTAAACATAATCTTCATTAGATCGGAGCAGTGTACCATCTTCTCATGTCCATTCCTTGTATTTCCATGCAGTTTTTTTGCACGGTATTGTGGCGTGACAACGAAATATTACCGGCAGTCCAGCAGTGCCTATTTTTCCCGTTTCCAGTCCTTATCATTTTCAGAATAGGGTCCATTGATTCGGAGGGCCCCCTCGCTTGGACATGTTTTTTTGTCAGGGGGACGGAACAGTGTCTGCTATTTTTTGTAATCATGTGTCCAGAAATAGTCCGAATCGAGATGCCGGTTCTCAATACTGAAGCAATAACCTCGGTCGTACGCGTAAGGAAATACAACAGGTTTGATTGCCATTCGAAATGTAAACACGGCCATGCTCACTAAAGATGTTTGCCGGCTCGTCTTGCCTTTTGTGGGAAGGGGTCTTGACACTTTCCACCCTTTCTGGTCAGTCTGGTGGTTGTTTTGCACTGTATACATGGATGGGTGTCTCCGCAAATTGACCGGTAGACATTTGTATTTAGCTGAACGTCGCGTTTTGCATTATGAAGTGTAAGTGTGTCCTGAAGGGTGATTGCCGCACTTATGACGTAGGTTCTATGGCCAAATTGATATCCTTACGGACTGCCAATCCACTCCATCAAGGGCTTTTCCCCAGCATTACAACGTGATATGTGCTAAAGTGGTGGTGAAAGAGCACTTTAAGGTGTCAATAGCTCAATTATTATCCTGATCGGCGGTCCCATCCGGGTTGTATTTTGCGCATGAAAACTAAGTAATTGATATCACTGGAAATCGAAGAATGGTAGGACAGTTGGACTGTCCAAAAGCTTGTGTGATGTTGCAAGGTGCATGTTTAGACATATGCTAGAGAGAATGCAGCACCTTGGTGTAATTCCAGACGTTAGTAATTTGAGGGTCAATCTTTTTGGAAATAATGGTTTAACCTCGTCGCTGCTGGAAAATGACCTCAGTATAAATAGTCCTAAATATAAATAGACCTCAGTATAAATTGTAATAAACCTCAGACCAAATAGTCCTCGAAGTACTATCACTACTAGACGACCTATTAGGCATGCCGTAAATCCTCCCGGTGGAATTTACTGCCCTGTTTTTTGCGACGCTCCGTTTTCGAGATACAGTCGAAATCCTATCCATGCTCTGCCCGTGTGCTCTACCCATCATGCACGGGTGGAACGGGATGTCACAAAACATTATTGTTTACCACATACCGTGTCCTATTAATCACATTTTCCCCTATGTTCTCACCCTTCGCCCGTTCAGTCATGCACCATAATCCGTCACTTGCCAATGGTCTATTCTGTACGGCCGATCTACCATGCATGCCTGCTGATATATGCATGCGGCTGTAATTGTCGGCGTGGAAGTGAAGAGTGCGCCGCGCCGACCTCGTCACTACTGCCGCTGAAGCGTCATTAGTGTGTCGGCCGCGGTACCGGCGGCGATGTGCGGCCCGCCGCCGCTGGTGTGATTAGGTGTCTGCTATTGTTATTGATGACGTCAACACGCCGCGCCTACTATCAGGAACTGACTCTGCTCGTGACTTTGCGCTGATTTGATTATGTTACTTGTTCAGGGTGCGTTTTAATCAGACGGGTGCGGTCGGGGCTGGAGAAGGTTGGTTCCGCAAGTAAGTGTGCTTTACGATGAGGTTAAATCAATCCCGTTCAGTGTGGACGGTGTCATAGCAATCAGTTGTTTGCGAGCCTTCTTTTGTGTTCTTTTTCCTCCATAACAATCAGTTGCTTGCGAGCTATCTTTTGTGGGTTCTTCCCTTCATAAAAATCGGTCGTTGGTGACCTTGCTTTCGCGGGCTCCTTCCTCAAACTTATGCTATCCCATTAACAATATTTTGAACAGCCCAATTCTGGAGGTTGTAAATACTTGTGACAATAACAGACTAGTGTGAGGCTAATAACGGTGACGACAGTAACGCTAACCAACCTTTGCCATCTTGTCTTTCACCTGGTAGAGTGGAGGAGCAGTACGTTCTCCGGTGTGTTTCCCTGTTGGACAGGCGTGTTGTCCGCAGTGTGACGGTGGCGGTGTGCTCACCCCGCGCCGCTGTGTGTTTCCCTGTTGGACAGGCGTGTTGTTTTCCGCAGTGTGACGGTGGCGGTGTGCTCACCCCCTGCGCCGCTGTGTGTTTCCCTGTTGGACAGGCGTGCTGTCCGCAGTGTGACGGTGGCGGTGTGCTCTCACCTCTGCGCCGCCGTGTGTTTCCCTGTTGGACAGGCGTGCTGTCCGCGGTGTGACGGTGGTGGTGTGCTCTCACCTCCGCGCCGCCGTGTGTTTCCCTGTTGGACAGGCGTGTTGTCCGCAGTGTGACGGTGGCGGTGTGCTCACTCCCTGCGCCGCCGTGTGTTTCCCCTGTTGGACAGGCGTGCTGTCCGCAGTGTGACGGTGGTGGTGTGCTCACTCCCCTGCGCCGCTGTGTTTTCCCTGTTGGACAGGCGTGCTGTCCGCAGTGTGACGGTGGTGGTGTGCTCTCACCTCTGCGCCGCTGTGTGTTTCCCTGTTGGACAGGCGTGCTGTCCGCAGTGTGACGGTGGCGGTGTGCTCTCACCTCTGCGCCGCTGTGTGTTTCCCTGTTGGACAGGCGTGCTGTCCGCAGTGTGACGGTGGTGGTGTGCTCTCACCTCTGCGCCGCCGTGTGTTTCCCTGTTGGACAGGCGTGCTGTCCGCAGTGTGACGGTGGCGGTGTGCTCTCACCTCTGCGCCGCTGTGTGTTTCCCTGTTGGACAGGCGTGCTGTCCGCAGTGTGACGGTGCTCTCACCTCTGCGCCGCTGTGTGTTTCCCTGTTGGACAGGCGTGCTGTCCGCAGTGTGACGGTGGTGTGCTCTCACCTCTGCGCCGCTGTGTGTTTCCCTGTTGGACAGGCGTGTTGTCCGCGGTGTGACGGTGGTGGCGTGCTCTCACCTCTGCGCCGCTGTGTGTTTCCCTGTTGGACAGGCGTGTTGTCCGCAGTGTGACGGTGGCGGTGTGCTCTCACCCTGCGCCGCCGTGTGTTTCCCTGTTGGACAGGCGTGCTGTTGTCCGCAGTGTGACGGTGGCGGTGTGCTCACCCCTGCGCCGCTGTGTGTTTCTCTGTTGGACAGGCGTGTTGTCCGCAGTGTGACGGTGGTGGTGTGCTCTCACCTCTGCGCCGCCGTGTGTTTCCCTGTTGGACAGGCGTGTTGTCCGCGGTGTGACGGTGGTGGCGTGCTCTCACCTCTGCGCCGCCATGTGTTTCCCTGTTGGACAGGCGTGTTGTCCGCGGTGTGACGGTGGCGGTGTGCTCTCACCTCTGCGCCGCCGTGTTTTCCCTGTTGGACAGGCGTGCTGTCCGCGGTGTGACGGTGGCGGTGTGCTCTCACCTCTGCGCCGCCGTGTGTTTCCCTGTTGGACAGGCGTGTTGTCCGCGGTGTGACGGTGGTGGCGTGCTCTCACCTCTGCGCCGCCGTGTGTTTCCTGTTGGACAGGCGTGTTGTTGTCCGCAGTGTGACGGTGGCGGTGTGCTCACTCCCCTGCGCCGCTGTGTGTTTCCCTGTTGGACAGGCGTGTTGTTGTCCGCAGTGTGACGGTGGTGGTGTGCTCCACCTCTGCGCCGCTGTGTGTTTCCCTGTTGGACAGGCGTGTTGTCCGCGGTGTGACGGTGGCGGTGTGCTCACTCCCCTGCGCCGCCGTGTGTTTCCCTGTTGGACAGGCGTGTTGTTGTCCGCAGTGTGACGGTGGTGGTGTGCTCTCACCTCTGCGCCGCTGTGTGTTTCCCTGTTGGACAGGCGTGTTGTTGTCCGCGGTGTGACGGTGGCGGTGTGCTCACTCCCTGCGCCGCCGTGTGTTTCCCTGTTGGACAGGCGTGTTGTTGTCCGCAGTGTGACGGTGGTGGTGTGCTCACTCCCTGCGCCGCTGTGTGTTTCCCTGTTGGACAGGCGTGTTGTCCGCGGTGTGACGGTGGCGGTGTGCTCACTCTCCGCGCCGCCGTGTGTTTCCCTGTTGGACAGGCGTGTTGTCCGCAGTGTGACGGTGGTGGTGTGCTCTCACCTCTGCGCCGCCGTGTGTTTCCCTGTTGGACAGGCGTGTTGTCTGCCGTGTGACGGTGGTGGTGTGCTCTCACCTCTGCGCCGCTGTGTGTTTCCCTGTTGGACAGGCGTGTTGTCCGCGGTGTGACGGTGGCGGTGTGCTCACTCCTCCGCGCCGCCGTGTGTTTCCCTGTTGGACAGGCGTGTTGTCCGCAGTGTGACGGTGGTGGTGTGCTCTCACCTCTGCGCCGCCGTGTGTTTCCCTGTTGGACAGGCGTGTTGTCTGCCGTGTGACGGTGGTGGTGTGCTCTCACCTCTGCGCCGCCGTGTGTTTCCCTGTTGGACAGGCGTGTTGTCTGCCGTGTGACGGTGGTGGTGTGCTCTCACCTCTGCGCCGCTGTGTGTTTCCCTGTTGGACAGGCGTGTTGTCTGCAGTGTGACGGTGGCGGTGTGCTCACTCCCCTGCGCCGCCGTGTGTTTCCCTGTTGGACAGGCGTGTTGTCTGCAGTGTGACGGTGGTGGTGTGCTCTCACCTCTGCGCCGCTGTGTGTTTCCCTGTTGGACAGGCGTGCTGTCCGCAGTGTGACGGTGGTGGTGTGCTCACTCCCCTGCGCCGCTGTGTGTTTCCTGTTGGACAGGCGTGTTGTTGTCCGCAGTGTGACGGTGGCGGTGTGCTCTCACCTCTGCGCTGCTGTGTGTTTCCCTGTTGGACAGGCGTGTTGTTGTCCGCAGTGTGACGGTGGCGGTGTGCTCACCCCTGCGCCGCTGTGTGTTTCCCCGTTGGACAGGCGTGTTGTCCGCAGTGTGACGGTGGCGGTGTGCTCTCACCTCTGCGCCGCCGTGTGTTTCCCTGTTGGACAGGCGTGTTGTCCGCAGTGTGACGGTGGTGGTGTGCTCACTCCCCTACGCCGCCGTGTGTTTCCCTGTTGGACAGGCGTGTTGTCCGCAGTGTGACGGTGGTGGTGTGTTCTCACCTCCCGCGCCGCCGTGTGTTTCCCTGTTGGACAGGCGTGTTGTCCGCAGTGTGACGGTGGCGGTGTGCTCTCACCTCTGCGCCGCCGTGTGTTTCCCTGTTGGACAGGCGTGCTGTCCGCAGT
The DNA here is from genome assembly GCA_034440635.1 of Lepas anatifera. Lineage (NCBI taxonomy): Eukaryota > Metazoa > Arthropoda > Thecostraca > Lepadidae > Lepas > Lepas anatifera. The sequence continues at coordinate 483,086 of JAOTON010001623.1, read as the reverse complement.
GTGACGGTGGTGGTGTGCTCTCTCCCCTGCGCCGCTGTGTGTTTCCCTGTTGGACAGGCGTGTTGTTGTCCGCAGTGTGACGGTGGCGGTGTGCTCTCACCTCTGCGCCGCCGTGTGTTTCCCTGTTGGACAGGCGTGTTGTCCGCAGTGTGACGGTGGCGGTGTGCTCACTCCCCTGCGCCGCCGTGTGTTTCCCTGTTGGACAGGCGTGTTGTCCACAGTGTGACGGTGGTGGTGTGCTCACTCCCCTGCGCCGCCGTGTGTTTCCCTGTTGGACAGGCGTGTTGTCCACGCAGTGTGACGGTGGTGGTGTGCTCTCACCTCTGCGCCGCCGTGTGTTTCCCTGTTGGACAGGCGTGTTGTCCGCAGTGTGACGGTGGCGGTGTGCTCACTCCCCTGCGCCGCCGTGTGTTTCCCGTTGGACAGGCGTGTTGTCCGCAGTGTGACGGTGGCGGTGTGCTCACCCCCTGCGCCGCCGTGTGTTCCCTGTTGGACAGGCGTGTTTTCCGCAGTGTGACGGTGGCGGTGTGCTCACTCCCTTGCGCCGCTGTGTGTTTCCCTGTTGGACAGGCGTGTTGTTGTCCGCAGTGTGACGGTGGCGGTGTGCTCACTCCCCTGCGCCGCTGTGTGTTTCCCTGTTAGAACAGGCGTGTTGTTGTCCGCAGTGTGACGGTGGCGGTGTGCTCTCACCTCTGCGCCGCCGTGTGTTTCCCTGTTGGACAGGCGTGCTGTCCGCAGTGTGACGGTGGCGGTGTGCTCTCACCTCTGCGCCGCCGTGTGTTTCCCTGTTGGACAGGCGTGCTGTCCGCGGTGTGACGGTGGCGGTGTGCTCACTCCCTGCGCCGCTGCGTGTTTCCCTGTTGGACAGGCGTGTTGTTGTCCGCGGTGTGACGGTGGCGGTGTGCTCACTCCCCTGCGCCGCCGTGTGTTTCCCTGTTGGACAGGCGTGTTGTCCGCAGTGTGACGGTGGCGGTGTGCTCACTCCCCTGCGCCGCTGCGTGTTTCCCTGTTGGACAGGCGTGTTGTTGTCCGCAGTGTACGGTGGTGGTGTGCTCACTCCCTGTGCCGCCGTGTGTTTCCCTGTTGACAGGCGTGTTGTCCGCAGTGTGACGGTGGCGGTGTGCTCACCCCCTGCGCCGCTGTGTTTCCCTGTTAGACAGGCGTGTTGTTGTCCGCAGTGTGACGGTGGCGGTGTGCTCACTCCTCCGCGCCGCCGTGTGTTTCCCTGTTGGACAGGCGTGCTGTCCGCGGTGTGACGGTGGCGGTGTGCTCTCACCTCCGCGCCGCCGTGTGTTTCCCTGTTGGACAGGCGTGTTGTCCGCAGTGTGACGGTGGTGGTGTGCTCTCACCTCTGCGCCGCTGTGTGTTTCCCTGTTGGACAGGCGTGTTGTCTGCAGTGTGACGGTGGCGGTGTGCTCACTCCCTGCGCCGCTGTGTGTTTCCCTGTTGGACAGGCGTGCTGTCCGCAGTGTGACGGTGGTGGTGTGCTCACTCCCCTGCGCCGCCGTGTGTTTCCCTGTTGGACAGGCGTGTTGTCCGCAGTGTGACGGTGGTAGTGTGCTCACTCCTCCGCGCCGCCGTGTTTTCCCTGTTGGACAGGCGTGCTGTCCGCGGTGTGACGGTGGCGGTGTGCTCACTCCCCTGCGCCGCTGTGTGTTTCCCTGTTGGACAGGCGTGCTGTCCGCAGTGTGACGGTGGTGGTGTGCTCACTCCCCTGCGCCGCCGTGTGTTTCCCTGTTGGACAGGCGTGTTGTCCGCAGTGTGACGGTGGCGGTGTGCCCTCACCTCTGCGCCGCCGTGTGTTTCCCTGTTGGACAGGCGTGTTGTTGTCCGCGGTGTGACGGTGGCGGTGTGCTCACTCCCCTGCGCCGCTGTGTTTTTCCCTGTTGGACAGGCGTGCTGTCCGCAGTGTGACGGTGGTGGTGTGCTCACTCCCCTGCGCCGCCGTGTGTTTCCCTGTTGGACAGGCGTGTTGTCCGCAGTGTGACGGTGGTGGTGTGCTCTCACCTCCGCGCCGCTGCGTGTTTCCCTGTTGGACAGGCGTGCTGTCCGCAGTGTGACGGTGGCGGTGTGCTCACTCCCCTGCGCCGCTGCGTGTTTCCCTGTTGGACAGGCGTGTTGTTGTCCGCGGTGTGACGGTGGCGGTGTGCTCACTCCCCTGCGCCGCCGTGTGTTTCCCTGTTGGACAGGCGTGTTGTCCGCAGTGTGACGGTGGCGGTGTGCTCACTCCCCTGCGCCGCTGCGTGTTTCCCTGTTGGACAGGCGTGTTGTTGTCCGCAGTGTGACGGTGGTGGTGTGCTCACTCCCCTGTGCCGCCGTGTGTTTCCCTGTTGGACAGGCGTGTTGTCCGCAGTGTGACGGTGGTGGTGTGCTCTCACCTCTGCGCCGCTGTGTGTTTCCCTGTTGGACAGGCGTGTTGTCTGCAGTGTGACGGTGGCGGTGTGCTCACTCCCTGCGCCGCTGTGTGTTTCCCTGTTGGACAGGCGTGCTGTCCGCAGTGTGACGGTGGTGGTGTGCTCTCACCTCCGCGCCGCTGCGTGTTTCCCTGTTGGACAGGCGTGTTGTTGTCCGCGGTGTGACGGTGGCGGTGTGCTCCACTCCCCTGCGCCGCCGTGTGTTTCCCTGTTGGACAGGCGTGTTGTCCGCAGTGTGACGGTGGCGGTGTGCTCACTCCTCCGCGCCGCCGTGTGTTTCCCTGTTGGACAGGCGTGTTGTTGTCCGCAGTGTGACGGTGGCGGTGTGCTCACCCCCTGCGCCGCCGTGTGTTTCCCTGTTGGACAGGCGTGTTGTTGTCCGCGGTGTGACGGTGGCGGTGTGCTCTCACCTCTGCGCCGCCGTGTGTTTCCCTGTTGGACAGGCGTGTTGTCCGCAGTGTGACGGTGGTGGTGTGCTCACTCCCTGCGCCGCTGTGTGTTTCCCTGTTGGACAGGCGTGTTGTCCGCAGTGTGACGGTGGCGGTGTGCTCACTCCCTGCGCCGCTGTGTGTTTCCCTGTTGGACAGGCGTGTTGTTGTTGCAGTGTGACGGTGGTGGTGTGCTCACTCCTCCGCGCCGCCGTGTGTTTCCCCGTTGGACAGACGTGTTGTCCGCGGTGTGACGGTGGTGGTGTGCTCTCACCTCTGCGCCGCCGTGTGTTTCCCTGTTGGACAGGCGTGTTGTTGTCCGCAGTGTGACGGTGGTGGTGTGCTCTCACCTCTGCGCCGCCGTGTGTTTCCCTGTTGGACAGGCGTGCTGTCCGCAGTGTGACGGTGGCGGTGTGCTCTCACCTCTGCGCCGCCGTGTGTTTCCCTGTTGGACAGGCGTGTTGTCCGCAGTGTGACGGTGGTGGTGTGCTCACTCCTCCGCGCCGCTGTGTGTTTCCCTGTTGGACAGGCGTGTTGTCCGCAGTGTGACGGTGGTGGTGTGCTCTCACCTCTGCGCCGCCGTGTTGCCGCAGCCGCCAGATGCGGTGGTGGGCTCGCCTGGTGGCGCTGGGCGTGGCCCTCACCATCATCCTGGCCAGCCTGAGCTTCTGGACTCGGTGCGGAGACGAGCGGCCGACGCCGTCCTCCGCTGCGGCGCCGCCCGACCCGGCCGGCCCCCCGCTGGCACAGGTGAGAGCCGGTGCTGGGGTCGGTTCTGCCGAGGCCATAACTGTCCCCAGCGTCAGTTTAAGTAGATGGGTCAGAAATAATTGAGTTTGATCCGAGTGGCAAACCCTTTCTGACTTCGCTTATCCCTATAATTTGTTTTTTTTCAACAGATGGTGCATGCTGGTCATAAACTGTGGTCCTAAAGTGTTTAGTTAATTTAAATGTATTCCAGTAACATCTGGGCTGTAACGAGGCTTTTCCTGCTCCGACAATCGAAACTTCAGCTGGTGCGCACGTTTTCTCTTTTGTATAAGGAATGACTGGGAGGGCCCTTTTTGTAGGTTTTCATCAGTACATTCTCAGGTCGTGCTTGTTCAAATAAACATGCTGAATGTTTTCCTTCGCTGTCTTGGCTCAGTATTTGTAGCGTTTTTTTTTTACTGACTGGCGTTTGTCTTTCAGGTGGTGTGTGGCCCGGCCAGTTCAGTCAATACGACGTGCAAATAGATTATTCAACGACCCACAGCAGTGTCGAATAATGCGCTCTTCACTCTAAATAATGGGCTGCTAAATGTGTCGCTCCTTGTCGAACAAAAGAAATGGGTTTATCTAATGGAGATACTGTCGGCGAACACTTTTTTTCCTTTTCCCCGGCCATGTTTGGTAGTGGCACATCATTTTACCAACATAAAAAGTCCGCTCTCTGCACTTTCCTCAGTGGGCTCCTGCCAATATTGAGCCGAGCTGTCGTTCTTTCAGCGAGGTCAAGATGTGGAGGACTCGGCAATCACCGACATGCGGTGTACCGTCAATGAGCAGTACTCGGTCGCCTGTAAGACTGATGGAGAAGAGGTCTACTTTCCCTTTACATTCATCAAACAATACTTCGAGGTAAGTACTGTGGTGTTAACGCATATTTCAGCAACTGTTTTCAGAGGGTAAGTGTTCCAAGTATAAGTATAGGTCATAGACAAATAGTTCAACCAGTCACGATTCACTGCACGAGTATAGATGAAATAGCACGACATCTCAGTACCATACCCCGCCCTTTGTTCGGCTACCAGACCTCACCCCGAGCCGCGGCGACAGGTGTACGGGGAGATGACGGAGGACCGCGGCAAGCGGGTGTTCAAGTGGTCGCACAGCTACGGCAAGGTCTACCCTCCGGCCGCGCCCTACCGGCCCGACGGCGAGTTCATGTACTTCGGCTCCTACAACGTGGAGAAGCGCGACCGCGTCAAATGCATCAGCGGCGAGCACGGTGAGCCGAGGCGGGCCTCGCTGGAACGGCAGAGACGAGGGGAACAGAGACGAGGTCTCAACTAAACGGCAGATTCGAGGTGAACAGAGACGAGGTGGACAGAGACGGAGCCCGATAGAACGGTAGAGACGAGGTGGACAGAGACGGGAGCCCGATAGAACGGTAGAGACGAGGTGGACAGAGACGGGAGCCCGATTGAACGTTAAAGACGAGGTGGATAGAGACGGGTCCACCTCGTCACCTCGTCCTTGCAGTTACTGAACGATAGAGACGAGGAGAGCAAAGACGAACTCCCGATTGAACGTAAGAGACGAGGTCCCAACTAAACGGTAGATATGGCGTTTTATAAAGTTTAACGTTTATATGGCGTGTCATAACCTTTAACGTTTATATGGCGTTATGGCGTCACTTCTCGGGTCTTCAACGCAAGCGAACTGTTTCAACCGCGTGATTGTGGCGATCTCAAAATACAGTTCTGACTTTGAAACCCAATAAGTAAAAAATGATCGGCCGATTTCAAATTTTTTTCACCAATGGACGCACCGCTAAATCCTCTTAAATGTGGCTTAGTATCGTTTTCTGGCTATGAGCGGTTCTCTGGCCACCTCGGGAAAATAGATGGTGCCGCCTTGAGTTAACAGCTCGTTACGATGCCCGACGCCGCGGAACAGCCGTGACAGCTGGTGCGTTGTTAAACACACGTTCTGGCCCATTTGACAAATGAATGGAGTTGACTCGTAATTAACATTCACAAAGTGGAGATGAGTTGACTCACTCAGCACCATTGAGTCGCGATGAGTTGCAGTGAGGTGCTGACTCGTGCTGAGTTGAGTTCTGTCGACAGACATGGGTTGGGATGAGGCAACTTTGAACTTCGGGTTAAAAAAACATCATTGTTTGGTGCGCTGTGGCTTCGCAGTGGTCAATAAGGTGGACATTTCGTTAACTGCTACCAAAGGAGCGGAATCATAAATTTTGAAGAAAATAATGTTTTAAGATAGCAGGCAGTGAGGAATGTATGCAGTTACATTTAACTGACTAGCCTCATCTATGTTTGAGATGTGCTGGCTATTGTCCAGCTGCGGCCCGAGAAATGCTATTCAACATATGTGCTACTGCGCTTTGGTCTGACCTGGAAATGTTTCAAGACATGAATTTGCTGTGGCTCCCAACGGACAGTGATAACAGTGCAGCGCCATCAAAGAGAACAGCCTGTTGCTTCAGCGTGGTGTAATTAGTTAAAATGGCCACTTTTCTTATCATACACTTCCACCGATTGGTGAAATTCCGCCCCGCTGGGTGCTTGTAGTGTTATTTCCTGCAACTGGGCCGCGAGGAAATGTAGCACCATTTCGTTTGACAAAGGAACCCGTATAGCGAGTATCTAACAACTTCTTAACACTTCAAAATCGAAAGATTCTTTGGAGAGAATCCATTATGAAAAGTTTGTCGAAAAGGCATGAAACTTTGTGTGGTGCGAACATGGTCAAACCTACTGATACTATTCAAGCCCAATGCACTGTAAAGTCAATTGTACTGATACAACGTTTAGGCATCCCGTGGAACTTTTGTGTGACAAAAATGATGGATTTTTAGTCAACTTAGATCCTAAACCAAAAGTCATTGTTACTAAGAAGAAGTCGCCAGAATTAGAAGTGTCATTCACAGATGAAGCATGGCATGTCATTTTTTACAGAGGTGCTGAGTGGTGATGGACCTATCGAATGTGTGGGACGAAATATGTACATTCCTCGCAGAAAGTTATGCTGGGTGTTGGTTCGCTAGTAAATTATTTGCCTCATTCCGATTTCTTATTGATTTATTTGACATTACGTACTCATGCAAACATGCTGGCTATTTTGGAGTCCAGGCCTAGTAAAAACTTCCATAAACATTTTCTCTCGAAATCAGATGGCCAGATCGCAGAGGACTCAAAAGACTTGAGTATTCGCTGGAACACTTTCTTTAATATGCGCCTCATAATACTTATGTATTATTCCGTACCAAATGCCAGCCGGTCACGCGGTCACGTGTGTCATATTCAGATAGTACTCTGCAGGTCTAGCTGTTGAGACTTAATGTTTAGTCTCAGCTGCCGAGTTGGGACCCACCAGTACTTTCAGTGATGACTGTTCAGTGCTTGGTCTCCCAGACTTAAGCAGGGGATGCAGAAGGGCTCCAAGCATAGACGTACCTTTTTAGGCGTGCTACACTTGTGGCCAGCTGGTCAACACTCATCTCAGAGAGCCTGGTCATGCGGAAATTGCCTTATCCAACATTTTTGCTTCAACTTTACCGGTACACTGCACCCGCTCTGTGTTGTTCTTTTTTTGGGGGATGATAATGCTGATATATCTCTGTCGTGCGCGATGTAGGATCTGATAGACTTGTGTATTACGTGCATTACCTAGCAGTCAGAAAGGAAGGCTTGTGTGCCAAGTCTGTTGTGTCGGCAGATTCGATGATTTCCCGTCATTAGTGGGTTTGTGTGTTGACTGACGCTGAAGCATCCGTTGACAGGAGTACCAGTGACCACCCAGTGGCTACCGGCCGGGTTCTTCTACGCTGTTCAGATCGCTCAGTTCGGCCTCTCCCACTACTCCCGCAACCTCACTGACCCGCCTCCCAAGCGGTGAGTGCCCACCACTCCGCAATCTCACGACGCCTCCCAAGCGATAGTCCCACCACTCAGAAATCTCACTGACCCGCCTCCCAAGCGGTGAGTGCCCACCACTCGAAATCTCACTGACCCGCCTCCCAAGCGGTGAGTGCCCACTACGCACAACCTCACGACCCGCCTCCCAAGCGGTGAGTGTTCACCCCCCCCAACCTCACTACCCGCCTCCCAAGCAGTGAGTGCCCACCACTTCAAAATCTCACTGACTCGCCTCCCAAGCGGTGAGTGCCCACCACCCCGCAATCCACTATCCGCCTCCCAAGCGGTGAGTGTCCACCCCCAACCTCACTGACCCGCCTCCCAGGTGGTAGTGCCCACTACTCCCGCAACCTCACTACCCGCCTCCCAAGCGGTGAGTGCCCACCACTCCCGCAACCTCACTGACCCGCCTCCCAAGCGGTGAGTGCCCACTACTGCCACAACCTCACTTACCCGCCTCCCAAGCGGTGAGTGCCCACCACTCCCGCAACCTCACGGACCCGCCTGCCAAGCGGTGAGTGTCCACTACTGCCGCAACCTCACTGACCCGCCTCCCAAGCGGTGAGTGCCTGTACTGTTTGAACAGTGAACACGGCCGATGTTGTGTGTGTGTGTGTGTGACCGAATGCCACTCCTTATCTAGCGCACCTCCTGGACCGAGATGGGCGCCGGCCCAACCTGATATTATGGATTCACACGCAGAGCATACTGATTAATGGGGAAGCACCAGAAAACCCTCATTTCTGGGTAGTAATAAAATAGCAACGTTTTGGTGCGAATGATATTTTTACCCAGGTCAGAATGGTAACGAGAGCCTAAACAATTGAGGGATTACAAGGTATATGAGATCATTACGTGACTTGGGGTGTTTAACAGGTTGCTAGGGAATGGTCTTGGTGAACCTAAATAAACAGAAGGCTTTATGCCATGATAGTTTTTGTCCCCGGGTCGAACTTGACATGGTCCGTTTAATTGTGTGTTTCTGTGTGTCCGACAACTCGATGTGACAAGCCATACGGCGCGGTGTCTGCAGTAGTTAAACAATTTACAACCTCTTCCGCTAACATTCTGTTTCCCCAATGCATTACCGTACTTAGCGTCACGCGATGCCGCCGATACGCCGAAAATATGGGCCGTTTGCGAACATGTATAATCCATCATCAAAATTATACGCACCGTGACAAACATTGGACTCGGCTTTCTAAACGTTACTGGAAATATGTGAACATACAAAATCCACACTCCCATTGGTCGCCCTTCGTCCTCTAGTTTTCATTTGTTTTCATATTTTTCTGACTGGATGCATCTTAAACGTTTGTTTGAAGGCGTGCTTAGGTAATCTTTTCATTGTTTTTTTTTGAGCCTCACTCTTTTGTCCTTTCACACTATCCTGTTAGGGTGATAGGCTACTTCCTTGTACATTTTTTGTTACGATGATATGTGATGGGTGATGGATGATCCTTTTACATGCCTTAAATGATGTCCTATATATACAATGCATGTATTTACAGTAAGCTTTCCGAGAACGCGAGGCGCCATATGTTGTAACGATGCTTCACGTTCACGCGCAGCACCAGCCTTCTGTCCAGTCGCGCCTACACCGACGGAAACATCCTCACCGTGCGCGACACAGACCTCGGCGAGGACGTCTCCGAGTTCGCCTCACCGCGTGAGTGATTTCACCCTTCCCGGAGATGTTCCAATGCTATCTGTGGTGGTGCCCGTCTTATCTATTTAGCGTGTATTTCGAGCTTTGGAGACCAGTAAAACTGTCGTTGTCTCCGTTGAATTTCATCTGAATTGGTGATGCGACTGAAAGCTCCCGTTTAGTTAATCGGAGCTGCTTCCAGAACTCTTCGCGCTGTTAATGCCGCCGGCCGTAGTGCTTTGTCCCGCTAAGAGACTTCCTGGCGGGCATTGAGGCGACGTAGACGCTGTGCCGGAATACCAAGCGTACGCTGTCGGCGCGGGTACGTGCCGCTCCATTCAAGCTGACCCTGCCTGAGACGGCCCTGTGCCCGGTTCGTTCAGCTGCACTAACGCAGAAATCGCCCTGTGACTCCAGATTAGTCGTGTAATCCGTGCCAGTTAGTCGTGTAATCCAGCTATGGTCGTGTAATCCAGTTAGTAATCCAGTTAGTAATCCAGTTAGTAATCCAGTTAGTCGTGTAATCCAGCTATGCCAGTTAGTCGTGCCAGCTATGGAATTTTTACTTGGTGTGAGTGTAAGCGTGGCTGTACTAGGTGATTGAGTGTGAGTGTGTCTGTACTTGGTGATTGGGTGTGGCTGTGATTGTTTTAGGTGATTAAGCGTGAGTGTGACTGTACTAGGTGATGGAGTGTAAGTGTGGCTTTACTAGGACGATGAGTGTGGCTGTACTAGGTGATTGGGTGTAAGTGTGGCTGTACTAGGTTATTGGATGTAAGTGTGGCTGTACTAGGTGATTGGGTGTAAGTGCGGCTGTACTAGGTGATTGGGTGTAAGTGTGGCTGTACTCGGTGATTAAGTGAATAGGTCTATACTAGGTGACTGAGTGTAAGTGTGGTTGTTCTAGGTGATTGAGTGTGAGTGTGGCTGTACTATTTGATTGAATGTGGCACTGGATGTACTAGGTGATAGGATGTGAGTGTGGCTTTACTAGGTGGCTGAGTGTGAGTGTGGCTGTACTTGGTGATTGTATGTAAGTGTGGCTGTTCTAGGTGATTGAGTGTTGTGGTACTATTTGATTGAGTGTGAGTATGGCGGTACTATTTGATTGAATGTGACTGTGACTGTACTAGGTGATTGGATGTGGGTGTGACTGTACTAGGTGATTGGGTGTGAGTGTGGCTGGTGATTGGTTGTGGCTGTACCAGGTTATTTGGTGCGGGTGTGGTTTTACTAGGTGATTAGATGAGGCTGTGGCTGTGCTAGGTGATTGGGTGTGGGCGGCCGCCGGAAGCGGGCGATGTGTCCCGGGCTCGCTTCACATATATCAGTCTCCGCAATATTGCCTCCCGCTCAGACACCAGCAAACAGGGAAAAATGGCGCCGATGTGTGACTTCAGCTCTGCAGTGATGAAAATTTAGTGCCTCCCTGAAGCAACTTCGTACAATCAGACCCGGCGAAACGCGGCAGCTTTCTGTCGGTGAAACTGTCGCGTGACCATCTCCGCGCGATGTCATTCTCATAAAGCCGTAACGTCATTGCAGCATATTTCTGGTTTTAAAGCGTCGCCTGCCCCATCTGTTGCAGACGAGGCCACCATTCAAGTGAATATAGCCGGCCGTTCCATCCTCACGTTTGATCTCAAGGTCGAAACCAACGCCAGCCTCCGTGTAGATCTGCTCTTCTCCCAGCCCTCCAAGACTGTGCGCATTCACTATGTTTGCAGCAATCTGGACATTTCGTCACAGGTGAGAGAGAGAGAGAGAGAGAGAGAGAGAGAGAGAGAGAGAGAGAGAGAGAGAGAGAAAGAGGGGAAGGGAAGGAAGAGAGGGGGAAAACGAGACAGAGACAGAGACAGAGACAGAGACAGAGACGAGACAGGACGAACAGAGACAGAGCAGAGACAGAGACAGAGACAGAGACAGAGACAGAGACAGAGACAGACAGAGACAGAGACAGAGACAGAGACAGAACAGAACAGAACAGAGACAGAGACAAACAGACAGAGACAGAGACAGAGACAGAGACGAGACAGAGACGAGACGAACGCAGAGACAGAGAGAGGAGGGGAGAAGGGGAGGAGAGAGAGAGAGAGAGAGAGAGGAGAGGAGAGAGAGAGAGGAGAGAGGGAGTCTGGGGAAATGGCGTCTGCCGTTAAATGCTCCTTACATTGTGACTTCTAGCGGAAAGTTGGAACAAGTTTCAATTTTGGAAAGGCCTATGAAAGGTAAGCACCACTGCTACTGTTAAGGGGGAGTTTAGGTGAACAATATTCATTTTTACATTTTTAATTTAGTGTCAGCAAACTAGGCTGAATGAGTTTCTTAAAGAAAATCTATTTAAACATTTGCTTATTTTCGCCATGCCCGGGTTGCTGGGGTTATTTGTCAGTCGTAAATGGTGCGTTATTGTTTCGGCCAACTAATGTAAAGCCAATTAATTAAAGACATTTTGAATCGGATACCATCCATATATGCACATTCATTCACTGGTTGGCTGGACAACTGCCATATCTACCGGGACCTTTGGAATCGGCCACCTGTGGCGTGGCCAACGTGGCGCGGCGCTCTTCGTAGCTGATGTTGCGAAATTCGCCGAAAGATGACACTGTTGTCGCCCCCGTCATAAACCACCTCTTCTGGTGATCACTAAGGGTTCGCCCATGATTTCAATTTTACGTAGAGCATGCTCCGTGCCGTGAGTGATCCTATGAGTATCGTTTCGTCAATTTTAGAAAATATAAATGAGGTACAGGAAGATCCCGGTCATCAGTCGTTTTCTTTTTAAGAACTTTTGGACATTCGCTTTTAATGATATTTGTGTTAAGATTAAGTATGATCCACTCTGTGATCGTTTCAGGTTTATAATTAAGGGAATGAGCTGAGGAATTTTTGTTGGATTACTTTATTGGTAGAACTATGCCGTTTTTTGTTGTTGTATATATTGAGAGGTCTAATTTGGCTCTGCATTGTGTGGTTTTCTGGTGAAGGATTGCTGTCTTTGTGAAATCACTTACCTGGCATTGTGTCTAAATAAGATTAAATTTTTGGGGGTTCATCGTCGTTTCAAATTAATTATTACTGCTGGCCTCGTTGGTTTTTCAGCCTGCTTTTGTCTTCTTCGTGCGAGGAAAAGATCCTGGGCCACAAATTGGAAAAATGGTCAGGGGAACTTGACTCAGGAGATCATTAAGTTCCAAACTATTATAAGGGAGTGGAGAACTGCACCTGCCTAGGTGTGGTCTTCCACCCAAAATCTATTGGTATCGAAGCTCGGAAAGAAAGGACTTCGGGATATAAATCCCCAGATTAACGACAGGAGGGGAGAGGGCGGGGGGTGTGAGCCTTTTTCTTCCGTTTACGTGAGGGTCGTGAGCGCGTTTGTATTTTCGGTAGCACTAAATACGGCGTCATCTACGGTGATCGTGGTTTTGGTCACTGGCATAGATGGGAGAATATGTTGATTGATTCGTGACCAGTTCTGCATTGATTCGTATCACATAATATTCCGAGTTACTGAGATGACTTGTCCGGGCTAACCATTTAGTACGACGAGTAGTTGCCGCTTCTCGTAAAGCTGCGATCAACGAGCTGGATCGATTTAAACGAAATGTTATGGAAAGGCTGGAGATTTGATCGAGGCATAGCCTCTGTGCTGCTTCAGATAAGTGACAATTTACCATGTCATTTCGGTCGCTGCTTGTGGAGTAAGAGCGTCCCCCTCGGCAAGAAAGGGCACGCGGCTGAAAATGAGTGGCCATTATGCCCTTGTTGACAGTAAACTATTAACTTTCAATAAATAACTCCGGATTTCAGTTGTTACGTCCCGCTCCTACCACCGACAGAACTTTGAACTTGTTTCCTGATCGTTTCAAAACGAAAGTTTCTCTCGAAAAGTGAGTGCAGTTTTCCGCCTTTCGGCCCCTGGTGAGGATCACGGAAGGGGGTGACTAAGAAGAGCTTGGGTGTTGATTTATCGAACCATATATCCGCCCATGGTGCCTTTTGCTGCCTTTTTTTGGCAAACCGAGTAAAGGTGCAGATGAAAACACCATATTTCCTTGTTTCTGTCACATATGTTGGGATTTTGCCTCATGTTATAAGTCGTAAAGGAGCCTTATAGGCACATAACAGTCGGATCCCCAGTTCCCACTTCGTTAGAGGTAATGGAGCCATTTTGTGGGATCACTAAGGCATGTGAGAATGAACCATAAATGATAAGGTGCGGTGGCTTTGATGCTATATCCCATTGTTTTGGAGGAAGATTCGAGTGATTTTCGAATAATTTGTATTGTTATCCTAAAAAAACCTGTTGTTTTTCCCATTACCGTAGTCCAGGTATAGACCGTGCGGGTCGTTAACACAAGGTGAAATCATTGTTTGAACCTAGAGAGCGGTTGCCAGTGCGCCTCGTCGGTGCTGAAATCCGAAATGGAAAATTGGTGACGAAAACATCTGTTTTTCACCAATGTCATCAGTGTCATTCTGTTGCGAGTTCCAAGGATTCGGTGGAAGCTTCTTAGGAGGTGCAACGTGAACATCGGGGAATCGAGTAATCCCGTGTTTACCCATGGTGAGCGGTTTTACCCCTGCATCTCTGACTGCCGGAAATATTTAACCGTGCCCCAGGGGGGCTGGAATTACTGGTTCAGAGGATACTGTATTTCTTCTCGGTCCAGCTGCATGGTAGCTGGGCAAGAAGAAGGGGACTGGTGAAGCTCCGACGTCCAGCAGACACGAACTTTCTACTCCAAAACCCAAACTCTCCTGATTTGTTTCTCCATTTAATTCGCCCTGCCAGCAAAGCTCCCCTAATTTCGTGCCAGTGTGCCAGGACTGGGAATGTTCGGAGTCAGCTGGGGAGGGGCAGGCCCTGGCGTGAAGGCGTCTGTGGCTGGAGCCGGAGTGGAGACGGGCCTCGACTCCAGCCTCAGCCGTTATCCTTCCTCATGGTCCCGCTGTCCCATTCCCTATATGTGCCGGCTGCCGTTGCGGGGCCGTTTCCTATATTAACGGGACTGCAGTTCAGACTTGCAGCCGCTTATATGTCCCGTTTATTAAGTCAGTTGTGACCTGCACCCGGAGAAAGACGTGAAATGTCTCCCTCGCCCTACCAACGAGGAATCACTTTGTCTTTTTCGCGTCTGTCTTCCGTGTTCAAACAATTAGATTTGGAGTTCGCTGCTGTTCTCAGCTGCTGTGGACCATTTGTCCCCCACTTTGTTCCGGGTGCGTGTCTGGCATTTACTGCCGTGATCAGCCGGTGGTGGTATTACAGTCATGTAGACGAGAGCGAGCTCCCATTCCGCCGGCGTGCCAGCGGGGCCAGCTCCGCCGGAGCCGCCGCTCCCAGCCGCAATGTGATTAAACACCGTCGCAATGTTTGATCTTGAGGCTGACGGCTTCTGCCGACTCCTGACGACGTCCCGGATCGAAGCGGCCGGCCTCTTGACGCGCCATATGCGGGGTAGGACGGAGAGTCCTCGACGGAGCCTCAGCTGTAGCCGGCGCCGTCTGGAGTGGGAGGTGAGAGGGTGTGTGGGTGATGTATTGGATGGGATACGGCATACGGTGATTAAGTGTAGGACGGCATACGGCCGGCAGTGGTGGAAAAAGGCCAGCACGTGTCGAGTGGCGGCGCGGAGACGGCTTCGGTGGTGGTCTAGCCTGGATGGTGGCTGACCCCAGACCGTGCAGAGCGGCGTCTGGTGCTTGCCCTGCTAACCTCGTGTGCGTGAGTGAGCTGACAGGCCTGACAAAGAGCTCAAGCCCCCAGCCGGCGCGATTTTTCATCAGAGCCAGCGGCACGCCGTTGATTTCGGCCGTCGCCGCCGCCTGATGAAGCATTACGGAGCGCGTGAACACAGCTGCAGTCACTCATTACCACCCTGTCGCCCGCGCATATCAAGCAGAGAATAACAGCCTCCGATGATGAACGAGCTGAAAACACGCCCGGCTCCGTCCGACCTCTCAGTATTTCTCGTGGGAGGGAACCCCTGCAGCCATTAGCAGCGCACTCGGCGCCATTTCGGCCGCAGATCGTGCATGGCGCCCCAATGAGCCGGTCAATTCGAAAAATCAATAAACCTCATGCATGCGTCGGCTAACTGACACATGCGTTAGTATTTCCAAAGCCTGCGGGAGAGCATTCGGCGTCGCCTGGGCGGCGAATTCTCGTGCTAACGTCAATATGTCGTGATGTCACGTCTGCCGCCCATGGGAGGTTATTAGCGTGGACGTACGGAGCTGGGACAGGCGCGCTGTCGGCCGGGATGGCTTCACTGGTCCTTCGGGTGGCCCTGACCCGACACGGCGCCTCCCACCCTCAACATTGTCGGCAGCGGCGACGAGGTCTTTCAGAGCCGGACGGGACAAAAATGCCCCCAGGGTGTCAGGTTTTTATTTACTAACTTCGTTTTATGAAATAGAAAATCGCATTAGTGATCTACGCAAAAAAAAACTGTTGAATGGGTTGTAGGGCCTTCAGATTTCAGATATCATTGGTCATGCGTTTCAATCGGCACTTCCTCGTGATTTGTAAATTTTATGGCACATATTATTTTTGGGCTGTCACTGTCCGCACCATGTTCTCGCTCAGTGTACGCTACAAACCACTTCATTGTCCGATCATTAGTGTTGAAAGATGCTGAATTTCGAAAAAAGTTTTTTTCCATTGTCAATGAAACATGCTTTGAGGGTATGGAAACTTTAGACGGGGATGTATATTGTATAGTCTGTTCCATATGTATTGTTCCTTGTCCTCGGGTACTGAGCCATCCAGTCTAGTCGGTTTAAGACCTCCACATATATCCTCAATATAATCATCATCACTGGGGTGTCATCAAGCCCTGATGATGATGATTAGGACCGGGGCTCTAAAACCCCTCTTTTCTGGACTATTTGACCCCGCATGGTTGCAACAATACGCATGCGACGAACTACCCGTTCCACTGTGTGGTCGCCTGCGCTGTGACCTGCCAACCAAATCTAGTTCACTGGGATCAGTATGCCGGCGCCGGGGTACTGTTCATGCCATATGATCGGTGTTCGATTTGTTCTCGTCGGAGAGCGCGTCGGTTGATAGCTACCCCCAGCCGGCCAACGACCCATCAAAACGCCGCCATTGAAACGAAAGCCGCCTCCGCTCTGGCCCCTGGATGGCAGACGGGCAACACGTGACGTGACGTGTGTGTATGTGTGTGATCGAGTGCGATATCTGGCGGCGGGGTGAGCATGAAGCCTTTCATCTTCGGGTTATAGATCACGCTGCTGGGCCATTGCATTGACATGATCCGCGGGGGACGGCGGCGAAATGGCGGCGTCAGTCATCGGGCGGCTGAGAGTCCCGATTGATCTGCTATTTGGAGGGACGTCAGAGCGCGCCGGCTGGCGGCAGCTCCTGTAGATCACCGGCCACGCCAGTGGGAAGTGTTGGACCATCTGGGTGGCTGGCGGGTCAGGAGGTAGTTCATAGGACGCCCGGCGGGCTAATTGCTGATGCTGGACGCAACGTCAGCGGCGCTGGTGCAGGTTGATCTGTTGTAGTTTATCGCCTCCGCTATTGCTCCGGAGAAATGGCTTTGTTTCGCTGGCAGGTGATATTTTGTTCGTGACGGGTAGGCGGCAGCCAATGCTGATATATGCCGTGTCTCAGGGCGCCGTCCCGTCTCAGATGAGAGGGCAGTCGGCCTGGAGGCCACCTGGACTCGTTCTCCTCCCTGCTGACCTGAATGCCTGCCGGTCATTGCGACCGATGGAGGCCGGCCGGGTCTTGTTCGGCTCATCCTTACACCTATCCTGAGATGGGCGACGACGCGAAACGGAAGGATGTTTTGCCTCAGGCTGTACTGTATTTGATGCGGTCCCTATGTGGTTCAGATCAGTTTACGTAACCAATTGCATAGCCCTCAGCCAAAAAGTGAGGAGAATATCTGTAATCTCACACCTGACATAGTCCCCAGGGTATCTGTCGGCCGCTCTCTCTGTCACTTCTATCGATGGGTTGTGTGGGTGGGAGCTCCTCGCCCTCTATATTGCTACCAAACTCAAAAAGGAAACTTCAACATGCTAAAAAACTTTAACATAGGATAAACTTAATGGATTTACGCACGGCTGGATATAAGAATGTCGCTTCATTTACAGATGAAATTTTCAAAGGGGGAGGCCGGCCCCCGACGCGAGACCAAACTCTTCATTGTTTTTGCCCCAATTTCAGGCTTCCATACTTATATACAGTACCCACAAGGCCACTGCATCAGGTTGATTAATTTGAGGTGGGATTTTCGGGCCGCGCCATTCTCCACCTGCCGCGTCCGCCGGGCCCCCTCCGTGCCGTGCGGTGTTTACCTCTCCAGCATGTGCGACCCCCGTGCCTCGGCGCAGTCTCCCCGGCCGCTCCGTAACGACTCGCCTCCCATCAGCCTGATAGTGTTTGTCTCAAGACCACCGCGCCGGTTCACACGCCGCCCAGATACCTGCGAAAAATACCCGTGCTTTACAATGGCCGCGCGGCTGTTTATTTTGGGCGGTGAGAGGCTCTCAAGACAGGAAAAGGACGTGTTGCCGCAGCCGTCTCTGCCGTCCAGTGCCTTTTTACTGGACCATCTCGGAGTTATGCCAGCGAACTGGGAGTGCAATAGCTATGATAAGACTTTAACAGCTGATACAAGACAAAGTTACTGGCTGGTCGTATAATGTATATGGATGGGGAAACTGAACAAACATACTTAAACAAGGATACCCATCGTTCAGGTTGGCTTCTACCTCATGCCAAAGTTTTTCATTGTGAGTGGAAAACATATGCAGATCTGAATATATATTATAAAATCTCTACCGTCTTTGCGCCCCCCCCGGTGCAGGGCTGAAACGGTCCCGTGGAGCTGTTTTAAACCCTGGTAAAGACTTCCCGAGCCATTTGGTAATACCAGCCGCTGTGCCTTATGAAGGCCTCACACAATTTTCGGCATCCAAGTGCTATCGCCTGCTGCTCCACCAGTTCAAAGCCCATGCGGGTCTCCGGGGTATCTGAACGCTTGGAAATACGTTTATCTCGTTGACTCAACAAGAAGCCTGACAAAGATCTCTGTCCGTTTCCTCTGTCGATGGCGGCTGATTCCGAGTTCAGAATTTCCGCTTCGTCAGCCGATTTCGCGTGGTCGTGCTCTGATGTATCGGTCTGGCGCGTTGTTTTCTCCCGCAAGGACGGCTCGTCGTCTCCGACGTCCAAACGATGGGCGATGATTGGTGCTCCCCGCGGGACCCTCCGCCGCGGGGCTCGATATGGTAGCCCACCGGTGGCTCGGGGTCATTGCCGCGGGGCACGGCGCCGGGGGCGGTCGGAGAACGGCGGGGTGTATTAACCCTCGCCCCACGCGGGGCCATCGATGGCCCCCTAAGGTTTTTCCGGGATAGCAGAAAAACGATGAGGCGTAGCACCGCGGTTGAGGGCTCTACCTCTCACTGCATCATTTTCCCACCATCCCTGAAATTTTTTACCCCGGGTGACCCAAGGTCAGGTCATCAGACGAGGTCAACCAAGGTCACTTCACTTCAAATTCAGAGCTCTCTAAGAGCTACATTTCGATGTCGATCGATTTGAAACTTCTTACACTGCATAACCCCTCCAGGGTCTACAAGGTGTATATCCGGGATTTTTCGATTTCGTGCTCTGAGGTCAGGTCACGAGGTGACCTCTCCCATTGAAAAAGCATGGGGAAAAGTTGTTTCATGATATAAAAGTCACAAAAACGATTGAAAATGCTCTGTTTGATCAGAAAAGCGTTCTTTGACACCCTTTCACGGCTTCCAGGGGCCATATTTGCCCTTTCACCTCTCCAAGGTCATAAAGGTCACCAGGGGTCAAAAACAGTATTTTGACAATAACTTTTGACCTAATTAAGCTAGAGTGCTGAAACAAACACCATCGTGTTTGTCTTGTCACTGGCTATCATTTGATATACGGCAAGGTCAATTTCTGACCTTTCGTGGCCTCAGGTCATATTTGGTTACGAGGTGGCCTCTGGAGGTCAAACCACTGGCGGGAGGTCTTAACGTTGCACATAGCGGAAAAAGTACTGGCAATTTCCTATCAAATGTACTTTACCAGACCTCAATATCTCTAATGGCATAAGAGTTATGCCCAGTTTGCTTAAGCATTGCATATTTGAGTGAAAATAGACGATCTTGACCTAATTTGACCTCTGGAGGTCAAACCATTGACCTGAGCACTAAAAAATGTGAAGTAATTTTCTACTGAATTCACGCGAGCTTTCTAGTGAACTTTGCAGATTTGCGCTAACGCCCATATTTTCGGAGTTAGAGGAGGGGGCCATCGATGCCTCCCCACCGGTGGGGCGAAGGTGGCGCCGGGCCCTCGGTGGGGCGCGGCTTAAGAGAGGTACAACGCGGCTGACTGGTGGGGTTCGTGCTGAGAAATTCGTGCTATAGGTGGATCAATGCTAAGGGGCCGTACCCAGGCTCTGCCTGAAACTTTAGCTCTTGTTACATTCACACTTATATTCCTTGATGGATTGGTGCGGTCTCATGTCGGTGAGTTCTGAGGAACATTTGATTGCGGGGCAAGAATTGAAATGATATGGGCTTACCCTCGATTTCTCGAAATGGCTTTTCACTGACAGTGTCATGCATGTTGTTGAGAGTGTCCTTTTCTAAGGTAATTCGTTACGAAGTTTTAACTGCAATGATTTGATACGGCATAGGACGCAAATGTATGTCCTAAATCCGCCTTTGGGGGATTTGATTCGATTAAGGTACCATACTTTCTTTTATAATATTGGGTGAATTGAAGGGACAAATACCTGCAAGTCCCTTTCCCGCATCATTGAAAGGGCTGAAAAGATCAGAACTGGTCTAAAACTGACTGCGGTCTCGTGCTTTTCTCCGCCGTTGTTGGTATTTTGGTCAGGGTGTTCGGACCAAAATACGTAGAGCTCACACACGTGTGCTGTTATTGGTTAAATACCAGCAGTTTAGATGCGGCGCTGATGGATTCTTTATGTGCTTGCAATTCCACCGCTCTGGGCGGCTAACGGGCCATTGCGCTGACTGTTCGACTGTTGGACGAGCCCAGCCAAGCCATTCAAAACGGCTGAGCCGTTTACCATTACTGGGGAGCGCTGATGGCGGCATTTATCATCATCGGTGCCGAGCGGCTCCGACTGGCGGGGCCGTTTGGCCGGCGCCGTTAGTTGACCGGGTCCGCCCCCAGTCAGTGCGCCTCTCGCCCAGAGAACCCGCCGAGACAGAGCTGTTGGCTTGAATAATCTTCAATGGCGTAAGGGTTTAAGGGAGGAGTTGATGTCAAATACTATAGGTATAAAACAACTGCTTTCAGTGACCAGTGGGCGAGATTCGATCGCCCGAGCTGAAGCTCCCTGGAACCGTGAGACTGCGAGATCAGCAGCCACTCCATAGATTTTCACGCATCACATTTCTTACCGAAAACGATGCGGAAGCGAACCCCACAACCGCATTCAAGCGCTGCAATGAGTGTCCGTGCAATATTAGAAACAAACAAAAGTGTCCGAAAAAATTAAAAGGACAATTTAAAGTTAATCAACAGAACTCCAATGCTCTCATATATCGAACCATACTTTTGTCACTGTTTTCAATCTCATGCAACATGTTCTGCCAATCTATATCCAGCCATACGTCTCAAAACGTCTCACCTCGATCCTGCCCGCCTAAGTCTTTGGAGAGCATTAAGTATCCTGATACCGCCGATGGGCCGGAGCGGGAAGTTGGACAGGTTGGACAGGTCGGACGCTCCTGTCGACGTCCCGGCGCCGTGTTCGTCGAGTCTTCTTCAGCCCACCTAATGAACTTGTGACTGCAACCGTCTCAGCAATGTCGAACGCTGCTGCCGCTGTTCGCCGTGTTATCATTTGACGAGGAACGTCAGCGGGGAGGTTGGGTTAGGCGCAGAAAAGGGCAGCACTGGGAAAGCGGCCTCGTTGATATGATTCGGAAAGGATGGATACAAAAACAGGATCGACGCTTCACCATTTTGCTTGGTTACTGGTCAAACCTCGCTTGAAGTTTTTATTTGTTCTGATTTCCGTGATCGTGAAATATCAGACTAGGCCCGTAACGGGGTAAAAAGGGCGAAACGGTGGTGATTTTGTTATTGCGCATAGCTGCTGATTGAAGAATAACTTCAAGGAAATGTGATTCTCTCCGATGTTTAATTGTATGTTATTTAACTCAATTTCGCTATGAGCGTTGTTCGCTGTGAAAAGCAACGTTTAGTATCAGCGTTTTTTCACGTTTTCGAGCCTGCATATTGCGTGTGCACTCGCTGCGCGGTGTTATGCTCGAGTTCCCTCAGCGCGAGAGGAAGCTGGAGCAGCTGCTGGACGTGGGGCCGGGGTCGCCCTCCCTGGACAGGCTGTCCAGCCGTGCAAGTCCGTGTGGAGGGAACGGGTGATTGGCGGCTGCCACTGTGCGTTGGGAATTGCACTAAACCGGTCTCCGGAAATAAAATTATGCGAAATGTAATGAAGGGCCTTATATTCTTCTGATTACCGCGATAATCCGCTTAAGCTTTCCAGCACGGGTTTGGAAATGTTCCCAGACTATGATGTCCTGTCGCTCCGAGCATTTGAAATTGTTCAAGGTAACACTTGGAGCCTGGAAAATTGGAAAACTTCCGTCACAGCGGAGTGACGGAAATTGCCAGTTTTAGTGGTGGTCCTTCGAACCGACTTTAGTATTTTACTGTCAATTAATCATTCATGAACTTAGATAGATGGTCAAACCATGGTCGGTTTTTTAGTCTTCCTTACGGATCTGGGAGGCGCAGGCGAAACGTTGCCGCGTGCCTTGTTATTTGTGGCGTACACGGCCACGAGGCGTAAAGAAATTATATGAGATGCCGCTGGGGTAAATAATCCTCAGACTCAGGTAAATAATCCTCAGACCCAGGGCAGTCAGTTGACCTTCAGTGCGATGAGGTCACGGCAGAATGACGGAAAGCTTCAACGTGCGGATGCCGTTGAAAATACCACAAAAAGACAACCTCTCCCAAGCTTGCATTGAATTATTACCGACCGGATGCGAGGTACTTTTCACCCAGCCCAGCCTGGCCATACTAACGATTTTGGTGAGCTTATGGCTCTGCCAGTAACTAACGCAGGGAAATAGAATGACACAATCAGGTAGCTTCATCAACCAAATTCAATGTATTAAAATTTCAAGCGAGACAGTTACAATAAATGCCAGGGTGGGCGTTTCCGCGAGGCCTTGCAATACCTTTCGGACAGATATTTTCGAAATTTTCAATGCTTGAAAAACGAAATATTTGCATGTGTTTTGCGCGGGAGCTTACTTAGATAAAAGCCTATATTTCTGATTAGTTGTTTCAGTCTAGTTGCGAACAATACATCTGAATAATTACTTGATTCAGAAAGTCCAAACCAAAGAACAGTCACGTGAAGAGGAAATTTGCGGCTGTTTCAGTTCTTCATGTTCCCTGCGAATCGTTCCATGACTCAGGACTCAGTTAACCTGGGATGTCGAGCGAAGCGACCGTCGACGTAGGTCATTAAATGAGGAGTCACTCTCACGTCCATATGGCACATCATTCGTTCGAAGGTTTTCCTGCTCTATATTACTTATATCCGCTGAAGTCATAACGTAACAGTCGCATCACACTCAATCCGACATTCGCATCCGCTCGTTTATCGCTCATTAATGCGTTTTACTGGTAGAAAACTTTAAAACGTTGATAGGTGTTGGAGTGCTGAGGCGAGGAGCATGATTCTAAGTTGACAAGGTAGTCATGGCGCCGCTCTCATGGGTATTTTAATAAATCCATGGATTTATTCTTACACACATACACATTCGAAAGAAACAAATAAACCAACCACATATTCAAAACATACGTTCAATACAAAATAGGTCCGGACCAGTCGATTTCACGGCGCTCCTCCGATGTCGACAGCCATGGGTGGGAGCCTACCAGACGCGCCCACCGAATGGCCGGCGCCCGCGACCCAGCCAGCCGGCGCCCCGTTACCGCTCCGAAAGTCTCATCGTCTTGTTTTGATAATAAGGTATTGGAGTACTTTGACCCTTGCTTATGTGAGCCATTGAGATAGGCCTCTTGAATGGGCAAGACTGTTGAATGGACATATTACTTTAATTCTCTACGTATCGGGACTGGGATCCGATACTAGTCTCGGCCGGAAATTTGCCGATACAAACTAGGTATAGGCTGGGACTAGTGTGGATAGGACAACGTGTGGATGTTGACTGAGGCTTATGTCTCTTTAAAGGGAATGTGACACCTTCATAATGTGATTTTTACTGAGATAGCCAAGTTGTAAAGCAAGTCGGAAAACCCGGTACTCAATATATCATTTATCTTGGAACTCTAGATTTCCGCAGAAAAAGCTAAAACACCTGCGATGTACCCCATGTACCCCTAGCAGCAGGCCACAGTTTTCATGGCTGTTGGTGTGACGACATATGCTGACGTCACGATGAGCATCAGCCAATCGAAGCCCTTGACGCGTTTCGAGTATGGTAGCGGTTGCCAGATCATGACATCATTCACAGGCAGATATTTATTTATTTTCTTAGAGGAGTATTTTAGGTATCAAAATTTTGAGCTTATTGTACATTTTTAAGAGAAATTATGAGTGGTTTCATTATTTTCAGCTAAAACTACGCCTAATTACACTAAATTCCGGGATTTGACCAATGTGCCACATTTCCTTTAAAGAGGGTCTGTTTCATTCCAAACATCGGCACCCAGAGACGTCGCCACCGATATCTTTCCATGGGGACCAGTATCGAAGGGGACCTCCTATCTATGGTACTGAGAGGCCCTCATAGCTTTTGGGGGCCTCCATTTTGTAGATCATTTAGGTTCTTTATAAGCCTATGTGGGCCGGTTAGGGTACGTCTTTTTCAGTAAAGGGGTCCCCTAGGTAGCCGTTATGGCGCCTTATTTGTTACTAATGTGACCTCCTGCATATACCAATCAGAAGGCCTCCTTTTTAAGCAGGTAGGCTAGGCTCTTTGATACTCAAGGGGCTATTCCAGACTCAAGTATCAAAGGGGCCTCCAAAAATGCAGGGGGCCATGTCGCCCCCATTTTCTCGGTTGTCCCCGCTTAAGGGGTTATTTTATTACCCCCCTCCCCGGGCTCCTCATTGAACCCAATCCCGCAATTGTATAACTGTACACGCAATTGCAGAACAAAACGTTCGTGTCAATTACCATTGTTAAAACATGAAAATGAAATACGGGATCAAAGGCATCTCCCATGATGATGTCGCCCCTGTCTGTACATAGAAACAATGCCAATAGGTCAGAACGAAAACACTTCAACTGACATGAACATGAAAATATAGCCATTAAGACAATAACAAAAATGAGCCAGCGAAGAAACAAACCAGGTGTCGACTTAAAAATTGTTTTTAAGACAATCAAATGAATCTCGACACCTTTAGACCTGTAACTGGTGCCATCCAGACGCCTTCTGAATCCTTCATCCATTCTGTGCTCGCCTTAATATTTTATTTTTGTTCGGGACCAGTGCCGAGACGAAGGTAGATAATGCTGGGCCGATCCAACGCGCTGGTGCCCGAGTCAGAATTTTTGAACATAAGAGCTTTCTCTCCATTTCCTATTAGGTCTTCTTGCAAATGAGGGACATGCTGGCTGGGAATCATTCAAGCAAATGCATGTAAAATAATCCTAAATATATGCCAGGTTAGCCAAAGGCTTTGAAGTTTGCAGGCAATTGAGTTGATGGTTGAGAATTAGCTCCGACTTTTATGACATTTTCATCAACCCTCAGGATGCAGCCATGTATTTGATTATCTTTCGTAAGTGTATGTTCTTTGGCTTATCTTGACTTGGTCTTGACCTGCACTAAAGGGTGACAGAAATACCTGTGAAATTATTTATCTACACATTTAATACCGTTTGTATTTTTCCATTTAAGCTAATTTGAATGGAATTATCTAGCCTCCTTCACAATCTTGATTTAGTTTATTAAGTTTTATTTATGTAATAATTTATTTATTTATGTATTCATTTATATATTTTAATAATGAAAAAATAGTTATGACAAGATCGTTTGCATTGAATGTGAGGACTTATACATGGAACTTTATAAGAAAACAAATAGACGTAATTTCTTTCAGGCCCCTTTCATCTTGTTTCTAGTGTTGTCAGGTAGCATTAAGTCGTATTGCGTGTCATATAACGTGTACTCTACGCATTTCTAGCTGCCTTCATCTGTAAATGGACGATTCGCCCGTTGATGGTTTGTGGACAATGAACAATAAAGTTGCCGGTAGAATTTAATAATTGAATTTTTGGCATAGTGACACCAAGTCGAAGCTCACTAATTCCATTACGTCAGTTATCTGATAAAGCCCCAACCTGCGTTCACTTCCGTCCATGACGATTGCGATGATCTGGCTATGAACGATCCTGACCATGCTCCTACAGTATCATATATGATCCGCAGACGTGCTTCGGTAAGAAGGATTTAATGCATTTAAAATTTAGTTATACCTTGTCTCTGTCAAAGCCGCCTGTTCCATTCACATATCTCACGCGAGTGATTTGGGTTAGCACTCGGAATTTTCGGAGTCGAAAAAGATGAAGAGTAGTTTCCGTACTCGGCATAATTTATTCCGGATTAATTGCGCAGCTTTACTGAACTTACAGCTAGGTCCAGGCAGCTTTACAGCTAGGTTTGGTTCACCTTCTGTGAGGTCACTAGCCGAGGTCAAGTGACCTCATCTAGAATATGTTCAACCTGTCTGCAGTCAGAAAAGTTTCATTAGTTGACCTGCAACTGATATCAAATAGTTATGTCATCAAATAAGGCAGCTTGTGGTAACGGGTTTTATATCGATGAACTATGATCGATTAGGAAGACGTGCCGTCAGTAAAAAAAACTTTCCCGGCGTTACTGTCCGTTGGCAAGGAACAGCCGGTTCCATACTGATTGGTAGGTATTAGGCTGCAGTCGTTTTTGCGAAATATCTATAAAGTGATGTTTCCTGCCGACACCATTGTTGCCTTACCTGCTGCTTTTTAACTGGATGCATGCACTGACGCGAAGAAAATACTTCATTGGGTCCCAAATTCGGAAGTAATTGAGAAAAGACACAGAAAATCATTGGGATTGGCGAAAACAGTTTATTGTTTTTAATTTTCCAAATTCACGTCTCATCCAGTTTGCAGTGGCCCACATTTGAAGAGATCGTCAAAATAGATTTCTAGAGACGCAACCTTTTGTGAGAAATGTAATCGTTTTTAAGATATTTCTTACAACTGTACGTCTGTCTTCGAAGGTGAAAATTGTATTCACCGGACCAGTTAGATCCTGCAGGCCGTCGCATACGCCGCTCAGTTTTTTTCGCTGGCATGGGTTCCCGAACCAAGCGGCTGGATTCGCCTTTGCCCCCCTGCCCAACTTGAACATAGTTCGAGCGCCCCTGCTTCGTACTGACGATTGTAAATGCGTGGCATCTGCTTCAATTTTGGCATATGAAATTAATTAAAATATAATAGCAATGATAGCAGAAAATTAAGGATTGAATATTTTCGTCCTGAGCATTGGTTGATTTTGTTGAAAACACCTAAAAGGTAATTTCCTGTCATCTGCGCCATTACCTGTGTATTTAATTATAGTTCTCATATTTCATGTCTGCCGCACCAGAAGCTCAGTTGATGGAGTGTTGGGCTCTGGCTTGCTGAGAAAAAAAGTGCGCAGTGGCATTGCAGCGGTGAATGCTCGGGATCGATTCCACTGATGAGACGCTCCGGCGCTCAATGTTTATCCGACGTAGCTGGGCGCTGACAACTGACAGGTGAGAGGGTGACTTGAGCGGGGTGGCCGTCCCTGTGCTCTGTGGGGCTTTTAACTTTGGCTTCCAAATTAGCCCACCATTGCGGGAGTTGCTCGTTCGGATGATGGGGTTGGACTTTCCATGACAAGTTCCGTGGTGACTTTAGTGAGGCTTCAATCCCACGAGCCGGAACCTGCAATGACTTGGACAAAATGTAGATAAAAATATCGCTACCACATTGGAAGGATAACTTCACGTGGCATCGTGCTGGCATGCAGGCGGAGATTACACGTACATTGTACAAGTAAAGGTATCATGCCCCAGATCATCCCATGTGAAACTACAAACGAGTAGAGATCCAGCTTATAAACAACAGAAAGAGCAGCAAACAACGCGTTTTTCTATGTTTCATCAGCACGCTACTTTGTTGGAGTAATCTACATATATATGGTATGAATAATGTAATCTACATATATATGATATGTAATAAACTCCAAATATGTGGGAGGAAGGAGCGAAATGTGGCCAACTGATCGATGAAACGCTGCAACAGCGTTATTCAACAGTGCCCTCTGACTTGGACCATAACACGGTTATCTGCAGTGGACGCCGCTCTGTCGGCGGCGCCGCCCCACCTAATGAAATCGGCATTCAATGCCGCCGCCGCGGCCACCGGGTCGGAATACAGATAGCCCCCGCCAGTATGGACCGTATCCTGAGCTTAGGGCTGGAATTCTGGTCAGTTCCGGACTCCTCTCACAGCTAAAACCCACGCGACGGCTCTGTGGACCCAGCGCCGCGCCCCTGCATCGGGCATTGCACTCGCTGGCTGTAGTCCACCGCTGCAGGTCTGCATAGCTGCGACGCTCGTGGAAGCAATGACTGCGAGTGGAACGGTATTGCCTGTGCTTGAATAGAACTGCAATTTGTGAACACTTGGGTGATGAACCAAGCTGTTTTTTTCAAGCATTGGCTTAATAAGACGAGCTTAAAAAACAGTAACTGTTACGTGGGAAACTCCTTCTGAAAAAGAGAGTGGAAATGAGGCCGGACACCGCGCAGACGGGCACTGTAACCGGAGCCGCTGTGACAGCTTCGGGGCTGGTCAGCAGCTCCCCACGGCGGCGGTGCCCCGTGTGGGCAGCTGCCGCGCGCCGCCCGCCAGCAGTCAATCTAATCAGAGCGCGGTGGCGTGTTTCGTGCACGGGCCGGCGGAGCGGTGCGCTGAGGAGCTGCCGCCGTCCCGTGCTGATGCGCGCCGGCAGCTGGCGGACGGCCGGACGTCAGTCCCCGTCACTGCGCTCCGGGTCACGACACTCCTCACTGACGTGCTGCACGTGCACTCACTCCCAGGAAGTCGCTTCTCGTAGTTATGGCGTGTGATACGAAGCGAATTTTCGTGGCAGCTTGATAGCTGCAGAGTTATGATGGTCTGATTATTACGGATGAAATTATCTAGCAGCATGATTGGTCTCGCCACATTTCTTCCTCACCGGGAAAAATGCTGGCAGTCCAGCGGAGCTGTCGCACTCACATTACGGTCATGGAATCACAGAAAATATGCGCCATATCATTCCTGTACTGGACGCGCATTTGCTTATGCACTTGCTTTCCACTAGGCTGTCAGATGTCGCCCCTTACCCGTGCACGTGGCGTCGCCTCCCGGGAAAAAGTGGCCAGCCAACCTCCAACCTGCTGCTGACTAGGTCCTTTGCTCTCTAGAACCAATAACTCATCGCATGCGGGCTCATTTATTTATTTGTTTATTTATTTCAACGTCACGGAACTCATCCATTACTATGGCTATTAGTGAGCCCAGGTCTGTAGGAGACAACATACAAATTCACACCGGGACACATGCATACACTTATAACAAAACAAAAGAAAAAAAATGATATTAGAAGCTATAAATCGGGCCGATGTCAGTTTCCTACATCCCTCCACTGCATAGATGTTTTCTCAAAGATCTTTTAAAGCTGAGGAGTGAGCCGCCCCGAACCGCCGGTGGCAAACTATTGAAAGCTGCTGCAGCACGGTACTTAAACAATCTCCTCCCATTCTCAGCTCGTATGCACGGGAGGCACAGGTTTCCATCCTGGCGAGTCGTACGGTCTCAAAATTCTCGCCTGGTTAGGAGCTCACGTATTAGGCCAGCCGGCTCGCCCGTTACCATCACTCATTGCTGCCGTTCGCACAGGGTGGTTACACAATTTCCCGATTTGACTGAAATCGGGAAATATTCGGATTGAAAGTGGGGTGGCAAGACCCCTGCCCCCTCGCCCCTATACCGGTGAAAATGCCTGTGGCTGCCTCACCCAGTAAGCAGCATTTGAATCTGGAAGGGAACATTTTATCCTGCTTGTGATGGCGCAGGGGAAAATTCATAGTTCAAACGTGTCACGTAATTTTCACACGGTTTTTGCTTCTGGATTACGCCGTTCCCCGTCGGCCATGGCTACGCCGCTCTGAGGGAGCCTCCCCTAGTGCAGCGGCGTCTGAATTGGGGTCAACTGTCATCATCATATTGAGGTTTATGGCGCGGTGACATCGCGGGCCATTTCGTCTTCATGACATTTTTACACGCTACTAGCATTGATCAATTTCGTGATGTGAAATACGGAACGAGTATGTCACTC
Source organism: Lepas anatifera (assembly GCA_034440635.1). NCBI lineage: Eukaryota > Metazoa > Arthropoda > Thecostraca > Lepadidae > Lepas > Lepas anatifera. The sequence continues at coordinate 453,477 of JAOTON010001623.1, read as the reverse complement.
AAAAGAGCACGATGTTATTAGTAATTTTTATGTTGGTGAGACTAGAGATTAAGTCCTGCGTGCCATTCCAGCCCGTCCGCCGTCAGATGATCGACGGCTTTGAGTCGCGGACCGAGTGGCATGGGTGCCCGCTGATGCTGGTCCGCCCATTTCGACACACTTACAATGAGATAATAATCTAAATTTTTGGGGCTTATCGACGCACAAACTGCCAGGGTCATATGGCGTTGCCAACGCTTTCCCTGTTGGAAGGGTTTCTCGGGTGTCATCGTCCTCCTCGTTCAGGGAAGCTGCCGGGCCTTGAGCCCGGGTCGGCTGCGTGGAAGCCAGCTGCGCTGTCCACACCGCTACCGCGCCCCCACAGTTACCGTGAGAATCTGGTGTAAAAGCCGATAACCCAGAGTATCCGGTATTGTATTTATATCGTCCGTGTATGTTTAGTTATATTTAGTACTCCAAAAGTTTTGACTTGCGCCATCTTTTTGGAGTGATAAAAATTGATCGAAAACAGCTTCGAGATCGTAGTGCAGTACATGGTTTTCACTGATAAAGATGATTTTAGGTATTGGGTTCTTTTGCATTCCTGTATAAATTGGGTTATTCCCGCTGGTCTTCGAAGCTTTTGGTGAGGCTGGCCAAGTTAAAAGATTATAAATGCATCCATTCTTGACAATTATCTATCTACCTATAAAAAAACCACCTAATTTCCTGCTTTTTTCATGAGAGTTAGAAGGCAAATTTATATAAACTTTGTTTGTGCATTGAATATAACAACAACAAAAAGCAGGATAAATCGTCCTGTTGAACAGCGTTAATAACTTTTTCCTTTTATTCTAACTCTCATCTTTATTTGTCGACAGACGTGTCTAATGGTGGTATTTTTGTTCATTACAAGTGCAGAAACGTCCTTTTGTTGTAAATGCATTGCAATTTCTCTTTCTTTCCCCAGGGAAAGACATGTTTCATCTCCCTAAAATTCTATTCCACCCAGCTCAATTTACCAAACTAATAATTTCTGGCAATGCATTTATGCAGCAGTGCATGCATTTATCTAGCGCTTTCTGCATTGCAGCGCAATGCATGCCTCTAGTGTTCGCCTGGGGCTGCAGCAATATTTGACAAGGCTAGTTAACGCTGGTGTATGGGGCCGACCCAGTTGTCCCCACTAAGTGCTATCAATAACGACTGAAGTTCTGGCGAAGACAGCGGAGGCTCCCTTCCTGTAGCGTAGTCATGCCTCACTGCTTGCAGAAACATCGCCACTGTCCGGCCCTGGTATATTTATCGACATCCTAGTTGGTCTCTAGAGGGTCGTTTTCGCTCTGTGCGTTTATCAGGTTGACGGGGTCGCAATTGGTCAGTATTGTTTTTGTATTGTTTTATTTCTACACTTCTATTTTATTGTATTCTCTCTATGTAAAATTTTGATTATTTTGAGCATATTAAAAGCATTTCCGGGATCACGATACTTTTAGTACAAGGAAATTTTATGATAACCAAGGACCCAAGCAAGGTCCGTAGCTGTGTGATATTCTGTCCTTCAAGGTACAAAGAATTGATAAAATCTTTCATATTTTTGTTGCATACTAATAATGCATTAACAATCTTGAATTTATTTTGTTTCAATGCATATTGTATTTATATATTTATAGCATGCCTTTAATTAGTACTTCATTTAATCACTAATAATAATTGTTGGGGTTTAACGACGCACCAACTGCCAGGGTCATACGGCGTCGCCAACCTCACCCTGTTGGAAGGGATTTTGGGGATCAGATCGACTTATTCAGAGGCTCCGCCGGGACTGAACCCGGACCAGTGGCTTAGAGGACAAGGGTGCTATCCACTAAGCCACCTCATCCCCTCATTTAATCACTAAAAGCAATACACCAGTTAACTTGTTTTTCTATAGTTGAATGATTTGTGCCGATCTGCGCCGTACAATATTAAAACAACCGCAATGTTCCTCTAATATGGTATCAGTAATATGAAGTGAACTGATTTGTCCTATGCGAATGCCCGTAAGAAATTCAGTTGTATGATGGAAATTCCCTGATCTGCTTTGTAGGACATTTCTCTTAGGCAAACCAAGTGCTGTATTACTCCAAATTCGCCCAGTCAGGATCATTTTCTCAAATAAAAAGACGAAAGATTACAGGTATAGACACAAAATGTGTCAATTGTGCTTGGAGGTAGGGAGGAAACACTTTCCCAACCTTTTTAACAATTACTGTTGGTAATAGCTAAAGGGAGTTAAAAAAGGACGGCGTTTCTTGAGCACCCAAACTGTGCGATGATTGAAAGAAAAAGACTGTGATATTTTTATTGAGCGCACAGGTAGCGTTTGGGGGTCTGTCGAATTATTTGGACTGGTTCTCTGTTCTTTGAATGATAATGAATCCAAAAATGTCTACAGCCCAGGATAGGAATTCGCAAAATGTATCCGAAAATAGTGAAACAATAAATGTTTGTAGAGCCTTAAGGTTGATACCCGGCTTTTCGGACATGCCATGCGGATGAGACTCTCTTGGCCCTGAAAAATCCCCCAATCCCTGCGGTAGTGGAAAATCTACTGTCTTCAATGCAAACGGAGACCTGCGATGGATCGCCTGAGCCCCGAACTGCGTCGATAGCCTGGCTCGTATTTCCGTCCATTTGTTCCTAAAACACTGAGCTGCTTCTGTGGAAGCAGTCCATCCCACTTGAAGCCGCGGCTGTCGTGGGCTCCGGATGTGGGGGCGATTAGACGCTATTGGATTCCTGCGCCCGGCCCGTATTGATGAGTCGATGAAGCGTCAGAATTTTCTCGCGGGCGCCGGGCTGCCCATACAAAGCCCGGCTGTGGCCGGGGCGAATGCGTGCTGCCCCGGAGACAGGCCTCTGCCGCCGACCGCCGTCCATCACGCTCTATTGCTCTAAACCAAAATTGACTGGCGATAAATTCGACGTGATTCTGATGAAAACGGAGATTTACAGGGTGAGCGCCCCCTACAGATGTCGCCCCCGTCGATTTTACAGCGGCCGCAACCTCGGTATTGACACCAGATTTCGTTGCGGGCAGGCTCTTGATGGCTGTTGCTAAAAACGAAAATACCTCGGAGATTCATATCTGGTTAAAATTAGGCATTTCGGCTGCTTTGAGAGTGGCATTGGTATTGTCATGATATATGGCCTGCGTGCGACATATTTATGATGACATGCTGGGATACCGGGATTCGTTATTTTGGAATTCTTGTAATAATAATCTGTGTGAGAAATGGCGGGGTTACCTGTCATATTAGTTCTTAGATTTTATCAGCCGCCACGAACGTTAGATTCGTCGCTGGTATGTTGAACTCATTCTTACCGATCAAAGAGCCTTGGTTACAAAGTGCAGAGTAAGAACAAATCCTTGTAGTTTGTATGCTATCATTTTCTTCCGCTTCCCAACTTTCTGTCAATATCTCGATGCTGGATTATTTTGGAATCGGAACTCGATGTGGTACCTTATTTGAACGTTCTCTGAGACGTGTTACTTAATCATTGTTTCACGGTGTTGTCAGCGTTGGGGCTGTCTCGTGCCTAATGGTGACCTCGTGCCCGTGAACATTTATTTTTGGATATCTTGCCGGCTACCTGTAGGCTATTTGTATTGGTTATGGTTAAATGTATTTGATAAATCTACCGCGACCCAATAAAGCCCGGGATATGACTCTAAGGGGGGTTGGGTGGGATATAGTAATTGTCGGGTCGGGGAATCGTGTGTTGTGGTGTCGGGGAATCGTGTGTTGTGGTGTCGGGGAATCGTGTGTTGTGGTGTCGGGGAATCGTGTGTTGTGTCGGGGAATCGTGTGTTGTGGTGTCGGGGAATCGTGTGTTGTGGTGTCGGGGAATCGTGTGTTGTGGTGTCGGGGAATCGTGTGTTGTGGTGTCGGGGAATCGTGTGTTGTGGTGTCGGGGAATCGTGTGTTGTGGTGTCGGGGAATCGTGTGTTGTGGTGTCGGGGAATCGTGTGTGGATCCTCGGCTGCTGATCCGGCATCAAATCCCGGGTTTTTATTGTGCGTAAGTCTTTCCGATCCTGGTAATACCCTCCCAACAGGGCGCTAGTGGGTGACGCCATATGACCTCAGGAGTTGTTGCGTCGTAAAGCCGCAGGGCTACTGCTGGGATATGAAGGGGTAGTGCTGGGACACTACTGGGACAGAGCTGGGACGCGGCAGTGAGAGGGGGAGGGCCTTGGAACGACTGTGGGACACAGGGGGCGTAACTGCCCGTTAAAACGGCGCAGCGTGGTCTGCAGCTGGACTTCTGGGCTCCTGGTCATGAAGCAGGACCGTAGAAACAGCTGGGAATTCTAGGAAAATGGACTATTTATATTTTCTGCCCGGGTTTGATATTTCTACGAAATGCTGAGCTTCTAATTGGCTACAACTTCTAGTTATAGGCTTGGCTTTCGGATGGGTATGAGTAGAGAAGTTACTGTGATACTGCCAGTGCAGGTTCAAAACTAGTTCTGAGTGATGCTGCCAGTATGGCGCAGAGTGCAGTACGAGAAGATGGCCGATAGTTCTGGCAGTTCGGCCTCGGATCCCCTGCCACCACTTAAAACTCGTCAGCATTAAGTCGTAGTCTGGGGAACTTGGGCAGTGGTTTTCGCCCGGAAGCTATCTGACCCACGCTCGCCCTGCTCCGCGCGCGGCCCGTGTGTGTGCTCCCAACATAGGGGCGTGCTCCGAGGCTGTCACACCTGATGTAATTTGATAGGGCTTTGAAGTTGCGAGCGCCGGTGATGAAGTGTGGGAGGCTGTACCATGAATTGACCCGGGGTATGGCTGGACGTGGGTGGAAGTGCTGTCGTGACGAGAGGGGGCACTGCTGTTGGAGATGACCGTTTGACGGGGCCGAACGACTCCCCCGGCTCCTCGGCTGCTGATTGGCTGCCTTTTGCTGGCAGTTTCATGCCTGTGAATCGAACTCTCTGACGGCAGCTCAAATGCAAAACTAGCTAGCTGGTCAATGTGTCGAAGGCATCGAGACGTGACTAAATGTCAGTGTGCCGTCTCACATTCTGGGATATGCAAATATAGTAACAAGGTGGCCGACATCCCGAGAATATTTATTCTCGCCCCTCGGGACCTGCTATATTGTATTTTTATCATTTTTTACTATCCTAGTAGTTGGGCTTCTTACGCTGGGAAGCTCATCCAGAGATGTTTTGTAAAATGGAAATTACTATTTATTTATCAGAGGAATTCCTGAGAACTTAGCTGTGTGAGGGTCTAAGGACATGTGTTCTGATGGTAGCCTTTTGAGCTGATCAGATAGGTTGTAAACGTGAATTTTGTTAGTAGCTTTTAGGTGACGTACAATGATATAGTACAAATGATTATTTTTTGGCGTGTTCTTTGGAGATGCCTCGGTCGCTGCCACGAAGCTGTAGGTCGTTGAATTATCTGTTTATTTTTCTGTACTGAATTTTGTAATCTGCTCCGGGTTCTTGGCAGGTTGGTGAGTAGTCTTTTGTTGCATCTTCGGATTGTCAGGAATTCTAATCAGGGAATGCTTAAACAATTTTGCTGATTTTAAGCATGTCATTCATGTCTGTTCGTAATGATTAGAAAGTTGATGTTGGAAATTCATAATCCGATTTATATTCATGTATATAAATTCATATTGTCTACGTTTTCTTCAAACTATGTGAGACTGTTTGTTCAAAATACTTACACGGCTGTTAGTATACTCGTGTACTTCTTATTGTTTATATGACTATTTTTTCTGTGTGGGACAATATTCGCATCGGCTTTATTTTTTAAGTTCAATTTACGCAAAATCCCTGTGGCATAAAGTACAATGATGAAACTCAATCTGATTTTAGTTGATTTGAAATCAGCCGAACACAGTGTTGGGTAGCAGCGTTGCACCTTGAAATACATTTCGCCGAGGCTCGGCGAAATGTAGCTTTCCGTACGCTGTCAATGACCATTTGCAGAAACTGTGCAGTGGCTTGCAAATGTTAAATCTGAAATGGCCAAGCTGAATGACAAAAAGTTGACAATGATCGCTGGGACTTGACGGCGCACCGGCTGCCGAAGTCATTCGGCTGGGAAAGAGTTAGCAGTAGATACTTCGGAGAACGACACCGAGCACGTGTGTTTGCAAGCATGTTGAATTGTTCAATCAGCACGCCCGGCGAAACGGCTCCCCTGCGCGTCGGGCAGGCGCCGGGTGGCGCCAGCTCTGTTGCCGGGCGGCAGACCGGCCAGCAACTCCACAGTCTCCCAGCTCATTCGTTGTGTCCGCTGAGGGAATGCGAACGGGCGGACAGCTGAGGCGGCGCGCACATCAGCCAGCACCGAGATATATGCGCTGGAATTCGCCTGAAGAATGGCCTCCTGTAGCCGGAATACGTTGACTGATGTCTTAGCAGAAGCTGTGGAAGGTAGCGGTGTGTGATGGCATTGTTTATCAGACGGTTCATAGCAGAGGTGGAAAACCCAATGGGGAGAAAGGAAAAAATGATAGACACGGAATGTGTGACAATTGCCAAGGCGTGTTGTTTGGAACCCAGAGTCTAAATCTGGAGCAAAACAAACCTTAAGAGGGACTCACAGTGCCCGCCGTAGATAAGCGGGATATATTTTATACTGTTACTCTAATGACGCCAGAAGCGCCTTAGGCATTCAGTCACGTATACGAGCGTAATTTACTCCGTAAATATACATTTGCTCTCAGTACCTGCTGTGACATGTGACCTACTGGGTGGGATACAGATGACATTTGACCTGATTTTCGTTGGTTATAGAGTACACTCCTCACGTGAGAAATACAAAGCCTTCACCTAACACTATAAGCCGTCATAAGCGCGTGCCAGCCAGGCGACAGATGTACATAGTGACTAATCAGGCCCTTTTAGCTGGCGGAAGAGGGCTCGGCCCGGCTGCGGACTCTCCTCGTCAGAGAAAACAACTCGCTCTTGATTTATGGTGGGAGCTAGTCGAGGCGAACACTACAGGTCAATCAGAGGTCAAAGTGGGGTCTGACAAAGGTGCACGGGTCAAATGCAAGGCTTATCCATTGGAATGACAAGCAACTGACAGGATTTCACCGGTACAGCGTGTAGGAGGACGAGGGAAACTGTCTGGCTGATGTTCTGCATATAGAGTGCTCCCTGGAAAAGATCAAGTTTTGACAGGGCATTACTTTATCACGAATCCTGTCTCAGTGTTTTGACAACAGTCGATGCTGAAAACTCATCACTTACGTTACATTTTTAGCATGATCAGATATGATGAGGAATCAGAATCATCCCTTGGAACTTGAAGGCATGTATATATGTAGGCATATGCTGGCCCCCTCACCAGTTCGCCGAGCAGAAACACTGGACGGAAGCATGCAGTATTTTATTATAGCTAGTGTTATTTCATGTTTAATGGAAGCTGATTTAAATCTGACTTTTTCTGTTAGCTAGACTCTTACCGTCCCAAAGCGTTACGATATTTGATTTATTTTCATTAGACTTTGGTAACGTCTTAAGAAAATCTCATTTTAACTTCTCTTGAAGAGCGGGACGAAATTTTGTCCCCTGCACCGGATATGCCCTCGGCAGGGCTGTGTGTGTGGCTCTGCTCTGGGCCGGGTTGCGTTTGACCTTGACCTGGCTGGTAGTGCCCCCGTCCCCAGCCGCGGGGGTAAGCGATCGTTGACGCCCCGCCTTCTCATCTGGCCATGGGCCGCGCCCTCCGCTGCTGCTGCCGCCCAGTATCGCCCGCATCCATCCTCATCTCATCTTTTGAGTGGCGTTTTACGGAGCACTTTACCGCCCACGGCTGCTGCAGTATATGTCGATCTCGCACTCCGCGTGTAGCCGCTACCCGGGGCCCGGGAAATATAGTCGCAATAAGACTACGCTGATTCAGCTTTGATGTTTTTACCCAGATGGCTTTATTGATGCTTTAGGTTTTTTTTAAAGCTGAATGGGTGTTGTTGAGTTCAGGAAATTCCCGAAATTTAGTGAAGAATCTTTGAGTGAGAAACTGTTCGAGCGTAAAGATTGAGTGCTGACGAAGCACTGTAATACAGTACAAAGCTCCGACCCCAATATCTTCTTGTGGAGAAGTCCGAACGAGATCCTACTGTTCGATGACATTGCGAGCATTGGTTATGACATTGAATGGCATAGTTCACCTATATGCGTACATGGGACATATTGACTTGACCTTTCCTGGAGTTTTCCTCTTCAATCATCACTATTTCGTAAATTTAGATTGGACAAAGAAAGGATTGCCTCAACCTCAACATTGTTTTAAATATATGTATTACTAAACCATCTAGAGCATTAGATAAATGCAACCCCAATGTTGTATGAGATGTACTACATATTCATTTAAATCCTTCTTGTTGTATTCCTGGTCCCAAATTTTTGTGTAATATGTCAGTGCAAGAATGCGCGGTATTTACTGAGAAACAGTCGCGTCTTCATGCGTATCTGGTGACATTTTGTCGCAGGGACACTGCGGCATCCTTTGTCTCGCTTCTCGCCCCGGATAAAAACCCTGGACGGGTATTCCAGGCCCTCGTCTGCCCACTCGCACCCTCTCCAGCGCCGCCGCTACGCCGCGCCGCCGCTGTCATTACCGTCCCGTTATCGTCTCCCGCTGCCTCTAACGCCTGGCGCGGCGCCGCCAGTTGCGCCGCAATCGCCAATGTTGCGCCTCTATCGCCGTCGCTCTCGTTCCGTCGTCGGCGACGGCCCATCCGACTCCTCTGGGTGTCGTCGGCGGCGCGCGGGACCGGCAGAGAGGGCGGCTGTTCTCCCCGGGGCGGCACCGGGCCTGTTTGCCAGCTGCTGCCGCCCCTGACAGATGCTGTCTCTGGATAGCGCCACAGCGTAATTATGTTTGTGTTTAGCCGCGGCGTTTTTGGTGATTGATGATCTGAAGTTTGTTGTTTGCTCCTAAATTAGATGGCTCGTGAGCTGCTGCTGTTGCAGCCGAGGGGAATTGGGGATGGGTATTCTTAATTAAACCATGATTGGAAGTATAGTTTCCATGATTAATTGATCATTGTAATTGAATCGCGTCGCTGCTCTTGTCTGACTCTTGGAGTCTGTATGCGTCTGTAGGAATGGTCTCCTTCCTCGATTATTTTGTCTACAATCGAAACAAGATTCTCCTACTTCGCCTGATATTTAACTGCTAAATGGTCCAGGTTTAATCCTGAAAGAAGTGGTGAGCGAAGTGAAAGAGCAGCGTGCATTAGGCAGTTTGACGTAGGTTATAGTCATAGTTAGATTGAGTATTAAATAGTTACCAAAGCTGGAGAAGCAGTCAACAGCAGCAGTATCGGCGCGCTACACAACGAACGAAGCGGAAGCTGCAGCATACGCCATTGACCCTGCCCTGTTTTTGCGACACGACCTGGTGTTCATGGATAATAAATCACTATGGATATCGAACTTCGAGCCTGGAGACTTTGGGCTTACTTTACACGTCCCCGGTCGGCAGGGCTCTGACGTCTACATCGGACTGGGCCGCCCCTGGAGCGGCTACAAGCGCTTCATCCGCGACCTCACCGTCGACGCGCTGAAGGGCGCCGGGGGCCGGACGCGCGGCCGCGGCCGCAGCGCTCCCAAGCTGACGCCGCAGCGGCTGCGGGTGCAGGCGGTGGTGCTGTCGGGCAGCGGGCGGCTGCGGCAGCTGCAGCTGTCCAGCAGCGAGCACGCCGGCCAGTTCCTGCAGGCGGCTGACTGGCTGGTGTCGGCGCAACACCCGGAGACGGGCGCCTGGACCATTCCTGTGGAGAGGCGGCTCAATGACAGGATGGTGCTGCGACCCCACTGGTGTTCGGCCATGGGCCAGGGACAGGTAGGTGAGGCTGGGGCAACGTCCGTAGCGGCTGGCTAGTCAGTTTTGTTGGGGGAAGGGGAGGGGCTGGCTCGGCTGTAAATGTCGTTGCATTTAGTTGCTTGAATTTGGGTGAAAGCATATACTCTGACGCAGGGTTGAAGTGTGTTGTAATGCAAAGGCTGTAAGCTTGTTTCTTTGTGTTTCGATTCGTTTGACCTTGGCTGTTTGAACGGCGGCCCCAGTCTTGCTGAGTGCTCGCGACTTGTGCGTTTGTGAGGTGTTTTTGCCCACCTGTGAGGCTCCCTGTGCTGTGATGTTTGTGACCATGTCATTCGTTATCCCCAGTTACACTGTCGTTACCTGTTTACCCGCACCGGCGGCGGATATTGGACGGTGCATAATTGAGTACGGGCGACAATCATGTGGTGAGGCGCCTTGCAAGGGCTCTCCGGGGGCTGCGCTCGCATCAATACACGCCAAGGCGCAGGGTTTGAGCGTTGCGCGGTCAGTGGAGACGGCGACGTATACTTTCTTTTTAAATTAATTAAAAGTTTGTTGAAAGAGCATACTTATCGAAAAATCAATGCTGTCAAAAATGGCAACGTAATATCCGGTAGTAAAACGACTGGAGTTGCTTTTTCAGCTGTCACGAATGGCTCCAGCCCGACGCTGGGTTCAACAGTGTGAGGGTCTTCGTAGTCTTCTTCTGTGCAGCTCTTCTGTGGAAAGTAGAGGCGAAGCAGCACTAGTGCCGCGCCCCTGTGCCTACGGGTGCAGCTATGTTTTTTGAAGCTTCAGATGATGCGGTTACACAAAACTATTGTCTTCAATGTAGTTTCATCCATGTATTGTGCGCATCATATTGCCAGGGCATCAGCATCACGAACCAGAGGAGGGCCTTTTCGTACCCACCGTCGCCTGGGGAGAGTCTGGTCCATCTTCGAAGGAAAACCACCCGTACCATCTTCGAAACCCCACGTGAAACGGAAAAAATCTGGATGACGCTAATCCGTATTTTGCTCTTGTACCAAGTTTGAGCCATATCCCATAAGCTGTGACGTGTCAGGGTTTATATTAGCTCAAATTTGGGCCGATTTAAGAAGTCGTTTATGACTCGAGAGCCATTAGACCCAGATGAAAGCCAATAGTACCAGTACGTTCGTATCTACCCAAGGAGTCGAATGATATGCAGCCTGACCTTGCGAGGGCATAGGGTGATCTTGAACTCGGGTCGATGCCAGTTAAGAAGTTTTCAAGGTTATATTTCATATTATTCGAATCATTCGATCATACCCTTCACAATGATATCAAACGTATTGCTGCAACCTGTTTCTTTAAAAAATATCGCCCTCAAACGCGTTCGAAAAGCGAGATCTCTGGCGACCCTAATCTTAACCCCAGTTGAAAATGGTTGGCGGCACACTGGTTTTTTATTTTCGTAAGCTTTCGAATGATGCTCTGAATATTGACCTCGCTCTGTTAGGAGCCGAGTTGCACCCTGGTTTGTTCCACGACATTTTAGAGGAGAAAAGTGACATTACATGACGTTATAAATGCCATCACAACTTATTGACCTGACCTGACCTGATATAGATTTCTGGCCAAACTTGTCAGGTTGGTCACTTTACTGGTATGCAAAGCAATACGTTCCCCATTCAAATCGGCTTTCAATCATTCGCGAAGAACCGAGGGGGCCCCGACCGCCCTCCCCCGTTCCCTTCTCCAGACGGTACCGGGAGAAGCTTTGACTCTTACTGGGGAATTTCAATAGAAAATGAAACGAGGTGGCACAGCGGTCTGGTCGTTGGTGCCCACGTTAATTTGCATGTGAACGGTAATACAAACCAGCCCTTTGCCTGCCGTTTCGCGCTTCTGCCGCTCGGTCCAACACTCAGGCAAGTGACTGGCATCGATGGCACCCCTGGCACTTCCACTGAGCTGTAGAGTGTCAGTCCCGAGCCCACAGTGGCTGCCCCAGCGCCGGGGACTGGGCTGTCTTCTCAGACGTGTGTGCAGTTGTGACGGGTGCGTGCCCTCTGTGAACTTCAGATCTGGCCCGACAGGGTTTTCTGGCTGGGAAACCCTCCGAAGCCTTGGCATTCCAACCAGCGTCTCGTTCTCGACTGGAAAAATATCACATCAGCCCCGACCTCTAACAGGCAATGTAACTTTAGAAACTCAAGTGCCATAAAACTCCACTCACGACCGACCACTCGTAACGTCGCCGCGACCAACCCGAGTCCGCACTCCACCCCGTGCCCTCAGCAGCGGCAGCGTGTGACCTGGCCTGTGCCCGCAGGCGATGTCGGTGCTGACCCGGGCGTTCCGGGTGACGGGGGACCGTCGCTACCTGGAGGCGGCCCGGCGAGCCACCAAGCCCTTCTCGGTGGACAGCAGCGGCGGCGGCGTCCGCACCCACTACCTGGTGAGGGTGCTGAGCGGTTAGCGGAAATGTGACGCTTGTGCAACGGTAGGTGAGCTGAGAGAGCTGTTTTGTACTGGACACCAGAACAAACATTGTTTGGTTCGTCGCGAAGCTCATCGTGTGCAGAGGCATAAGGCCCTATCGATGGGAGTTCTGCGATTATTACGACTCCTTCGGCGGCCGACTGACCTGTCCAGTCATACCGCGCAATGGAGAAGAACTAAACGTGAACCACCGATTTTATTCAAAGAAACTTTTCCATTCCGCTCTCGAATGGCCCCATTCTGCTTATAATGTAGGAAAACCAAAAGTTTTAGGCGTGTTGTGCAAGACTGTTCCCTTGGTTGACAACGCGTCAATGTATCATATTCCCTGCAAGGAGCGGGCATGGACACACGGACATATCCAGGAGGGGGAGCCAGGGGGTTGGAAGCTCCCTTATTAAGTCTGTGGGGCTGTCCCCCGGTGGACATGTGACCCGAACGCCCCTAAAATACAAAGCTGTCCGTCACAGTCGTCTTTAAACTGATTTGAGACGATGGCATAATATAACATCACATTTATTTGAACATGATCCTCATAAGAATGAGGCTTTTCACATATTCACGTTATATGTTCGCTAGGTAGACGGTAAACGTCAGCATCTCAGAAGATAGACGTCAGCATCTCCTGCACGTTTTTCAATGTCATCTCTTCACAAGTTTGTATCGTGTGATCGATTAGCCCGATTTGGATATATTGGATGGTGGCAGAACATTAAACAAAAGCCATATGCAGTTTTGGCGTACAGAATATATATCAACTACTAAAATGTTCAGGAAATTCTTTGAATAGCCGCCAAATGGAAATATTTTTGTGTTTAGTACATGGGATTAGTTAAAGCCTTGCGCGCATTCATCGTCCAATGCTTCAGCTGGGGCACATTTCACGTGCTTGTTCAATATGATTGGTTTTGAAGACTCAGGCAGAGAGCACTTTCAGTTCTCTTTTCGCCTAGTGGTGAACATCCCACACGAGCTGCGTCTGTAGCTTGTACCGTCGGGAAGCACTATATTGCGCCAAATGGCGTAGAAATCCTTCGCAGGCTTGACGTGACCTGACGTGGTTTGGGCTGTGCCGCGTTTGTACCGTGTTTTGTCAGAGCTGACAAACAGCCGTAAAACAGTGCAGCTGTAGTTTCCGTCCAGATACGATCGCCTTGGTGCGTCCGAAACTAGCAGCGGCAGACGCGGGCGTGTCCAGCTGTCTGTTCACTGCGGGCTGTGTCCGGCTGTCTGTTCACTGCGGGCTGTGTCCGGCTGTCTCTTCACTGCGGGGCGTGTCCACCTGTCTCTTCACTGCGGGGCGTGTCCACCTCTCTTCACTGTGGGCTGTGTCCACCTGTCTGTTAAGTGCGGGCTGTGTCCGGCTGTCTGTTAAGTGCGGGCTGTGTCCGCCTGTCTGTTAAGTGCGGGCTGTGTCCACCTGTCTGTTAAGTGCGGGCTGTGTCCGGCTGTCTGTTAAGTGCGGGCTGTGTCCACCTGTCTGTTAAGTGCGGGCTGTGTCCGGCTGTCTGTTAAGTGCGGGCTGTGTCCACCTGTCTGTTAAGTGCGGGCTGTGTCCACCTGTCTGTTAAGTGCGGGCTGTGTCCACCTGTCTGTTAAGTGCGGGCTGTGTCCACCTGTCTCTTCACTGCGGGGCGTGTCCACCTGTCTGTTAAGTGCGGGCTGTGTCCGGCTGTCTGTTAAGTGCGGGCTGTGTCCGGCTGTCTGTTAAGTGCGGGCTGTGTCCACCTGTCTGTTAAGTGCGGGCTGTGTCCACCTGTCTGTTAAGTGCGGGCTGTGTCCGGCTGTCTGTTAAGTGCGGGCTGTGTCCACCTGTCTGTTAAGTGCGGGCTGTGTCCGGCTGTCTGTTAAGTGCGGGCTGTGTCCACCTGTCTGTTAAGTGCGGGCTGTGTCCACCTGTCTGTTAAGTGCGGGCTGTGTCCACCTGTCTGTTAAGTGCGGGCTGTGTCCACCTGTCTGTTAAGTGCGGGCTGTGTCCACCTGTCTGTTAAGTGCAGGCTGTGTCCACCTGTCTGTTAAGTGCGGGCTGTGTCCACCTCTCTTCACTGCGGGGCGTGTCCACCTATCTTCACTGCGGGCTGTGTCCGGCTGTCTGTTCACCGTTTTTGCTAGTCGGCGTTAGCATTGAATACCGTGGTTCGGGTGTAGACGAAAATGATAGTCCTGCCACTAAAACCATATCAAGCTGCGGCACCGTGATGCTGGTTCGCGTGGGCTGAGATGGGGCAGAGGGATCTCAGGACCACTGGACTTGTAATGTACCATAGAGTATGTCTTACCGTGTCAGTTCCGACTCATCCGGGGCCGCCCCCGCCCCGCTGGGGTCAGGAGGAGGCACGGTGCGCACCGTTCGTGTAGGTGGCGTTATGGACATCTTGTAGCTGAGGGCGAGGGTTTACACTTGTAGTGGCTATTTTGATGGCTGCTCTGCGGACGATAAGGACTTTATCCATCAGGGCTTCGCCACGTATTTTTTGGTTCCGGTTAGGGGACCAGACGATGGATTCCACCTGCTTTAGATTTCACCTGGCGATGGAAACCTATTAAAAAAATTATCTTGTTTAGTCGGTTAGACGGGAGCCTTTCGTCGTATTGTGCAATGCTGCAGCATCAGGAAAATAACACAAGGAAGCATATTTGTCTTAAAACTTGCATATTTGTATTGATTCATTCAAAGCATCCCTTAGACAACATACATTCCCTCACTTTTTGGCAGTGGGGGACCTTCCACCCCCTCCCCCTCCTCCAATGTGCGACAGCGGGAAGATGCTTCTCTCGCTTTATTGCTCCGCCAGTAGTGATCCTCTGATCCGGTTAGATCCGGTACTGAAGCGCGCGGTGTCGCGTTCTAACTCCTATTTGGCGGCTAGTAGGGGTTACGCTGGTGGTGCTGGATGTGTCATCTCTTTTGAATGTCATGGTTCCGCCCCCCCCGTCTGCGATCATTTATCGCTGTGAGACGTGTTGCCCGCCTCCATTGGATTCCCGCTGGAGTTCCACGGTTCTGCGATGTGGGGATTGCATCCACGCATTGCGACGTTGTTTTTCATACGAGAAATTTGGTATGTTGTCAGTGTGTGAGCGGGAACCTGACGTCCGAAATACGATCGCAAAGAGACTGGGCTGATGTCAGGTTACTGAGTGACTGACTGTACATTTTCCTCTTACCCCTTACACCGTTCCTCTCCGTGTGCCTGGGCTAACTGGTTTATGTATACTTGTCAGTCAGCCACAAGGCGGCTGTTTCAGTTTGCCTACAGGGGCATTGCAACCACAGAAGGAAGGATTTTTGATAGACTGGCTAAATAGGTTTTTAGACTGATTGGCCGGCGTTTGCTTGATTTGAGTGGTACGGTGTGTGAGGTTAAGAAGTGGTATATTTATTTAAAACATAAATTGGAATGTAGAATGTAGTCCGATGTTTCAGAATCGATGGAACATGTTTTTGTTTGCGCTGAGCTCCTTACACGCTGTACCTTAAAACGGACAGGTACATTCATCTCAATCTGTTTTTTATCATTCGCACTGCGAAAAAATACGTGGTGTGCTAAAGATGCAGGATCTGGCAAGAGACTGCGGTGAGGTATGCAGAATCCGCCAGAAAAGTGGAACAAGGCACCCACGATGTATTCTAACAATCAACTTATGAGAAAAGACAATAGAATAGGGCATATCTTGTATTCCAATGCCTGGAGAACGCTGTAAACATATCTAAATAAGCATCTTAAAATGATTTTCACCTGCTTTGAGAGAAATACCACTGGTATCGGAAGTGCTTTACAGTGCAGCTACGTCCGTTCCGGAGGGGAGGTTTGTCAGTTGCACTTGCTCCCCGTAGCCCCGCAAGCAGCTATCGTCTGTGTGAACAGGGCGTGAAGTTGCGACCTCACACCTCACAGTCTCGTGGCCGCCCCGTCACCGCGTGGCAGTGTTGTCTATGGCACCGGTGTAGCGGGCGGCGGGACTCTCCCCGCCGGAGCGGCAGTGTTGTCTATGGCACCGGTGTAGCGGGCGGCGGGACACTCCCCGCCGGAGCGGCAGTGTTGTCTATGACACTGGTGTAGCGGGCGGGACTCTCCCCGCCGGAGCGGCAGTGTTGTCTATGGCACTGGTGTAGCGGGCGGCGGGACTCTCCCCGCCGGAGCGGCAGTGTTGTCTCTGTCACCGGTGTAGCGGGCGGCGGGACTCTCCCCGCCGGAGCGGCAGTGTTGTCTCTGTCACTGGTGTAGCGGGCGGCGGGACTCTCCCGCCGGAGCGGCAGTGTTGTCTCTGTCACCGGTGTAGCGGGCGGCGGGACTCTCCCGCCGGGGCGGCAGTGTTGTCTCTGTCACCGGTGTAGCGGGCGGCGGGACTCTCCCCGCCGGGGCGGCAGTGTTGTCTATGGCACTGGTGTAGCGGGCGGCGGGACACTCCCCGCCGGAGCGGCAGTGTTGTCTATGACACTGGTGTAGCGGGCGGGACTCTCCCCGCCGGGCGGCAGTGTTGTCTATGGCACTGGTGTAGCGGGCGGCGGGACTCTCCCCGCCGGAGCGGCAGTGTTGTCTCTGTCACCGGTGTAGCGGGCGGCGGGACTCTCCCCGCCGGAGCGGCAGTGTTGTCTCTGTCACTGGTGTAGCGGGCGGCGGGACTCTCCCCGCCGGAGCGGCAGTGTTGTCTCTGTCACTGGTGTAGCGGGCGGCGGGACTCTCCCCGCCGGAGCGGCAGTGTTGTCTCTGTCACCGGTGTAGCGGGCGGCGGGACTCTCCCCGCCGGGGCGGCAGTGTTGTCTATGGCACTGGTGTAGCGGGCGGCGGGACTCTCCCCGCCGGGGCGGCAGTGTTGTCTCTGTCACCGGTGTAGCGGGCGGCGGGACTCTCCCCGCCGGGGCGGCAGTGTTGTCTATGGCACTGGTGTAGCGGGCGGCGGGACTCTCCCCGCCGGGGCGGCAGTGTTGTCTCTGTCACCGGTGTAGCGGGCGGCGGGACTCTCCCCGCCGGGGCGGCAGTGTTGTCTATGGCACTGGTGTAGCGGGCGGCGGGACACTCCCCGCCGGGGCGGCAGTGTTGTCAATGGCACTGGTGTAGCGGGCGGCGGGACACTCCCCGCCGGGGCGGCAGTGTTGTCTATGGCACCGGTGTAGCGGGCGGCGGGACACTCCCCGCCGGGGCGGCTGGTGGCTGCCACAAGTTAGGCAGACTGCAGCCCTAACAGACACGCATAGCACTGCCGTACTTGGCATACTTTTTCTCTGATCATTTTTAAACTTTTTTTCAAAATAAGTTTGGTCACCTCAGGTCAGGTCACCAGTGCAGGTTAAGTGAACTCGCCTCAAAACAACTTTAAAATAGCATAAGTCAGAACAGTGTGAACCTATCCGACTGAAACTCATCACATAATGGTCCCACCGAGTTCTCCAAAACATATCCTGGTATTTTTTATATCGATGACCTAAGATCAAGTACGAGCCATGACCTCTCCATTAGAGATACATGGGAAAATGGCTTAAACTGAAAAATTTAGTAATGGATGGTGATAGAGCGTTTATTTCTTCGTCATTAGATTTTCCTCATCCGTATGGTTCTTATTATATGAATTTTGACCGTATATTACCTTGACCTGACCTCAGGTCCTTTCAAGCCCTAGATTTGGGCTGATATTACCTAGTAAAGTCATATTATATATCATTCGATTCCGCTTGCTGCGAGGATTCCAATGGTCTAGATTGTTTGGCTCTATCTTCACTATTCCAGATGTAATGACTGAACATCTTCTTTTATGTATATGCTATCCCTATGGTGGCATGCCTTGAACTCTAGTGACCTTAAATGTGACCTGACAAAAATAGTTTCAATGTGTTCTATATAAATTTGGATGGGTTATCCAATGCCGCTTACTGTTTTTCGCTATCTAGCGTGGTTTTCGAGATCTTAGAAGGGGGCCCGCATCCCCGTCAAAGCGAAGGTTGCTCAGACCCCCGTCAATGCGCGTCTTAAAATATGTTCTTTAAGCAAATCGCCGTGTTGTCCACCAGTGGATGCTTACCTCTGGGGCGGGATATAACTGCCTCGGACGCCGGGTGCTGGCGCGGTTTTCGGGTCGTGTCAGACGCTGCCGGGCGGGCCACTCCGCTGCCGGCGCTGCCAGCGCCGCTGTCGCCCGAAGATAGGCCGAATTCGGTCACATTTCTCCCGGGAGCTGACCCTTAGCTGGCGGATGTGCTGGACATTAAGAAGATGGGTGTGTAAATATGACATGGGCGCGGAATGGTCTGGCGAATCGATGAGTCTCACGGGGGCTAATATAATCACGTGAAAGTGTCGCACATGTCACGGCTGATTACGAGTCGGCAGCGTCGCAGCACGCCAGGCTGGCGACGCCGCTCCAGAGCCGGCGTCTCTCCTGCCGTGTCGCGGAGCTCGCGTTTGTGGCCGGGGGCGGCGGCCGGGTTTTTTGTGTGGCGGTAACCTGCTACCTCCCGTGCCGCCGCGAGCCGCCAATATTGCCGCAGGGGCTGCTGGCTGACGTACCGCCGGCGTGACCGGCTTAGAGCCGACCCAGAGAGCACAGGCGCGTGGCAGGGCGACTTTCGGGAGGGAAGCGACGGCGATTGTAATGTTTGCCCTAAAATCGTGCGATACAGTGTTGCTTGCGCTTGATAGTTTGGTGATTTCTGATGCTGGAACAGTCGCATGTGTAATCAGCATTTGTGTATCCTAGACGATCCCCTGCAATGGTTGCCCAATAAGCTGTGCACTTTGCTCAGTACGTCAACACCAAGACAGCTATATACTGGCCTTCCCGTGTAGCGTATTTCTCTGGAAATCTGTGGTAGACACAACTGTGCAGTGTTCCATGAGGTAGAGAACATATTAAGATGATAGCTCAGTCACCATATGGGAATTGAACAGTGGTCAAAACAAACGTTGATATATTTAAACGTACTGATTCCCGAGGTATCCCTACCAGTCAAAGCAGTAAATGCGCGATATGTCTGGTATGCAGCCACTGTTCTGTTGTTCTCTTACTCGCAGTCCGAGTCCCAGTATCGTGTTGTGGCCAGCAGCCTTGGCCGCTGTTTTAGTAGCCGTCTGTCAGAGGGGATGAAATCGCGGCGTTGCCCCGGCGGCGGAGGCCGGCCGGCTCGTCTGCTGAGGCGGACAGCCGCCGCGGGCGATGCATGCCGCCGCTGCGGCCGAGCGGTGACCGGATGGGGAAGAGTGATGTCCGACTTTTTCACCGCCCCGGTCAACACCGGGAGCTGTTGTTGCTAGCGCCGGCGGAGAAAAGGCGGCGTGGTGTGGTATTGGAAATAGTGGTTCGTGTGACGCTGCTGGAGACTGAGCTGGATTAAAGAGATGATGCTGGAAAAGGTGGAGACTGGATGACCGTGGGATTCTCACTCTCGGATCTTATTCGTGTACAGTTCAAACTGACACTGTGTGAAAAACGTTATTGAACACGGTTGTAGAACTTGCCAGAACATTCCTATTAAAGTAGAACTATTTTCCCGGCGTCTTACTTGAATAATAGACCAAGTACTGGGCTGGTGGGAAGTGTTTCTGCTGCTGAGGCTGAACTTCCAACGGTATGGATGTCGGGGTGGAATCTTCGGCTGAACTTTTTCCCCGTTTTCAAGTTAATTTCAGCAGCTGAACTGACCTCCACCCGCTCCCCCGGCAGGATAAGTTCGTCTGGTACGAGGAGTACCCGACCGTGCCGTCTTCCCTGGTTCTGAACGGCTTCATCTACTCTCTGATGGGCCTGTACGACCTGAGTCACACCGCGGGCGGCGGCCAGCAGGCCTCGCGTCTCTACAGCGCCGGCCTCGCCTCCCTCCGTGCCATGCTGCCCATGTTCGACACGGGCTCCGGCACGTTGTACGACCTGCGTCACGTGACCTGCGGCGCTGTGCCCAACCTGGCTCGCTGGGACTACCACGTGACACACATCAATCAGCTGTTGGTGCTGGCTACGATGGAGCCGGACCTGTCGGTGCTGAGGGAGACGGCCGCCCGCTGGACAGAGTACATGAACGGGCGGCGTGCGGCGCATAATTAACGCCGACGGCCGCTACTGAAATGGTGGCGAGGCGCTTCTGCGAGATAGTGAGAAGCGGGGTGCTTAGCGGACGCTGCCACCTGGGAGGATGTGAGACGGGAAAATGATGAGCTGTGATATGTTGTCGGCCGGTGGTACAGCGCTGTGTTTGTACGCTACCCGATCTGCGAGGCTGCTGTCACTGGGAGACTGTGTGTTTAAGACCAAAGCCCGTTGCCGGGACACCCTGACCAGAACCTGTGTGGAGCCGATGTCCGGTGCAGTACTTTTGGTCGCCTTTTCTCGAGCGTGTAACTGCCGTGGCTGAGTCACCCTCGTTGGAGGAGAGAGAGAGACGTACGATTGGAGACAACTGTGATGCTGTTGTTCTTTTTCTCTCGGGGGCGCTCTGAGGGTGGTATGAAGACGGCGCCGTGTCCGTGAGGCTCCTTGTGCTGTGCTTTGTTAGAACTCAATCTATGAAAGTGCATAATGCTTGGGAGGCACCGTTGAAATGTCGGGGTCTAGTTCTCTGCCCGAGTGCAATATGGTTTTTCGTATTTTTCGAGCTTTTTGTACGTGTGCACCCATTCTGTTTACCTTTTTTAATATCTGTCAAACGATTGGCTGCCCTTTTTCAGTATCTGTCAAACAATATTTTTGTATTTTCACCTGTATTTTTCGCTGCCTGCCGATACATTGGTTGCTAGTCCGTAGTCATGTCATATTGGTGCTAGATTTATTTGTCTGTAGAAGACCTGGGCGGCTTTTTGATAGTCTCGAATCATAGGCGGATCCAGGATTGCCAATCGGGGGAGCACCATCCTGGGGCCGCCCCTTTTGACCGGCAAAACCTATCGGGTGGGTGCAAAATCCTATCGGTGGGCGCCGACCTTCGGATCCTGGAAGGAAGCGACATTTCAGGGGACCAAGGGCCTATCGGCGTGGGGGGCACTTGCCCCCGCTGGATCCGCCTATATCTCGAATTTTAATATTTTTGTAGGCTTATTCACTTGCCATTTTTCCTCGTGAATGCGGTCTAACATGCAGCTCAACAATTTGGTCTCTATACTACCGCTTTTTATTGGTAAGAAGCTCGAAAGGTACCAATCCTTACGCTGTGAAACAATCATCGGAGATAGACGCGTTTCGACGGGAGTGTCTTCCAACATCAGAAAGTTGAAGAAGGCTTTCGTCGAAACGCATCCATATGTTGTGCTTGAATCACTGTGTATGTTTGTCATTCACTGTATAACAACTGTACCAGGCTATTTCTACTCGCCCTTTTTCACTCGCTAGTGAGATAACGCCTCAACACTTCTTACGACCGGTGCCCAACCACGACTGGTAATTTTTAGGAAGCCCATATTTTCGAGCGGAAGCAAATAATGAGACTGTGAATGCTGATAAAGCCACTAGGTGAAATATTATTTTATTACCCGTCCATTCTCTTTCTCTCAAAAAGCAATAAATGGGGCATGATCATGCAAGGCGTGCCCACTTTTTCGCTTCATGTCGCTGGTTTGGATCATTTTTGGTGGACTGCTTAAGAAAGACAAGATAAGAATATTCCTTAAATATAAGTCGACGTCGTCAAATTGGTCAGAACATAGATTCAATTAAAATGCCGCCTGTAACCAAAATGGGTTTACTTATCACGGCTTATCTTTTTTCCTGGTCGGCGATGGCGGGCTTAGTGGATGGCATCAAAGTCTCCTAAGCCACCGGCCCCGGGTTCAGCTCCCGGCGGAGCCTCTGAATAAGTCGATCTGATTTACTAAACCCCTCCTAACAGGGTCAGAGTTGGGCTCGCCGTGTAACTTTGGCAGTAAGTTTGTCGTAAAACCCCGACAATTTGTATATTCCTTACGTGCAGAAATTAAAGGAAAAGGTATGATCACCGAGAGATAGGCATTTTGTTTTGAGGATAAAAATACAATTGGTAAATGTATGTGGCAAAACATTTTTGACGCACATTTTGTGAGATTTAGAGGGCCGGGTCCCACTCAGATTTTGCCCAGAGCTTGACCAATAGTACGCGGACCACTAAACGCATTTTTAAGAAAAGCAATAAGATGAGCCCCCTGATTAATGGCCTCACAGACGCGATAGTATATGAGAGGATGTACGAGCTAGAGTTCCATATTTTTGCAGCTCCTACAGATATTGGGTCACGTGATAAAGGGTTTGGTCTGGTGACGGCACTTTTATAATTGGATTTAAACTCAGATAGCCAGCAGGCGGAACGTGCCATAGAAATTTTGTTCAGACTTTCATTTGTCCTAGAAGTTGTTTGCAGAGATACAGGAAATGTTGAGAGCGGAATTCGTCCCCACTGACCCCGCGTGCCGGCTCCAGTTATCTCTGGGCGGCTGGTGCTGGCCCTTGGGCTCCTGGTGGGGGGGAATGGGGACCTGAGGGCAATGCGTTCTGCGCAAAAAGAAGTGCACTCACGAAGTAGTGTTGCTTCGTAAAGGGTGGGTTCGGAGATAACGTAAATGTGGAACCACGCGCTTTTGTCGGTATGCTATCGCGGCTGGTACCTCGGTTCATATCCAATGAAGGCTTCATTGGATTTGTCGTTTGAAACCTGTTTCAAATGCACTCTAAGCTGGTATTACGTCCGTTCTTGCTCAAATTAATTTAGGCCTCCTTTACCATTCCATGGGCCTCTTGGACTTGTTTTTAGGCTCGCCAGTCTCAAGTAAAACCGTGTTTGGAGTTTGGTGTTTCCCACTATAGTTTTAACAATTTGAGGGATGGTATTCAGGGGCCTCCCTGGCGTTCTACCGCCAGGGTCTCCGTCTCTAATGCAGTGGCATCCAAAAGAAAGTTGAGGGAAGGACTGCCCCCTCTGTGCGTTGGTGAGACGCGTGTCCCGTCCTCCAGCGTCCCGTCCTGTCGTCCTGACGCCTCGGGCACTGCCATGTGGCCCAGGGTCTAAAAAGCACGGGAGTGAGGGACTCGTGTCCCTTCTTCACATACTATTGCGCTTGTGAGATGATACATCGGAGGTCTTTTGTGTGGTTATTATGTTTTTGCATATTATTGAACAGTTTTTGGAAAAATCCGAATGAAACCTGCGTGTCAAAGGTCACTCCAAAATTGTTGGGCACAAATGTTTGACTCCAGATTTTATTTTCAAATGTTTTCTTTTCAAACCAGATTTCCGTATCGATTCTGAGCTCAGCAACATATTTGTGCTACATTTCTGTCCACTATTAAAAATAGAAGCCGTGACAAATAAACCCAGTCTGGTCGAAGTTAGACTTTCCCCCGAGGCTATATGTGGAAATCCTGACTGTATACAACACAAGATTTGAGGAATATTCTTATCTTAAATGTTAGCATTGTGGCGTGAAGGGATAGAATTCACGGAACTACTTCTGATGTGCACGTGTTTCTCCATAGCTGATCAAGTCCCTTCCTTGTGTTTATCCGCGCAGAGACTAGACAATAACAAAGCAAAACTAATAGGTTTCGTCTCTAACTCTGACTTAACTGTTCTACAGGCGCGGATCCGGGGGAGGAGAAATGCATTTTCTCCCTAGATCCCCCCATTTCGCCGATTTACCTAAAAAATTCGCGATGCGCGGCCCTGTTGATCCCCTCCCCGACTCCAAGCCATCGGGCCAGACCCGGCACGGAGCGCATGGATTACCTTTGAAACAGTTCCAGCGTTCCAGAGCTAGGACTGATCAAACTGTCTCTCTATAACCCTGAAGTATAATTTCGCAGGAAGCTATGCCGCGGGCGCCAAAGTGCACATCCTTGACCAATCACCTCACATCCGCCGCAACTATTCTTCCCAGTCGAGGTAAACTGATTCAGCCGAGCAATCGTCTCCATGTAGAGTTCGTTCTATATCCCCTGTACATATTTCTGCAAGTCCTTTTGGTAACTGATGTATGCGACTCCTGGACACAATGCAGTAATGATGTACGTGAATGGAAGTCTTGTAAGCTCGGAAATGAAGGCTGAGTTGGGTGTGTGTCCTGTCTTAGGACAAGTCTATCTGGCGCTGGGAGAAATCAGGTCCTTCCGGAATGGAATCCCAATTGGCCGTGCGGACAGGTGGACCGTGTTTTTGACGAGGCTGCTGTATTTTCATACAACACAGGAAATGAGGGGTGCTCATAGGTGCCGTTCTGTGATTCAACAATGTTTTTGAACCGGAAATATATTGGCCCATGTCACCTGTCGATCAGGGGTTACGGGATTTTTGGTGCGTTGCCGAATTGGAAGCGTGTTCATGTTATACATATCATTGCTGGCATTCATTTTTCCATAGTTTGATTTATTCATCTCTGTAAAACTTCTTCCAACCCGCGTTGAATCGTGCGGGCAACTGTGAACATTCTATTGTTTTATCTCCATATCTCAAGCTGTATGGTGCCCTTCTTTCATACTTTTTTGTGAACGTGAACCGGCGCTGCTGACTCAGATCTGGGTTTCGTTGTTAGTGCTCCCGATGACTCGCTGTTCCCAAGTGTCGTGTTGGTAGACTGTGCCGCTGTGTGGTGCGCTGAGCGGGTGTTTTGTACCTCCCGTCCTGCAGCTGGCACTGGTAGCTCGCTGGCGGCGCAGTCTGGTGACCTCTGTGCGTGCGCGGCCGCTGAACCCTGTGGCCGGTCGCTGTTCCGCCGGCTCCGCCTCCAAACCCAGGCTGGCGTGTGCCGCTTTGCTACTAACGCCCCCAATACATCGTGAATGACATTAATTGTGTGGCGCCGGGCGGGATCTGGTGCAGATTAGTGGCACCCGTCGTCGCTGTGCGCACCACTGCCGACTATAAACCGCACACATGTGACCTCACCGCCCGTCTCTTACATCCGCCGCATCGCTCTAGCCCCGACCCATAGAAGTACAGCTCCGGAATCGGCACAAATTACTAAACAGACTGCGGAAGCTGAACAGAAGCCCCGGGGGCAATGAGGAGCTGCGCAGTTTGATTAGTAATCAAAACCGCGGGCATCGATTAAACTTCACGAATGAATGGGGCCAAAATCGGTAAGCTGGTTGAGCTGTCTTGCTTTTGGAACTAGAGTTTATTGTTATTGTTATTGGAACACTGTTTATTTCTTTTCGACAGTTCAAATATACCGATAAGTAGGAACTTGTGTAGAGTGTTCCCGCAAATATTTTTATATAGTAAACTGCAAAGATCAATACTGAGTGTACGCTGTTGTATGGCATCTCACTTGGAGGTCCCATCAGGGGTTTTCATTTGTTTCTGCCGTCCGCGCGCGTTGATGCAGTGCCGCCTTGGCAACGGTGTCTGACTCGAGGGACTGCAATTACTGACGCCTCCAAGGCATGAATATTCGCTCATGAATATCTGCCTCATCTCCCACGATTATGACCAGCTCCCCGACCGTTTTGCCCAAGCTCTCGCGAGCGCTGAGTCGGAGAGTACGAGCCATCAGTTTTGGAGACAATGCGGTGGCTGGGAAGCAAGGTGGCCTGTGTCAATACCCACAGGCCAAACAATGGCCAGGAGACGAGAGGTTCACCGTCAGCACCCTCCCGGCTCGCCATAGAAAGAGCACACATTGTGTGGCGGCGTTCTCCGCGGCACGGCCTTCGCGCTGGCGGTGCTCGAGGCTTAGTAGAAGTGATGAACGATGTTGAGCTGGTGACATGGAGCGGCTGGGCGCCCAATAACCCCGATTGTGTGAGGCATGGCCGCACCCCGCCGCCGGTGACTTTTACTGCTCGCGCACCAAGCTGTCGGCAGGCGTTGAGCTGTCGTTTTAACGCAACAGATGTTTCTCATTTTATGAAAATCGTGCGTAGTCAGAGGTTGAAAAATGATGCCTTTCCACCGCCATGAAAGTCCGCTTCTCTGCGGAAACTTGTTCCTAGCCTTGCTTTTATTCGGAAACTGGCCACGGCTCCCTATTCCAAGCGGAGCTTTCTCGGCACAATATCTCAGACAAGATGTCCGCTAACACGGCCCGTCCAATCTTAGTCATTTTCTCATGCTTATCTGGGCGGCTACTGTTGAGGCGTGGACCCGTGGCGCCGGCCGCTAGGATAGAACACGGAACGATACACAAAAAAGCGAATAAGCGAAGAACGAGTCTCGATTTGTCTGCGGACGACAGAGTCGCGTGCCAGCGGCGGCCGGAGTCGATCACGCTCGATGGGACGCTGCGGCGGCAGCAGGCTTCGGTGTCGGACGGCCGGGGGAGGTGACGGGGGAGAACGCATGCATGGTAAATGAGGGAACACTCAGGGTGTGCGTGGTAAAAATCAGCTGTGTTATTTCTCTGTTTTGATAGCATTCGTGGGAACTGGACTGTAAGGCGACAATTCGTCTGCTTTTTTATTTTGATTGCTCAGACTTCCTTACAAAACGAACTCGCGATCGGAAGATGCTAATGTTTTGCGAAACATTTTGTGGAATGCTCATGTGGATGCCCGAGACAAGAAAAGCAAGCAGCTGAAGGCAGACTTTTAGACGGGCCAGGTGCAGTTAAAGGGTCGGAAAGTGGGTGGGCTCCACTCCCCAAACCCAAATAAAAACAGCATCTTCAGCACTCCAATGGGATGTATGTACATTAGCCTGGTCCAAAAATGTTAAGTTGGAAAATGTTTTGCTCCACAAGCCTGCCCCTGTTACACTAGCCCTAAAGACCATTCACACCAAATCTTAGACAAATGTGATGAATTTTAGGGGTCGCTCACAAAGTCATCTTTGGGAGAAGGAATGAACTATTCACAGTATGTTGATATGTGTATTCTTCCAAAAGACATGTACATACATACGTACAGACATGTACATACATATTTCATGAAAATTATTTGAATTCATCAAGAACTTAACGATTTAAACATCCACGCTGTCTCAGTGAAAAAGCAAAAAGATCACGGCCCGAACCTATCTAACAATGTTAGGAAGCCTGCTGCTTTCATCGGTCACTCTTCGCCAAAATAGGGCTACTACGACAATAAAGGTATCGCTACCATAGTAAACAATGCCATCAATCCATAGGTACCAATATTTCAACGCACTTTCAAGAAAGACGGATTGGTGTGAGCACTCAAACTGTCGTTCACCAGTTCAGCAGCTAACTGATTTCATTAGTCCGCCCTTGACTGGGAATGGGAGACGACGACGGTGATCAGCTACGATACGCAGAATGTACTGTTTCTGCTCTTCGTCCTTCGTCAGTGACGCGTTGTAGGACTCGACAAGCGAAACAGCCCTCTCAGCTGCGTCGTTTACGACGTTCAAGGACTTGGCGGACTTCTTCATCTCCTGGAAGGTTTGGTTCTTCTCCCACGTGTCGGGAGCATCCTTCAAAAAGGATGACTTTGCTTTCTCCGTCCCGTGCTCAGTGATGGCGCTGAACAACTTCAAAGTCCTCTTGGTAACAAACTCTTCAAGCCCAATGCCAGTCTCGGGAACCTCTTTCAGGCGACGGGGGCAGCCTGACTTTTCCCCTCGTTCCAGGTTGGCTACCATCTTGCCCTTTGTCACGACGTCCACCTTCTCGTCAAAGAAAGCCAGTCCCACCAGATGTTCTGCCAGATACCACATATGACGAGTGAAGGCTGTGATGGCTGCCGCGGCGACCGGCTTGTTGGGGTACTCTTGAAGGGCTTGGAGGAAGCTCAAGTCGTTTCGGGGGCCTGTACACCTCTTGGAGCCTCGTTCCAGAACCGGACGTAGATGAGAGCTACGAAGAGCGATAGTGACTTCACGGCACGTGCCTCCTTGGCAGTAAGGCGGAACTGTTTCCGGAACAGGAAGATCTTCAGGACATACAGTCCCTTCCCCATCCACCGTGCGTGATGTGTTGGGCCTGGGGGCCGAAACTTGGTCTTGTGGCCTTCTCCATTCAGGAGGAGTAGGCTCAGGCTGAGGAGCTCTGCGTAGTCTGCTCGCACTTGCTGCTCTTTCATGGCCTGCTGGAGGTAGTGAATCATGTCGGTGCGCAGTTCTTCCAGTTGTCCGTCTTCAAACATCTCGCCGGGAGCCGCACTGTATACATCTTTATTGATGGTAGGCCACTCTGCTTTGAATCTCTTGAAGATAGCAGTTTCAGGTCCCTCTGTAGACCCAAAGACTTCCCGGAAGACACTTGAGAGGCTGATCTCGTAGATATGGTGACGACAGGCTATCCAAACGAGCTCTCTCCCCAGTCCCTCTTCGATCAGCGTGCAGGCTCCGCGATGAAGTCCCGTGTTCGAGGCAGTAGTGTCAAACACCAATCCTTGAATATTATGTCGGAGTGACCAGTCATCAAGAGCTGTCATGCATGCGGCTGCTTGAGCCTTGCCCGTTCCTCTTTCTACCTTTGGCGCAGCTAACAGCTTTTCAAGGTCACCTGAACCAGTCACTAGTATGGCCACCCGGTCGACAGCTCCCCCATCGCCGGTGTAATCTGGTAGAATCTTGCTATCCCAGTGTAGGAGCAGTGGACCTTTAGGAGTGAACTCCTCCTGATCACGAGTGGCCGCTTGAAACCGTGTCTGACGCCGAGATCGCCGAATGGAACTTCTGGAGAGGGTTAGATTTGAGACATCGTGTCCAAGCGCCTGTGCCACGGTACCAGCTACGAACACGGCTCCGCGGTCTGAAACTTTTGCTCTATCGAGAGCTGACACGATGGCAGGAGATGCGAATATATTCCTGTGTGGTGTGGGAGGAGGCGGTGACGTATTCGAGCAGCTGGGGATGGGTGAAAAGTCTTCATCAGTCTCGGTCTCAGGATCGGAGGAGGACATGGAGGATAGTTGAGCCGCTGACTCCGAAAATGAAGTTGCTTCTGCCCTTGCCTTTGTCCTTCTCACATTCTCTTGCTCGTCCCGAAGTCGCTTTCTATGCTCCCTTCCCGCAGTCACGAGGTCGAGGCCAGACATACTACATGCCATGACATCCTCACGCTGCATTGCATAGAAAGCGCGATCCTCTTCATTGGTTATCTGTGCCATGGCGTCACTTGCCCCAACGTCAAAGAGCTCGTTGAAGGAGTCATGGAAAATCTTAGCCTGCGTTTGACTGGACCCGACTCTCTTTCGATTCTTTTTCAATGTTTGGTACTGGTCCATCAACTTCTCCAATTTCCGCATGCATGAATCCAAACGCTGTGTAGGAATTCTTGCCCTTTTCCAGATATCACAGCAGGCCTCACATGTTCTCTGAAAGCTCTCCTTGAAAGGAAGTTGTTGCTTTAGATGGTGGAATTGCACCATGCGAAGCATGTCGCCTCGAGTTGGAAGCCTAGCGGTTGAGAATGACTTCAACGGACTTTCTATTAACCACCATTCTGGTGAACTTCGTGTTTTTCGTGCTGAAGACTTCATCTGCGAAAGAATAACACAAATATTACATTTTGAGTGACCTCTAAAAATGCATGAAATCGTCCCAAATTTTGTACACAGAACACGTACACATAGTGTAACAAGGGCAATATTGTGGAGCACACTTTCAAAAAACTTTCAAAACTTCCATATATGTTTGGACCAGGCTAATGTACATACATACTTCCTGTGCATGAGCGTAGAAACGGTGTGGACCATATCCAAGTGTGTAAAATTGTGTACTACCGAGGGTGTGCGAGCTCTCCTAGAAGTCAGAAAAGCACCCCAAATCGTCGGAAGACATCGCTCAGCGCTTTAAGCCACATCTGATGCTGCCTCGCTGGTACGGCTCATAGTAAAATGTGACGTACGTTCCGACCACCTGTGAGGCTAATGGTTCCCAGTAAACATTTCAGCAGCATCTGCATATTTGCGCTTATATGGCGCCACGGCAGCGCACATCTAATGATCGCTCTCCAATATGTGCATTGATCTTCCAGCGATTAATTGGCGCGTGAATGTAGCTCTTAAAAAACCGAATGTATCCAGGGCCATTCAAAGTCTATTAGTCCAAGCCCGGCCTGGCTGGTGCCTTAGGCTTCGGTGAGCAGACGTCCCGGCCCTGGGGGAGCACTGGAAAATATAGCCCCAGAATAAACTGGTATCCAGTAAAACTTAAAACACAACAGTCTAAGACTCTCTTATTTTGACAAAGCTTGTCTTCAGATTTGACCCATTTAGTACTATTATCACGCGCATTGACGGGGTCTGAGCCACCTTCGCATTGACGGGGGCGGGTACCCGCCCCCTAAGATCTCGAGAACCACGGTAGGTAGCGAAAAACGGTAAACGGCGTTGGGCCGCCCATCCACTTCTCCATCGAAAACATTTGAACCATTTTTTTCCAGGTCACATTTAAGGTCACGAGAGGTCAAAACATGCCCGTCATAGGGATAACATGTAAAATTCAGTTTTTCGGGCATTACATCTGAACAAGTAAAGATAGAGCAAAACGACTTAAACTATATGAATCCTCTTAGCAAGCCGAATCGAATGATATATAATTTGACCTTGCTAGGTCAAATCAAGGATTTGACCTGACCTGAGGTCAGGTCAGGGTCAAATTATATAAAATGCATATCATTAGAACCGCAAAGCCCAGGCGAGTTTAATGCAGCTAAAATAAATGCTCTATCACCATCCGTTACTGAGTTATTCCGTAAAAACCATTTTTCCCATGTATTTCCGATGGAGAGGTCATGCGTCGTACCTGACCTTAGGTCATCGATATCAAAAATACCGGAACACATTTTAGAGAACTCGGTAAGGCCATTATGTGATATGAGTTTCAATCGGGTAAGTTCACCCTGCTCCGACTTATGCTATCTTAAACTTTTTTGAGGTCGGGTCACTTGACCTGTACTGGTGACCTGACCTGAGATGACCTAACCTTAAAATTTTCACAGAAGTTGTAAAAATGATGAGGGAAAAGGTATACCAAGTACGGCGGCGCTACGCGCCGCCGTTTTTCTACTTTCTCCGAAAAACCCGAGGGGGAGGCGGGTACCCGCCCCCGTCAATGCGCGTGTTATAGCTACTTTTTAAGATGGCATAGATTTTAGTGGGAATGTAAAGGAACACGAGGGTCGCGTCCCGTCCCGTGCGAACAGCTACTTATCCCTCTGTCTGCCAACGGCAATGTCAACATCTCCGCAGACGCCCACCGATTCTCGCGGCCCAGACGTTGCTGGCCGGTGACCCGGCCAGGTCGTCTGGCGGTCACGGGTTAGTCTATGCTCGGCGGCGGAGCCGGCGGGTCGGCCGACCCCCGGGGCCATCTCCGGCGGCCGCCCCGGTCTGGGTGGTACACGGCGGCGTCGGCGCAGGCAACAGGGCCGCCGACCGCTCCCGTCGCTCCCGACGCGGCGGCACTTCTGTCGTGCGCGGGCCGACAGCATGTGGCTGCCGACGCTGCTGGTGTGGACGTTGGCTTTCGACGTGCTGGTGACGGCCTCTGTGCGCGGGCCAGATGGGCAGGGCTTACAGGCCAAGGGGATGCTGAACTCGTCTGAGCTGGTGAGAGACACGGAGGAGGTGCTGCGAGAGGCCCACCTGAGGTCGTCCCGACACAAGGTGGAGCTGGATGGCGACCTGGTGCTCGGAGGACTGATGATGGTGCACGAAAGAGAGGACCCCTGCGGCCAGATCATGCCTCAAGGTAGGTCTGGCACGGCGAGTGACTGTCCGTTCCAGTTATCCAATTAACTGAAAACAATTAATATCTTGAGCGTGGAGGATGCTGAAATACACACACGTGACATGTCACGTGGATCTGTTTAGCTGGGGTCGATGCCGGGTATTTTGAATCAGTATTCGGTCAATGGAGTATCAGGAGCGGTAAGCCCGGGCTGATACAGCCTCAGAAACGAGCTTTTATGTGATGAAATAATGTACAGCGCCACTCTTCAATCAGCATGGGTTTCCGGGGAAAACATATTACAAATCAACACGTGTCTAAAACCATTTGGGAATAACTATGTTCCCGAGTTTATCTCTTTGGGAGCCTGGTCATTCCCCTGCATTTCACCTCAGTACATCAGAGAAAGCACACCAGCATTTTCATTCCAGTCCCGACCTCTACTCCTGCGGTGCACTGAAGGGGTCTCCACACTGTGCCGTACGGTTAGTTGTGGCCTTGTGATGAGATAGACATAGCACGGCAAAGGGATGGAAATTATAAAATTGTAGAAATATTCCCACTGCTCACAAAATAGTAACTTGTTCTACCTCAGACCTTAGCCTGTACAATTTGAAGATCATAATTGTATTAATGGATCAATTACAAACCTAAGACATTAGCATTGGCTGCGTACACCGCTCAGACCCAAGCACTCGCGGTCATGCTATCGCACTGCACTGGCGGATCCAAGGGGGGCAAAGGGGCCTGGCTCCCTCCGAAGCCTAAAATAGTATCGTTTGACCTTCCCCTCAAAGGACCCAATTTTAGCCGTTTAAAAAAACTATGTTCTCGCGATTTTTTATCAGTCTAACCCCCTTCAAAACGTTGGTTTGGCCCCCTCCAAGTGTTTCTCCTGGATCCGCCAATGTCGGACGCAAGTCTTCGCCTCCGGCACGCGTCCGTGCGTAACTGAACCGTACAGGGAAACGCTTCTCGGGTATCAACCAATCATGGCGCAGCCACAGTTCAGTCCGTCAGCGGCATTTTCGCCCGAGGCGAGAGCCCTGCGGCGGCTGTTCTGGGGCCACCTTTGACCTTTACCGCGGAAATGTGACAATAACGTTTCGGATGTCCAGATACAGCTGAAGTGAAAATATAACTTATATTAGAATAGGTATGCTGGACTTGAAACATGACCTATTGAATAGGTATGCGTTGTTTCAGTTGATAAGACTCTCTTCTGCCTGTCTTCTGGAACCCATGATGCAAAATGGAGAAAATTCAGAGTGATTTGTCACTCTGAATTACTCTGAATTCGTTCAGTTTTCCATCCCGGATTCGAGAAGATAGGCCAAATAACGTCTTCCGGCTTTACCTATTATCATGTCCCTCACTGCAGCACTGTTGAATCTATGTATCGTCTTAGTTTTTCGCCCATACCTATATTTCCTTGTGATAGCCATCGTAGATGAAAACTGGGTATGATATTATCGTGAATAAACTACAACCAGGTAAGAGTCATCAACACTAATAATATATCAATTTCTTCTAAATTCAGTTGTATCTACCTAATTAATGTTTTAAAAGGAATGTGACAACTTGGTACAAGTACAAACTGAGTGGTTTAAGGGACAGTTTTTTCAAATTATGAATTTGAAAAAAATGCTGGCTTATTTCGACTGAAAACTATTCATAAGCCCAATGTATCCCTTATTTTGGGTTTGCACCGCAAATGTATATATGAATACAAATTAAACATTCTTAGCTAACAGAAATCTAGGACCAGGATTCAAAGTGACACCTATTAATGTCTTATTTTTATATATGAAAATATATTTAAGAAAGTTACACGCATTTAAAATCACTTGTACCAAAAGTCGTGCTTGGCACAGATGCTCTGAGAAGCTTAAGGAAATAAAGACTCTCGTCCACTCAACGGGGCGTAAGCATTACGTCACGTTGCCATGGTTACTATTGGTCACTTCATGCCACGTGACCACCCGCGGAGGACGGGGTCGACAGGGAGTAAATTTGGCCTTTTCTCTCCGCGAATGGTTAGCTCTGGGGCTAATGAAATATCAATC
This sequence comes from Lepas anatifera, assembly GCA_034440635.1. Taxonomy (NCBI): domain Eukaryota; kingdom Metazoa; phylum Arthropoda; class Thecostraca; family Lepadidae; genus Lepas; species Lepas anatifera. The sequence continues at coordinate 419,591 of JAOTON010001623.1, read as the reverse complement.
AAGGGCTTCTCAGCACACTATATCCTATCTCCACTCACCGACGCGAGCGCTGGTGGGCGCCGACTTAAGCTTCAAAGCGCGGCCAGAGCTGGCCGCGCGAACTCCTTTGTAAGTGTAACTATGATTGTTACTACTACTCTTTAACCTGCCGACCCACTACTCATTTTACCCACCAAGTATGCCTATTCTTACCACGCACGGTGGAGGCGGGTTTCTCCTCAAGTCCCCCCCCCACTATTTCGAGTTGTATGGAGAATATTTGACTTCAAAACATGCTATGGGCTATATTTGGGAGAATTGATGAGCACCGATTCGTGAAAAAAGTTGATGTCACCACAATCGCGCGGTCGCCCCACTTCATTTGCACTGCAGACCGCGTGGTGACGGCATAGTGTCATTCAATCAGGATTATATGTATGTTAGGATACCTTACATGAAGGTAGAGGCTAAAATTATCACAGGTCAAAATCGTAGCAGCACTTTCAAGGCAATTGACCCCGCGCTCCCATCCCGTTGACGTCATCCAATGTGGTGTATGTTATGACGCCATAGTTAAGGCCACATAATGACAACATTAAGGCCGAAGGTCAGGGGTCTAGGTCAGACCCTCATTTCAGGCCGGATGGTTGCTATAATGCTGATCATAGTGTAGATACATACATAATAGGGGCTTTCACATCGGCTATTATATTAATATCACCCCCTCTAACTCGGCCCCTATGCGGGATAGCGAAAAAAACGCGCAGGCCAGTGGATAGCCCATACAAATTCATGAAGAAACTGTATCAGTTACTTTTTGGCTTAGATCAATATTGAGGTTATGAGAGGTCACAGAAAGTGGGATTTTTTAAAAGAGTTTTTGGGCTTTATCGTCTGAAAGTTGAGTTAGAATCATTTTAGACACCATTCGCTTTCTCTCATCACGGCAAATCGAATGATGTATAATATGGCCATACTAGGTCAAAACACAAAAATTGGCTGACCTCAGGGTCAGGTCAAGGTCACTTTTCAACATAGCATAGTCAATATGCATATCAATCGACTCGCTATAGCAATCCAAACGCAATGATATCAAAATAAAAGTTGCATCATCATTTCATGCAAAGTTATTGGTCTAAGGCTGAAAACTGCTTAAATAGCCTCAGATGAACTCTCAGAGGTTACAGGTAAGAAATTGCAACATCAACCTGGAAAGGGGCCCAGGATTCTACGATTTGGAGAATATGCAGGTATTCTCAGCTATATTTACACAAATACAGCCCAATTTCTGTTTTCCTATGTATTTCCAATGGAGAGGTCATGGTCCGTACTTAACCTCAGGGCATCAATATGAAAAATCCCGAAATATATTTTGTAGCACTCGATGGGCTCTGTATGTAGTAAAAGTAAAAATCCGACAGATTCACCCATTTCTTACTTATGCCACCTTAATCATGTTTTAGGTGCGGTCACTTGACCTGCACGGGTGACCTGACCTGAGATGGCCCAACCTTAAAATTTTGGGGAAAGTTGCGGAATTGATCAAAGACAAGGTGTGGCAAGTACGGTGGCGCTTCGCGCCGCCGTTTTCTCGTGCAGCCGGAAAAACCCCCACTGGTGCGAGGGTTGACCTAGGTTAATGAAGGTTGACTATTATGTATATTACCATAGTCCCATAGTAAGCAGACGGTCGTTTCCGGTTTGGCACGGGGGCACCCCCTCCTCCTCGCACGTTGACCCCAGACCCCTCTCGTCCGCGCGTATTAGACGGGCCTGCTGCACCAGTGGAGCCGGTCGCTCCCTCCCCTAGATTATCGCTGTCGTGGCTGTGCAGTTACAGCTGTAGGATAGCAAGCCATGCGGATCCTGTTAATTGTGCGGTCCCAGCCAGGCTCTGTTCGAGTGTATAGGGTCGATGGCTTCCAATCTACCCGGACGCAGCAGCTGGCATCCCAACCCAATGTCGCATGTCAAATGCGGTTGCATAATCTTGCCTTTATTGCTTATCATGAAAATTTTCGTAAGTTTTGGGTATAAATCATGTGACCAGGTCTGCTAAAACTTTCGTTACACATACAGCGGCGGATCTAGTCAGTCGGTTTTGGGGGGCAAGGTAAAGTTGAAAAGCAAAAGAAAAACGTCACTCAGTGAAAATTTTTGCCATGATATAACTTGTCGGTGGTTGTGGGGGTACCCAATGCGAAAAGCAAAAAAAACAACGTCACGGAGTGTAGTATATGGCCACAAGATGTTTATTTTTGCTATCCAAGGCCTAATGTTAACATTTAAGTTAACTGGTTCTGTTTAAAGTTGAGAGTTTAAGCACCAAAATCCTGCTTATATATAAGCGATCTCCTTTTTGCCCCGACTCCTTTTTAGGTTATAACCTAAAAAAGAGTCAGGGCAAAAGGAGATCGCCCGCTTTGGGGCAAAGGGCGAAAAACATAATTTTTCCCTGATATTTTCCGTTGGGGGGGGCAAAGAGTTTTTATCCATCCCCTCTGGATCCACCACTGTGCACATATGAGATTACATTGTCATGCCCTGCTTACAGCGCTCATAGCAGAATATGGAATGTTCTGGCGCGAATTTACCTTCTGTCTCTATTTGTCCTCTCAACAAATGTGAGCTGAATAGCAGTCACGTGAGTTATTTCTCCTTCTAGTGATGTATACAGATCATAAGTCCTATCTTTCTCGTCAACTTTATTTCCCTCTCTCCCATTCTATTTGGTCATGCTTCCGTTTCGCCGACTATAGGGTAGAGTGGGGTAAGACGCATACGTTAAGGGAAAATTTGTCTGTACCGATCCTGCCAGGGCGGAATTTCTTTATTTTTCTTCGTTAAGTTCTTTCATGGTTTGTCTACAATCGGATATAAATTTGTTATTCTGACACGATGGAAAGTGTGCGAAATTTATTTTTCGTGAGACCATGTAAAAGGCGTTTTACCCCGATAGCGGGGTAAAACGCCCAAGCCCTGATTAAAGGCCGTCATAAAACTCCCAGCGTATATTGTACTTTTTGCTTCACGTAAGCAAAAGAAATATCATTATACTTACGTTTTAAGATAAATTAGTGACAAAGTTGGTAGGGTGAGCACATTCACATCGCATAGAGTACAATCGCAACTTTAAGACAGCTTGTTTTAGGTCCGGAGATGCAAAAGCAGCAAATGTTTGCTGAAAAATAACGGAGTTTGCTGGGCGCGTCCAATCACGCCCATGACCGGATCAGAAAGGCCGCTACCAGAAAAAATATTAGATGGAGGCTACAGTTCTTACATCAGCCTGGACATAGTAGTAGGCGTCTTACCCAGGTGGGCGCGTTACCCCACTCTACCCTACTCTGCAGTCTGGTTTTAACCCTGCCACCACTTATCGCCAGTGTCGGCGGTGATTTCTGCACCATATGACCGAGACTGGATTTATGATCGACCCGATCTGGAAGCCCTGCGGTAAACGCGAGAGGTCAGGTAGAGGTCACGACCCAACACTTGGGGTGGATCGTCCAACTGGCTGGAAGAAATGGCGAAGGCAACGCGGCTTACGCTGATGGTCTTGGATTTGGATTCGGATGAAATCATTTCTCGCTAGGGGTAAACCAGCGAATCATTGCCGTGCATTCAAAGCCTTTCATGATATTTAGTTTGTTTAATATTTATGAGATATTCATTAGTGTTAACCCTCACCCAGCCGGGGCCATTGACACCCCCCCTTCCTCCTAAGGTTTTTCCCAAATAACAGAAAAAAACACGTGGCGCAACACCACGGTTGCGGGATTTACCTTTCACCCCATCATTTTCCATGATCCCTGATTTTTTTACCCCGGGTCACACTAGGTCAGGTCACCAGGTGAGATCAAACAAGGTCACCTCACTTCAAATTTTAGGTCTAGAACAGCTACAAATCTAGGCTGACCAGTTTGAAACTTTCTACACTTAATGACCTCTCCAGGGTCTAAAATTGATATCCGGGATCCTATGATTTGGTGACCTGAGGTCAGACCACGAGGTGCCCCCCCCTTAGAAAAAGCATGGGAAAAGTTGCCTTATGATCTAAAAGTCATAGATGTTATTTCAAATCCTCAGATTTCTCAGAAATTTTATGTGAAAAATATGGTGCATGTAAAAACATAGAATTCCGGTCTCTACTTATCACTCACAGTGGCAATACAAAATCGCAGTAATAATGTTCGTTGCCAATATACATGTGCACTTGTATTCTCTTCGCTAACATTAGGTTTATTGATTCTTGCACGCCCACATATTTTTCATGATAATTATACCAAAATGCACCCAGTAATGTCGCGAGTGCGTGATAATGTGTATATTGATGAGTGTTTGCAGGCACGCACGCTCACATGATTGACAAAATGCACTCTTCATCAGCTGCGTCATCACAGGGCGAGGCAAAGAAGCCCATTTTCTCTCTGTCAGCACTGTTACGGAAGTTTCACTTCATCCGCCTATACGCAGCCATTTGATACCTTTCCAAACCATGTTAAACGCTGAAATAGCTAACATTGTCGAGCTGAGGAGAGGAAGCGCTTTCTTTTGATATTGGCTTGTGGTCGCAGCCATGTGTAAGATATTGGAACATTCGTAACACCATTCCGAGACGGCTGAGCTCACGGAAAGTGGCCAAAAGTGCGTGATGACAGAAAACATAGTCGAATTAGAAATCATATTACTCCCAGGCTGATGTTCGCGCTCAGGTCTAGTGCACGCATGTAGAGGTGCATGAATGTGTTCCTGATGTTTCAACGCTTTAACCTGCCTGGAGTTCGTCGATAAATTACATAACGCAAAGTGGGGTGGTGGGAGTCAGTCACAGCGATATCTGACGTTACACAAGGGCGTCACAAATCGTTACATGGGTAGGGTGGGGGTCAAAATCGCCAATAATGCGTAAAGTAATTTGGTGGGACGGGCCCAATGAATATTCACGTTGTTTCATCTGTTATATCGATAGCTCATCTGGCCTGATATGGTGTGGACCAATCACAGGGTGTTAATGATGGAACACTTGTTTTTCTTGAACAGTGCAATGAGTGTGTTACATGACTGTGATATAACCGTTCCAATACGGCTTTCTATGAAACAAGCATGTAAGAAAAGGTAAAAGTACCACTCTTCGGCGTAGTTTGCGGTACTTTCAGTTAATTAATTGGCAACAGACGAAAATGACGCCGTATGTCATACTCGACGTAGGATGTACCACATGTTACGATCTATCTACCAGATCTACCAAGATTTATCTAGCGTGTTTGGCTTGCGTTGCTTGCTGTTTGATTGCAGCCTTCACGACCATCGCAATGTGGCGGTCCCCGATCGACCCGCAACCAGCGCGAGTCACTGGCACCAGATTGGCTCTAAAACAGCTGCTATCAACACGTTACACCTTCAAAAGAGGCGTCTCCACGCTGAGAAGTACAATGCCCCGCGGACGTGGCCCGGTGTCCTGTTGCAAGGCAAAAATATGAATGCATTTTGAGGGTTTTGTTGCTTTGCGTCTGCAGTGTTCGAATGCGAAAAGCACAGGAAGTTACGCAACGCCTATCTTTGTTATTTTGATCCCCATGTAACGCTTGTTGACGCTCATCTGCCACATTTGATATCGCTGTTGCTGACTTCCCCGCCCCCTCTTGCGTTACTTAATTCATGGACCGTCCTTTTGCAATAAACTACCTCCTGCTTACGTTCATTTGTGTATGGGTTCTTGCTGTTGCAGAGCCCTATACTGCATGATACGTGATGCAATCAGACATAGCATGAGCATGTTGATTGCTCAACATTTTTTTACTCAGCTTTGCCTCAGCGGCCGTTTTTTCGTGCCGCCGGAGGTACCCGAGAGGAGAGTTCAAGTGCCCCCACCGGGGTGAGGGTCAATAGCATGAATATCACTGCATTTCTTAAGCATGGGCTAGTCCCCTATCACATCCCTTCGTTACCACCGCCCGCCCCCCCTTACGTAAACAGAAGCCGCTGCAGGGCGGTCTAATTGCACTTGTCCCACTTTCTATTTCTGGGCCTAGAATTGGTGTGTATGCTAAAATGCTTTGCTTTTAACCTCCCGGGTGATGTGACAATCTTAGTCAGTTTTGTTGATTATTATCATCAGTTAGCAGTAGTCGTGTACCTTTATTACATCAAGACATTGAACTGGATCTTAATTATTAACGTAAATCTGAATTGTGTATCACTGCCATTAGCCGTGATAAAACTGATATGGCTTGGGGAACTCCAGATCCTTCAGGCTGATAAGCATGTATGTATGCATGTAAGTACTGTACACCCCCAACTAGGGAAATGTGCTGGAAACGTTTGGACCTCTGTGCCAACAGGACATGGAACAGCCTCGGTTTTGATGGCTGTCATTGTTTTCACTTCACGGGCCATGAAAACAGCGTACGAGACGAGTTCGTCAGCGTTTACAGCATCTGAAGAAGTGTCATAAGCTCGGCGCCACGGCAACCCCTCGGAAATATGCCAGCTCGTAAATGTTTTACACCAGCGACATATCACTCTGGGGTCGCGAAGGCTGGTTTGATTTGCAGTTGGGTGTCGTTCTTCGACGCGACAGCCGGCTGACTGAGTTACGAGGCAACGACGACTCCGCGGCGACGCGCCGACGCGGCATGGCCAAACGCTGCGCGCCGGTGGCGATGCCGGCGCGACAGTGCCATGTGTCACCGCGCGCTTTACTGCTAATGGCAAACTGATGGAAAAGCAGCTGCCGGTCAAGCCGATTCACGGGCCAGAGAATAATCGCCGAGCGCGCCGCCCGCCGGCCTGAGCGACGGCTTCCGACCGGTTAGCATGAAATTCCGATAACACCGTCGTCCATTAGCGTTCAACACATAAGAAAGGTTTCATATTTCATAGAATCGAATGGACGTAAAGGCTTTACGGAAGGGAGAAAGGAGTTGGATTCTGTTTGGTCACCAGCTGGGCACGGGTGCGAATGTAGGGACAGTAAATAACGCACCAAGAAACAGACGGGTGAACAAGTTTGTGCCTTACCATCTTGCAGGTTTACTTCACATTCTCAAACAATGGCGCCTAAAACCAGTTCGAGAAACCTCTACACCAGCTTCAAACCAAACATTAAATTCAAACCTCTTTGCGCAATTTATTCTTCTACCTTTTCGATACCTTCGGTTGAAGATATATAAAAGCATATAAAGCGTTTAGTAATAATTTTTAAATTGTGTTCCATATTTTGGTCGTTAGAAAAGCCAGATAAGAGCATCGACGGTAGATTTCCTTTTTGTCGCACAATAATTCGTGCCGGAAAATTTCATCTTGCTCTATTAGCAAGCACTGACGAGATCAGAGAGAAATGTTGTCTTAAATTTTGCACCATCAATAATAGATCACTTTATTTATATTTGGAAAACATGCCTCAAGCGCAATAAATTCTCCCTAAAACTTATCTAAGCCCCAGAAGTTGATTCTGAATTACGAAAAACGTGATTGGTATGAGGCGTTTTCAAACGAGGGTCAATCTTGTAACTACTTAACTAGATAGCAAATACTTATTCGAACAAATGTTGCGGCTAAATTGAGCCGTTCGGGCGGAGGCGGTACGAATGGGTTTTACTGGTGGCGACGCTGGCTGCATCGGCTGGCCGGATTTACTCGCTAGGCGGTGATGGAGCAGTGGTTGAACGGAACTGTTGAGTCTGATTGGCCCATCACCTCATGATGGTCCTAACTTGGGGAGCTGGAAGTCACTCTGTGGGCCAGATAGCCTCAATCGGTGAGTTTGCTCCAAAATGTCTGGTTGGCGAAATACTGCATTATTATTAACGCTCAGCGTGCAGGGTACGGCCATTTTAGAATCCCAATGCCACAGCTCCCAAATTGTTCGGGAACAGTATGTCAGTTCATGGGGTTCAGAGTTCGGGACTTTACTTGACTTGTCTCGACATGTGCATAGCATGAGGTTACACAAGGCTAAAGCTTGGAATTGAGGTATCAATTCAACTGGTGCGCTTCACATTCTGACTGGCATACAAATATGATATGAGCACAGTGGCGTAGCCAAAGGGGGGCCATTGGAGTCCGCATTATCTGATTTAGATGGCCCCTCTTGGGCCATCTAAAGCACTGGAAAACATTATCTGATCAGGGGTCTCTGAGAGTCAGTATCAGGGAGCCCCCGATATCCTCTCTGGGGATTCAATTCTCATGAATTTTATCAAGTTTTAGTCTGAGGGGCCTCACTTAGTCTCAGCCCCCCACGAGGACCAATCTCGAGAGCTCCGAGTTATTCTCAGGAGCCCTCAGTTTTGCCCAAGGATCCATCGAGAGCCAGTCCGAGGGGGAACTCAAGAGCTAATTTTGAGGGCCTTCAGAGTTAGTCTCAGGGGTGTTCCTAGATTGTTGGTCTCAAGGGCCCCTAAAAAGAACCTCAGAGGCCCCTGAGTTAGCTTTAGGCGCCGGGGGCCCTTGAATACCAATCTGAGGGCCCCGGAAGCTAGTCTCATGGTGGCCGCCAGTCTCAGGGTGGCCACCAGTCTCAGGGTGGCCGCCAGTCCCAGGGTGGACACCAGTCTCAGGGTGGCCACCAGTCTCAGGGTGGACACCAGTCTCAGGGTGGCCACCAGTCTCAGGGTGGCCGCCAGTCTCAGGGTGGCTACCAGTCTCAGGGTGGCCACCAGTCTCAGGGTGGCCACCAGTTTCAGGGTGGCCATCAGTCTCAGGGTGGCTGCCAGTCTCAGGGTGGCCACCAGTCTCAGGGTGGCTACCAGTCTCAGGGTGGCCACCAGTCTCAGGGTGGCCGCCAGTCCCAGGGTGGACACCAGTCTCAGGGTGGCTGCCAGTCTCAGGGTGGCCACCAGTCTCAGGGTGGCCGCCAGTCTCAGGGTGGCCGCCAGTCTCAGGGTGATGACGGCGAATGTCAGCCAAATCGCCTTTTTCTCGACGGAAACATTGTTTTAGCCCAAAGCAAGGTTTCTCCGACCAAAAGGGCTCGTGGGGGTATTACTGTAAGAGAAAAAGGACTATCCCTTACGCACAGAATGAGCAGGGTGTTTACCAGGTTGTAACGCAGTTCTATTTTGAACAGCCTATTCTCTTTTGATGGGTATCAGCGTTAGTTTTAAAAACGTTCAATCATCTGAATACTATAGATATCCCCTACCTATAAGGGCGAGATCGAGTTTTTACCTTAGGACGACATACCGAGCAGCCCTTGCATTTTGCCTGGTTATATGCTGGTTTGAATTTTTCTCGGAAGATAGATAATGAGCCGAGCAAACAACAACCGTAGCACCTGACTAATCTCAGATGTTTTGGAGAGAACAAGGCTCAAACTGCTGGAGGTCTTGTACTTCCAGTTATTACCTTCTTTTAGGCTTAGGATTATTATTGTGGGCTGAGTCTGTTTTTTAGAGCGTCGGTATGTCGTTCATGCTGCGTTCGATTAGCCTGCGTTTATTACACAAGCTTATCAGCTTGAAGGTATGTAACGATTAACAAACCAACAAGCAGGTAGATGAACCTTACAAAATTCTTCAGCATCTATGGTAGGAGGGATCTACCATAGATGCTGAAGAAGACAATTTTTGTTGAAACGCGTTCATCTACCTGCTGTTGGTTTAAGCGTTAATATCTGTCAACCACTGTTATACATATGTAACGATTATCAATACAGTCGTTAGAAGAGGTACCAAATTAGTATCAGAGTATCAGCATGGGACAAATCATTTAGTCCTGGACGAACACACACACTACGTTCATCGAAATCCTGACGGATGGGAATGAATCGAAGTTTTGCATTGTCAAAAGGGTACATTGGTACCTGCAGGTTTATCGCTTTGTACTCTGGAGCCTGGGTTTAAGAAAGTGAATTCGAAGTGTCCACCCGCACAGCTGAGAGAAGTTAGAGCCAAATACCGTTCTGCTGCAGATTAAAAATGTATTTTCTTAAATAACTTTTCAAATTGTATAATAAAGTTGAATCATCAGAGGTAACGTATCATCCCTCGGCCAACGGGTTATAGTATTCCAATTGCTGTTGGACTCTTAGAACGCGCGCAAAAGATATGACCGCTTGGAACAGCTCTTCTGACGTAATTTCGGTAAAAGCGTCTCCACATCGGTCATGGGCGCTTACAGTTATCACAGAGCGAGCTGCCTCAAGCGGTATGAAGCCGTGCGTGGTTTATAGCAGCACTAAGATGCCATGCTTGGTTGACTGTGATTGGTGGACCACACAACCAGCGCCAGGGTAGTTTATCCACAACCAGGATAGTCTATCCATGGCCGCCATAGTGGCGAACAAGCTCGCACATCCTGAAAAATATCCGCCCGGAGGCGGGTTTCAACGCTGGTCACGTGCCACTGGCAGGCTGTGGCTGCTAACGCGTTGGGCGGTAGGGTTTCAGCGGCGCGCAGAATTAGCCGGCCACTGGAAATTGCTCAGTGTTTTGGATTCCAGCACTCGGCGCTGCCGCCGAAATGGCTTTGGTTCGGCCGACCGGCAGTAGCAACTGCCTGCCCAGGCCGTGCCAATATGGGCCGCCTGTATAAATAAGACCTATACCAGGCCGATTCGGCGAGAATGGAGCCTGGGGCGAAAACCGTCCAGTGCTGGCCTCACCATTCCTGAGCTCAGCTGGCACAGAACTGCGGCGTTATTTCCTCACGGGTTTCCGCGAGTGCCCATTCCAAACAGGGTGGCATTAATTGGATTTCGACGCGTTTAATTATGCAACAGTTGCGTTCAGAGAGAGCAAATTGAAGAAGAAAAATTGCCAGCCAGAGCTGGTGATGGGTCGAGGGCACAATAACAATAACGTGCAACAGAACATGATGCGCTGCTGAAACTTTTTCTTGGAGGAACACTGCAGTGACCTTTTGTGCTGTTGATTATACAACGGATCCGTGTTACTGTAGCAGTTTTTTGTATTTGATCTGTTTCTTCTTTAGCACGCGCACTGGAGGGGGGGCTTGGAGGCCCCCACCCATCTATTTTTCCGAGGTGGCCAAAGAAGCAATCGTAGACGAAAAACAATACTCGGCCACATTTGAGAAAATCTAATGGCGTGTTGATTGGTGAAGCAATTTTGAAAATCGGTATATTTTTATAATTATTTAGAGGCTTTCAAACTCACTCATGCATTTTGAGATCGCCACAATCGCGTGGTCGGACCAGTTCGCTTGCATTGGAGACCGAGTGGGGACGTCATAACGCCATATAACTGGGATGATATGTCAAGGTCACCTCACATGAAGGTCAAGGTAGAGTTAAAAGGTCACAGGTCAAGGTCATATCATCACTTTCAAGATTTACCGCAGAGCTTCCGGTCAAATGATGCTATCCGGTCTGACGTATTTTGAGCTATGACGTCATAGTAGAGAAATGTATGTACATTATAGGTAGTATGACATATTGTGACCTCATAGGTCAATGACCTTGAATGACCTTGACCTCAAAATTTTAGGAAAGGTTTTTCGCGACTTTTTCTCTACGACTCTGGCCCGCATTTAGCTTAGCCCTGTCTTTTTCCCCCGCAATAATCACGGTATTTCCTATTAGGTTTCCAGAATGGCCAACATTTGACCTTTATGAACTCGCTTGACCTTGAAGGTCAATGCCAATTTTCCATGATGTAGATCCCCATAACCCCCACCCAGCCCCAAACGGTGTTTTTCTACGCCTCTTAGTTTCCGAGATATTAGGGGGCCCACCAGGCCCCCTCCAGTGCGCGTTAGTGCCATACTCCTCTCCAGTGTAGGTGCTAAAAAGTTGGGTGCCGGCTACCAAGCACTAGTTGTTTTGTGAGCGGCTAATTCGGCAGTTTGAAGCTGCCGCAACTTAAGCCTAGCCATATAAGATTTGTTTAGTGACTGACTTAACCTGCCCACGGGCATCGATGGCCCCCAAGGTTTTTCCGGGATAGCAGAGAAACGACGGGGTGCAGCACCGCGGTTGAGGGCCACCTGCACTGCATCATTTTCCCATCATCCCTGAAATTTTTACCCCGGGTCACCCATGGTTAGGTCACCAGACGAGGTCAACCAAGGTCACCTCACTTCAACTTTAGAGCTCTGTAAGAGCTACATTTCAAAATCGATCGATTTGAAACTTCCTACACTTAGACCCCTCCAGGGTCTACAAGGTGTATATCTGGGATTTTCGATTTCGTGCCCTGAGGTCAGGTCACGAGGCGACCTCTCCCATTGGAAAAGCATGGGAAAAGCTGCTTCATGATATAAAAGCCACAAAAATGATTGCAAATACTCAGACTGCTCAGAACAGCGTTTTGGACACCTTCACGGATCCCAGGGGTCATATTTGCCCTCTGACTTTTCCAAGGTCATCCAAGGTCACCAGAGGTCAAAAACAGTATTTTGACCATAACTTTGACCCAATTAAGATAGAGCGGTAAACGAACACCATCGTGTTTGTCTTGTCACTGGCTTTCATTTAATATACAACAAGGTCACTTGTTTACCTTTCGTGACCTCAGGTCATATTAGGTCACGAGGTGACCTCTGAGGTCAAACCACTGCCGGGAGGTCTTTACGTTCCACATGGCGGAAAAAGTACTGGCAATTTGCTATCAAATGTACTTACCAGGCCTCAATAGCTCTAATGACATAAGAGTTATGCCCAGTTTGCTTAATCATTGCATATTTGAGTGAAAATAGCCGATCTTGACCTAATTTGACCTCTGAGGTCAAACCATTGACACGAGCACTAACACACGTCAAGTAATTTCTACTGAATTCACGCGAGCTTTCTATTGCACTTGGCAGATTTGCGCTAACGCCCATATTTTCGGAGTTAGAGGGGGCCATCGATGGCCCCCGGTGGCGAAGGTGGCGCCGGGCCCCCGGTGGGGCGCGGGGGGCGCGGTAGTGGAGTGGTCAGCATAGCTGGCTTCCACGCAGCCGACCCGGGTTCAAGGCCCGGCGGCTTCCCTGAACAAGGAGCAAGCTGGCTCCCGAGAAACCCTTCCAACAGGGAAAGAGTTGGCGACGCCACATGACCCTGGCAGTTGGTGCGTCGATAAGCCCCAAAAATTATTATTATTACCGGTGGGGCGCGGGTTAAACTTGTTTAACATAACGATATTTCCTGTTACATAAACATTGTCACCACAAATAGGGGCGACCTTGTGGACGTTCAGTGGCGGATCTAGTCAGTAGGTTTGGGAGGAGGCAAGTCAAAGCCGGAAATAAAAAAATCCACGCGTTGAAAGATTTTCCCACTTTTACCACAATTCAACTAGACGGCAGGTATTAGAGGTAAACCGAATTCGAAAAAAACCGTTACAGTGCTAAAGATGTGACCACAAGATGCCTGTTTTTGCTATCCAAGGCCCAATGTTTGCATTGAACTTGACTGGTTCTGTTTGAAGTTGAGAGGTGAAACACCAAAACCCTGCTGATAAACTTAAAAGAAGTCCGGGAAAAAGAAGGTCGACAGCTGGGGATAGGGAGGGGCAAAAACAATTTTGTCCCGAGCTTTTCTGTTTTGAGAGGACACATGTTTTTTTTGCCCCCCCCCTATTTTTGCACCCGCCACTGTGGACATTTTGGATGCTGCTCGATTTACAGAAACCGCTTGCTGTGCAAGAGAAATCTTGGAGACATTTGAAGTCGCTATTGATTTATGGCGATGTTATTAGTGAAGTTTGAATGTTCTTTCCTCCGTCAGGCCTCTAGTGGAAAATGTTTTACCTTCAAACGCGGCTGACTAACATTGTAGCCTCCCATTCTGGACTGTCGAGCAATTGCCTATAACGCCTTGCTGTTAGTAAGAATGTAAACGCCATCAGGCCTTATCCCTAACTGCTTTACCACAGAAATATTGCCCGGAATTTTGGGACAAATTTGATTAGGTTTCGTCTCTTCTCCCGATATATCAGCGAAAGACAATGCCAAACTTTCGAAATATAATGCAGAGGTAGTGCGTTGGTCTACTTTCCAAGAGAGCCAATCAGAACGTTTGCAATTCGCTCTAACTTAGACTGCTGATTTGTATCACCTCTCACGAACAATCAGTGGCAACTTTCCTGGCCTGAGACGAACTCTATGTGTGTGTTTCACGTACACGTATGCTATCTTGTTAGTCTCACGTCGTGCAGCTGATAAGTGAGCGATACCTGCGTAACTATGACAGCTATGCCTTGGAACGCCGGGCTAGGCACACTGCATGCGTCCACACTTCAACACTCAGCTCCCTTCACCGCGTAATTTCGCTCAAACTTGTGAGGAAACTCATGCACACGCGCCCACCAATCAGCGCCCGCGGAACAAGGATTATCACATGCCCTCCGGGCGTGGAGGTGAGCGGGGTCACGGCCGCAGAGTGCGACTGCCGCGGGCAGCTGCGTCTGCCGTCCCACGAGACTGGGAGCGGTGGCGGACATGGGCCGCTGATGTGAAACTGCTGCCAACACGAGAGGGATAAGAGTTAGCTCGTGTAAAGATACAGAATGTGGGCGTGCATATGGTGGAGGGGAACAGTGCAGGGGCGCCATGGCCCGTGTCGCTATGGAGGCGACAGCTATCTCAAGCGGTACTATTGTGTATTTCGTATTTGCAGATGGCTTCAAGCAAGGCAATTAGCGCAGGTGAGTACTGCGGTATCGCTAAGATTGGTTTTATACCTGACAAAGAATCTCACCTTGACTATTTCGTAACATGAAAAAGGTACTGTGCATAATATACAGGACCGAGCCTCATCCCACACCTACGTTTAACCTGAAAACCACGAAGCATCTAAGCGTGGTGTGCGTTGCCGCTAGTATTTTGTGGCCTACGATACGCCAATAGTACTGATAACTCGTTCTTTTGTCCAAAGTGTCATGCAGATTTTAATCTGCGGTGCGTTGAATTTACCTGATGCAATCCCTCATGAAAGAAAGAACTGTTCAATTTTCCTACTTTTCAGTTGGCCAGCATGTGAGAGCTGATATCCGGCATTACCGTGGGCTTTTTTCTACAGCCTAGGATGGAAATGGCTTGACAAACACTTTAAGAACTGGATTTATATGTATTCGGAATTATGCAGTCATAATTAGAAGAGGAAACACAATTTTCACAATCATTAGGGGTGCTCACTCAGAACAAAATTCCAGGAAATATCATCCCATAGATGAGGCAACACTGTTCCACTGGTAGTAATCATCAGAGTGGACCGGAGTTGACATTTACAAAAATAGTGCATAATTTACAAAACAGACAGGCCAAGATCAAACCCCAATTGAAAAAAAGGCGAGGGAATTTAACTAGCAGCTCGTCTCAATACAGCGACCATTATAATACAATATGGTACGTGTCAGTTCTACAAAAAGGGACCCCGCGCAGAAAACCGCAAACCGCGTCACAGTTGCCAGATTTAACAGCAGCCCAATGGGGCGATGTAGTGTTGCGAAAGTGCCCAGAACCGAAAGGCAGTCAATTTTGAAAACACGATGTAGGCATATTTAAGGATTAAAGATAACGCAGATACTTTATTAATACTTTCGTCCATTTTTCAGGTTAAATTATATTTACAGTTTGAGTGTCTTCGATTTATTGCCCTATTTCTTCGAATTTAGTATTAAGTACGCCTAAAAGCTACTAATAAAAGTACAAGGAGAAAAAAAACAAGCGGCACAATCACTAAACGCCAACAGCGACAAGACAAGTAGACACTTATTTGAGGGCATATTCATTAGGTATATTAAGATAAGTCAGGCAAAACTAGCTAGAATAAATATTGCGCCCAGGCTAATCAAGATGAATGTAGGCTATGAAGACGATGCACTTTCCCACATCAAGCTTGGTTTTCATTCCTTAGCCTGCTGTGCCTTAGTTTATTGTGCCCTAGATTGGTTAGATAGATTGGAGCTGGAGGAATTTGGGAGAGTTGGCGCCAGCAACAGGCTGGCAACAACAGTGATTCAGGTGAGTTTCATGATCAAATTATCATATCAATATTGTACAGATAGCAAATTGTGCTAATGCAGTTCTCCACAAGTGTTAACACCCCCACTGGAAGGGGCCGGAACTAACGTGCACTGAGGGCCGAGAGACCCCCTTCTTATCTCAGAAAATCACAGCAAATCCAAAAAAAGACTTGAAAAACGCTGTGGGTGTCTTACTACCAGTGGTGGTAAGCAACGCACAGGACCGAACGCATGGAGTTAAAGCAGTATTTACTACATTGGATCTTCTTGGTATGTGAATTCCAAACCCGTACCTATTAGGCAAGAGACATAATTTTACATCTATGCAGGCTAGTTGCCCAGAGTTTTACGCAAAAGGAAACCAGGCAGGTGCGACGTGAGTGGGAGCAACTTTAACATTTGATGTGTTTATAAAAAGCACCTAAGGTCCACTTACTAACACATTTTAGGTAGATTCAAATACTATGTTGACATTACATTTCCCTTTGTTGATATGGAGAAGAAGTTTAGTGGGGGAGCGTGGTTAGGGTTCCCAATGTGGACATGACGCCCCATTAATAGGTATGTTCCCAATAATGACTAATTTCATGATAATTGCTACATGAAATCATGTGAAAAGTACCATAATTGGAAACACTCCTTCCAAAAATGGAAACTTCTTCAAAAAGAAATGCATGTCATTGGGAAACTGCAGTCAGAGTTGCCAATAATAGTTATGACCCCAATACTGAAAAAATGACCCATAATTGGGAATTTTCCTTCCAAAAACAAAAACATGATCTATAAATGAAAACTCAGTTTACTACTTTCATGCTGTAATGGTTTGGTGCTAGAACCTTGTCTGCTGCAAAAGTAAGGGACAGGTAGAGGACATTCAGCATATTGGAAATAGTATTCGAGTATGCAATTATTATTTCCAGCTCTGTGTGACAGAGGAGGCATACGTCGCATTGAGTTTGTGACAGCCAGCATACTTTCTGCACCTCTGGTAATCATCGTCCCTGAAAAGGCACAGCGAGGCTATAGACTATCCTATATGTTCTACAGCATTTTGTCTTTTCCGAATTGTCGGGGACCATTACTAAGGTTTTTTAGTTGGTTTCTAGATAACCGCCTTTCATCAGTTAATAACTTTTTTAATGTTCCTGATCTAATTTACCGTTCTTGATTCTGCAACCAGCTGTTTTTAGGACCAGTGTTCACTTATTTCCCGAATTTAGAGTAAGGGAGTTTGGACATAAAGGTTAAATATCTCAATTACCTTTAACTCTCGCCCCACCGGGGCCATCGATGGCCCCTAAGGTTTTTCAGGATAGCAGACAAACGACGAAACACAGCACCACGATTGAGAGCTCTATCTCTCACCCCATTATTTTCCCACCATCCCTGAAATTTTTTACCCCGAGTCACTCAAGGTCAGTTCACCAGGCGAGGTCAACCAAGGTCATCTCACTTCAACTTTTGAGCTCTATAAGAGCTATATTTCCTAGTCGATCGATTTGAATCTTGCTACACTTTATGACCTTTCCAGGGTCTACAAGGTGTATATCCGGGATTTTTCGATTTCGTGACCTGACTGTCACAAAGTGACCTCTCCCATTGGAAAAGCATGGGGAAAAGTTTTCTTATGGTCTAATAGTCACAAAAAAGATTAAAAATGCTCCGACTGCTCAGAACAGCGTTCCTGGACACCCTTTTAACGGATATCAGGGGTAATATTTGCCCTTTGACCTCACCAAGGTCATCGAAGGTCACCAGGTGTCAAACAAGTATTTTGTCAATGTTTGACCTAATTAAGCCAGAGCGCTGAATTAAACACCATCGTGTATGTCTTGTCACTGGCTTTCATTTGATATACGGCAAGGCCACTTTCTGACCTTTCGTGACCTCAGGTCATATTAGGTCACGAGGTGACCTTTGGAGGTCAAAAAGGTCTGGCATTTTCCTATCAAATGTACTTTACCAGATCTCAATAAGCTTTAATAGCATAAGAGTTATGCCCAGTCTGCTTAAGCATTGCATATTTGAGTGAAAATAGGCGATCTTGACCTAACTTGACCCCTGGAAGTTAAACCATTGACCTGATCGCCTAAACATTCAAACTAATTTCTTACTGAATTCACGGGAGCTTTCTAATACATTTTGCAGATTGGCGCTAACCCCCATATTTTCGGAGTTAGAGGGGGCATCGATGGCCCCCGGTGGGGCGAAGGTGGCGCCGGACCCGGTGGGGCGCGGGTTAAACGTTAAAGACCAAAAGCTGCTTCAGTCAGCCCATCAGAAGAAAGGCGAATTTTCTAAATGAACCAGCTTTTTTAATCCTATCTTTAAGGATTAAATCCTTTTTAATCCTTTGAAACTTTAACCCGCAGGCGTGTTCTACCTCAAGTGAGACAAGATGGTAAGCTTGCAATCCACCACTTAATAACCTTAAAATAACTATCTGCAAACTAGGTGTAAGTAAAACGTTGTACTGTTTGTGGCCAGCTGTTTGTCAGGGGTGAGGAAGCCATCTCTTCCGGGGAACTAACGAGCCTGGGTCGGCGCCGGGAACGCAGCCCGCTTACAGACGCACCCAAAACAATACTGCTTATCTTCTGACGGGCTGATTGAAGCAACTGGAAACTTCAGAATGATGAGATAACATTACAAAGAAATGTTTCATCTGAGTATGCACTTGGAGTTATCTGACTGCTAAGTTTTAAATACAGCTATTTGCTCTTTCCAGCCCAATGAAACCATGCAAACCGCAAGTCGAACCATCCGGTCCATATTGGTGTGTTGATCCACCTCGGCCTGATATTGCCTGCAGGGCAAGCGCTCTGGTAGTGAATATTGGATTGCAAGCTTCACGAAAACAACGCTAATTACCTGGATAACCTGGGTAATTAGCCAGCCACCGTCCAACGACGGAGAAAGGCGGAATGTTTGATGTGGGCAGGGAACAGAGTAAATTGTGAAAACATAGAGGCTGAGAAGACATTCTACCATAATCAGCTATAAAGGGGTAAAATTAAGTCGCTTTGGGGGAAAGACTATGATAAATTGACCCCTCCCCTCCTCACTGGATCCGCTCCTGCCGGTGTCCAAACATAATTGTAAGAGCAATCTTTGATCATCACGATATATAGCGTGTAATGAAAACACTGTTGTGAATATTAGGCACTGCGTAACAGTCCTTGCTCCTAGGACTCACCTTCTTTGAACTTGGCCTCTTTGAATTTAGTGACATGAAGTCACTGGCTCGGGGGGGGCCCCAAAGCCCGAAATAGTATCTTTGGCCCCCAAAACGACCGACTTGGCCGTTTTTAAAATCCTATGCTTTGCGATTTTTCCCGATTTGCCCCAAAACGATGTTTGGCCCCTCAAAACTTTTCCGGATCCGCCAATCAGAAGTCATTTCTTTCAATGTCACATGACCAGTCTGACCTGAGATAATGTAGATGCAGCCCATGACTACCCCAATTATTATGCCATTTGACTCAGCGCAGCCCATTCTCATGAAAAAGGTCGTGGTACGCTCGCGGTTCACTAGGGACATTCGTGTCTCCACTCCGGGTAGCCCATGTAAAAGGAGTCTGAAAACAGTGGAATCTCTTTTATCAGGAGCGACTACCCGAAGCACATGATCCGTAAGCTGAAGTTTGAGGTTCTCAATCCGCGGCCGAGACCAAAGGGATCATTTGGAGAGTCACAGTCCCCTGGTGCTCCCATTTGTGGATGATTCCCTGGCCCAACAAGTTCAAGGCATCATAAGGAGCTCGGGGTTCCCCCTGAGGGTAGCATGGAGGAGTGGGCATTCTGTGAAGAGCATGCTGGTGAGGTCAGCCCTGGAACGCCCGCCGTGCCCGGGAGGCGGTAGATTCTGTCACACTTGCCATGCTGGTTTGCAGGGTAAATGTGATGTCAAAACATAGTCTATCGCATAGATTATAAATTGTGTGGGCGCGACGAGTCTTTTTACATTGGAGAGAGCCAGCAGCGTTCTGTTCGGTTCAGATTTAATGAATACCTTGGGGATGCACGCCACAAATGGCACAACATCGACGACTGGTTCACCCAGACCAGAGCCCTACCACAGATTTGTTGGCTATTAAAATTGTGAAACACTCTAGGGATGGGCCTGACCGCAAAATTTCCAAGTCTATTCTAACCATACAACACAAACCCAGTCCGTACACACAGTCATCTTCTTGGCCGCTTATCCGTTGACACCCTCACACTCACGCACCCACATGTTTACGCACGGAGGCTCTCCTTTGAGCTGTTTTAACCCGAGCATGATGGCCCCTAAGGTTTGGGAAGCAAAAACGACGAGGCCAGCACCCGGTTAGGGCTCACCCTCCTGCATCATTTCCATCATCCCGAAATTTTTACCCCGGGTCACCCAAGGTCAGGTCACCAGACGAGGTCAACCAAGGTCACCTCACTTCACCTTAGAGCTCTGTAAGAGCTACATTTCAAAGTCGATCGATTGAAACCCACACTTCATGACCTCAGGGTCTACAAGGTGTATATCCGGGATTTTCGATTTCGTGCCCGAGGTCAGGTCACGAGGCGACCCCCATTGGAAAAGCATGGGAAAAGCTATTTCAGATATAAAAGCCACAAAAATGATTCAAATACTCAGACTGCTCAGAACAACGTTTTGACACCCTTCACGGATCCCAGGGGTCATATTTGCCCTACTTTCAAGGTCATCAAGGTCACCGGAGGTCAAAAACAGTATTTACAATAACTTTGACCTAATACTAGAGCGGTGAAAAAACACCATCGTGTTTGTCTGTCACTGGCTTCATTTATATACGGCAAGGTCACTTGACCTTTCGTGACCTCAGGTCATATTAGGTCACGAGGTGACCGGCGGCAAACCACGGCGGGAGGTCTTACGTCCACATAGCGAAAAGTACGGCAATTCTATCAAATCACTACCAGGCCTCAATAGCTCTAATGACATAAGATATGCCCAGTTTCTTAATCATCATATTAGTGAAAATAGCCGATCTGACCTAATTGACCCGAGGCAAACCATACCGAGCACTAAAACATGCAAGTAATTTCTTACTGAATTCACGCAAGCTTTCATTGCACTTTGCAGATTTGCGCTAACGCCCATATTTCGATAGGGGGGGCCTCGATGGCCCCCGGTGGGGAAGGTGCGCCGGACCCGGTGGGGCGCGGGTTAAACCGCAACACTATCAAGGCTGTAATAAAAGCTTACCTCAGGGGTCTCGTTCTCACTCTTCCACTGCCTTGCACCTGACGATGGTCCAAGAAAATTGGGAGAATATTTATGATATTGTGAAGTTAGTATGGAGGTGTGCACAGTTTTTCTCTTACCCTGTAAAAACTTGAGTATTCAAACCCCTCCCCTCGACCTGGTCTAGGCTTAATGCAGGTGTCGTAAATTGTGTTGTCACAGTGTTATTGTCCGAGCTACTGGATGATACAAAATATACAAAGAAGTCTTTAATGGCATAGCTGTGCGTTAGCATTAGCATTCCCTGGCATGCTGTGTTTTATCGGTGAGCAGCGTGGTGCGCCAGAGTAAAAGTGTTAAAAGGTATAGGGTGCCAGGATATATGTGGTTTCCTGGCTCATAACAAGTTCGACAAGACCCTTTTTCGGATTTCAGGTGATCTAGGTGCTGTGTAAGGGGCCTGAAGTTAGGCATTCATGGCCCATTGTAGTACTACGAGGCTGCTGGTCGAATGCTATCCCCACGGTCCCTGTCGGTAATTGGAGGCTCTTCTATGTCACTCAGGTTGAAGCACGCTCGGAAATGAGACAGATGATTCATAAGTAGACCTACAGCAAGCGATACATTTGTCTTTTGCTGCTACTGAAACCTGCAACTATGTGCTTAGGTTTTTCTATGCAGGCTACTATTCAAGGGAATCGTAGTGAACAGACTACTATTCTGCCTAGCTCCAAACTATATTTTGTATTGGATCAACCGCTTCTGTGAACTGCTCGCTCTAAGCTATAGTTCAACAAGCCTGCACAAAAAACGAGGTTCCTCGTTTCATTAAACCTATCTTCCATTTCACGATTAAAAGAAAATAAGAACTA
The DNA here is from genome assembly GCA_034440635.1 of Lepas anatifera. NCBI lineage: Eukaryota > Metazoa > Arthropoda > Thecostraca > Lepadidae > Lepas > Lepas anatifera. The sequence goes on along the minus strand of JAOTON010001623.1, from coordinate 397,626 downwards.
GTAAAATTGACACTTGACGTACCTAACGCAGAAAACTGGATGTACTGGATGATAACTGGATGATACATGGATGGAAAGCTTATGAAAACTGAATCTACGTCAAATAAGAAAAGTTATATTCACTCTAACATCATTTATATCCGTAATAGATATATTAGCTCAAAAGAAACAGGCACGGGAGGGAGAGATCAGCGGTAGCAGACGCTGCAGCTGGTACTATCCAGGGACAAGATGGGCAAGCAATATACAGCACTCTCAAACAGACTACTCCAGGTGCTTTGATCACCAGTGAACATATCCACCCCACGCCCGTTCATCCGCCCACCGCCCGCCCCGAGCGGGTTTCCCAGACTTTATCGACTAAAGTTCAAGAGAAAGATCCAGGCCATCCCCGCCAGGAGTGGAGTGCAGCCCCTGCAGACCGCGCGGCCCCATGGGGAAAACACCCAAGTACCGAACCCTGCAACTGCCCGCGACAGGACTGCAGGATCCTGCCCCCGACAGACTGCAGCCGATATGGCACGGATAGATTAAGAATTGCTGAGTTTTGATCAAAAGGTACTAAGAACACCATTCCGCAGCGAGACGCCCAGGTACCAAAATGGCTGACGACGCCTTACACCCGGCCCCTCTCACAGTGTTCGCAGGGCGGCAAAGTTTTGTCCCGACATAGAAATCGCACTGACAAAAAGGATGTGTTTGACTAAGAAGAGAAGTGCCTGCAGTTTAACGTAAGCGTGGTGCGTCCCAGCATCCGCTTTAGTGGGGTTGAGTATTGCATATAACATGAGCATGAAAAAAACTGTGAAAACACGTGAATTCACACAAGCCTGGTTCAAATGAAGGCATCCAGTTCACGCACGGTAGCCACCATTTACCTTCCGGCGCGATTTTGAAATATGTTTGTGGTAAATCTATTTAATATTTATGGCATGACTTGGGTTGTTTTTGTTGCGTTGCACGGCCTACAGAACTCACTGCGGCCGCACTCCGTCTTGTATTACGGTTTCAGCGAAAGTTTTGATCATTGCGATTCCCCTCCGTTAAGAAATCACCGATTGGTGGCTTCCTTATACCATCTGAAGTGCAACCAAAAAGAGACTCAAGTCATTCCAAAAAATCGATATAGACTACTGTGAGCAATGCTGTAAGATTACCAGACTCTGTCAGCGTTCATCGGGAGCAGCAGTAAGGGTAATCTGTCGTGCTTGAACTGCGTGTCACTATGTGAAGCAGATTTATGCGCTCACGCGTTTCATTGGTTTTAATCAATTCACATTTACATATTAATCCTACGAGGTATTACAAGATGCATGCCATTCAGTATAGCAGAAGTTGTTTTATGCGCTATATCTATTACGTAGACTCTTCTAGGCAGCTTATAAAAGGATCAAATTAGTACTAATGCTTTGTTTTTATGATTAATCAGAACAGGGATGCTTTGTGCGACAGCAGAATCTCTTTCAGCGGTGGCTACCATATGAAAACAGCATGGAATGAAAAGTTCGCTTCAATTGGCTAAAAACATGGACAATATATAGCACAGCTTGGCAGAAATATAACAGTTTGATTGATAATGGGATGTTTACCAAGCACTCCCCAAGAACGATACAAATTTTGGAACATACGTCGGACATCGAAAGTTTCGGTGACAGCCAAAAAAGCAACTGAAGCCTCCGTGTTATCATGGAGCGTTCTCTATCCGGAATCACATAAAGGAATAAGACTCCAAACGCTGATAGTGGCTGTGGAGATAGCGCGTGGGCCGTAACCAGTGGCCCCGGAGCACTACAGTGTAGTACTACAGTACAGTTATCCCTAGTGTTAATGCCAATTATCGGTCCCAGCGTGCGCCAGAGGCAGCCCCCCGACTTAAGATCCTGGCGTTTACCCACACGTCTTTTCCTGTTCCGATGTTAATAGGATCCTACCCGGGCTGTGTCCGTGTCTGGCCGCCCGGGGCTATCTGGATGGTTCCAGTGGAGCCGGCTGATTGGCTGTTGGATGTGGGGTGTCGGATTGGTGCAGTCTGCGTACGTTGTAAAATATAGTGATTGTGATTAACTGTCTGAAATAGATATGTAGTTGATATGCGTGTAAAGTGATTAAGAGGCGATAAACAGGGGTTGATTGTAAGGGAGAAGATTAGGGTTTCAGTGACGTCCTGTGCATTGGTTTTGCGCGCATGAACATTCGGGTCAGCCAGGTCGGGTCAGCCGGCCGGCCGACCGAGGTCGCGTCCGCATTCGCTGAGAGGGACCGCTGATGAGCGGACGTGCCGGAGCCGGGAGGCGTCCGAGAGTTCGGAGATGGTGCGGCGCTCGCGCTGGAAGCGGGATAAGTTGGTAGGTAATAACTGTACTTGAATTTAAATCCATTGAGTGAACCTTCTGATGAGTCACTGATAAAATGCTCGACTTTTTCCTTGCTTGAGTATGACTTGTTATTTTTCTTACTAAAATCGTGTCTTTATTTGCATCGTGTCCTAAGGCTTGGTTGTTGTTGGTTCATGTTTGATATCTGCCTGCACAGTAACGGTCATCGTCATAATAAACGGACCAGTGGCGACACCAGACTTCTGGGGCGACGAGCGGCGCCAACACCTAGTAATACACCGTGGTATGGTTCACCACATGCTAGGGTAGCATAGTTGTCTTACATGGGCTTAGAAATGAGGTTGTAACTCGTTGACCTGGCCTGATGTCAGATTTCGACGAAAGGCCGACAGTCTGATCAATTTACAGGTACCCAAAGCAACGTGTCCCATGCAGATCAACCAGGAATTATTTGCGAAAAACCGAAGGAAGGTTCCTATCAGACCCATGGTTAAAGCACGCGGTGTCTAGGCGACGAAGAAGTGAATGAAGGGCACATTACTGATGTGGATGTGAGTGATGACGCATGGGACTAAGGAAAAATGCCGTTGATCTGTTGCCTGGTGGTTATTTCCGAGTATGAGCAATCAAAAGTTTTCAAAGTCCAAAATGAAGGTGATTTTGCTCGACATGATCCAGTGGTCAAGCAGCAAGATATGATTTTAACTTACACGTTTTATTTCCGTGATATTAATCACTTTTAGTAACTGATCAACTCTTGTTCTTTAGTATGTACAGAACCAAGCAATATGTTTTAGTGTATCCTTATGGATATACGTAAGCATTTTTAAAGATTTTCTAGAGAATTAAGATATTTTGATTTTGCATCGGAATATGCATTTAAGTTCCATTTTGGTATACTTAGTTGTATTTTTTTGCAGATTATATTTCGAATGATAGTGATGGTATGCAAACCGATTGTTCCGGATTGCTTAGGAACGATTCGGGTACGGACCGGACTGGATTAAAGTTTTCTCTGCAATAATGCACTTTAATGAATTTACACTGAACAGTGAACACGTGGCGTCTAAAAACGCTGCCTGCCTGAATGGCTACAAAGGTTAATTAAACAATAAGAAAACGAAAAGTGTTTTTGGTATATTGATCTATTCTCACGGGTCCTTGTACCATACTCCACTCCTGTGCTCTAAATTCACTAAACCTTCTTTAGAAGTCCGAGAACAGCACAGTTCCGAAAGCCCACTATTTTCATCAAATGCGTGCCCGACAGGCGGGATCCAGGCGCTGGAGGCGATGCTGTTCACCATCGACTACATCAACAGCCACCCTCCACTGCTGCTGCCCAACATCGAACTAGGGGCGCTGATCATGGACGACTGCGACAAGGACTCCTACGGACTCACCCAGGCGGTGGACTTCATCAAAGGTCAGTCACACATCACTGGACTTCATCAAAGGTCAGTCACTCAGGCAGCGGACTTCATCAAAGATCAGTCACTCAGGCAGCGGACTTCATCAAAGATCAGTCACTCAGGCAGCGGACTTCATCAAAGGTCAGTCACACAGCACTGGACTTCCTCAAAGGTCAGTCGAACAGACAGTGGACTTCATCAAAGGTCAGTCACCCAGGCACTGGACTTCATCAAAGGTCAGTCACCCAGGCAGTGGACTTCATCAAAGGTCAGTCATACAGGCAGTGGATTTCATTAAAAGTCAGTCACCCAGCACTGGACATCATCAAAGGTCAGTCAAACAGGCACTGGACTTCATCAAAGGTCAGTCAAACAGGCACTGGACTTCATCAGAGGTCAGGCACCCAGGCAGGGGACTTAACACGCGCCTCGCTGAGGTCCCTGGCATGACACGCCCCGCTGGGGGGCACATTTCGCCCCCCTCCGTATCTCATTTCCAAGGAACGCCAAAGGAAATTTACGGAAGACGTTCGAAAGCTCTTGACGAGACGAAGAGAAATTATACTAAACATTTTTATGGCAGGTCAATATTGAGGTCAGCACAGGTCAAAGAAGGCTCCATAGGCTTACAACAGAGCAGTGTACGTTGCTCTCTCTAGATCTGTACTCAGGAGAGCTAGAACAAATATTTATGCATTATTGGATTCCTCTCATCGCGCCGAATCAAATGATGTATAATATCACCTTGTTAGGTCAAATGGTGAAAATGAACTGACCTCGAGCTAGGTCAGGGTCACAGAGTGACCTGGTATGGTCATGTTGGATATCAATCTGACTCCCCGTGACAATACAAGCACTATGCAAGCAAAATGGGAGCTTTACCTCAGTTCAGTGAGAAGTTATTGTCAAAACAATCACTCTATGCTCCCGTGCCCTGACATGACTTTTGAGAGGCCAAATGCTCAAAAACTCTACTTTATGATCAAGATCGTGGTTAGAATAGACGATTGGATAATTTCCATCTTTATCTATCCAGTATTTACTGAAAACGAGCCCATTCTATTTGTCACCATAGACTTATTGGGGGTGACCAAAAATTGACCCCACCTTTGGTCAACAATACCGAAATTCCGAGATAGTAGATTTGTAGACCCTTATGACTTCATCATATTGTGAAAGTTTCAAACTGATCGGTTGACAGATGCTCCTTAGGCACTGCTTCAAACTCGTGATTTTGGGTTTTGAGGTCAGGTCAATGGACCTTGAACAGCTCCTTGACCTGACATGCTCTGACCTAAAAAAATTTGGTCAGATGCGCAAAATTGATCGGGGATAAGGTACTGTAAGTTTCGTTGTTCTGCTTCTCTTCGTTTTTGCGTTATTTGGGAAAAACCAGGAGAAGGGGGGCGAATTTCGCCCCCCAGCGGGGCGTGTGTTAATCAAAGGTCACTCAAACAGGCAGTGGACTTCACCAAATGTAAGTCACCCAGGCAGCGGACTTTATCAAAGATCAGTGCTCTCAGCGTGGATTTTATCAAATGGCACTACTCAAACCATATACCACAGGTGTGTTCAGTATTTCCGATTGCGGGAGGGTGGACCCGGCTAAGAGACTCAGGTCAGGCGCGCGCCGAATCTTATTGCTGGAACGCCGCTACCTGTCTCCTGGGGAGGGAGGCGACGTTTCAGGAACCGATAAGAATGCTTCAGGAGGACGTCGAGGCCGTTTCAGGGTGCGCTGAGGCTCGATCAGAGGAGGTTTGATTGATTATGTTGGCCTATTAATATTTTTTTGGGAGGCTTATCGACGCACCAACTGCCAGGGTCATATGGGGTCGCCAACTCTGTCCCTGTTGGAAGGGTTTCTCGGGAGCGAGCTTGCTCCTTGCTCAAGGTAGCTGGTGGGCCTTGAACCCGGGTCGGCGGCGTGGAAGCCAGCTACGCTGACCACTCCACCCGCTTGCATTGGAGACCGAGCTGTGACGTCATAACGCCTTATAAGGGGGATGATATGTCAGGGTAACCACACTTAAAGGTCCAGGTCAAGGTCAAAGGTCGAAGGTCGAGGTCATATAACACTTTCAAGGTCGTTGGCACCAGTGCTTCCTGCCAAATGGCGACACCCAGTTTGACATGTATTATGCTCTGACGTCATTGTTATGGTAAGTCAATGTAAATGATAAGGTCAAAGGTCAAGGTACAAGGTCATGCGTAAAGGTCAATGTACATTCCCTGCCCAATGGCTGCTATAGTGCCAGTACAGGGTGCCCAACATTACAGGGTGTATATCATTAACATATTGTGACGCCATATGTCAATGACATCGAATGACCTTGACACCAAAGTTATTGAAAGATTGTTTGTGACATTGTGTTTATGACCCTGTGCGCCTTTAGCATATTCGCGACGCTTTCCGGCATTATGACGACGTCTCCAAATAGGTTGCAAGCACGGCCAATATTTTACCTTTATGACCTCTTTTGGCCTTGAAAACATTGACCTAGATAAATGAAAATCGGCTGTGATATAGATCACCATAGACCCACCTACCTCCCTAATAGGCGTTTTTACGCCTCTTAGTTTCCGATATTTCAGGAGGGAGGCTACCAGCCAGCACCCCCCTCCAGTGTGCGTTAGTGTCAGACCCTTCTCCAGTGCGGGTGTTAAGTTAACGGGTTCATTTGGGTACGGACGGGTCACTCCGAGAGTTCCATGATGGCAGGCGAGGTAGTGACAGTGCGTCAGTTCGCTGGAAGTACCTACTGCCCTTAGGGAGCGAGGCCACCATACTATACTCGCGCTGCTGTCGTACAACGCCGGCAACCCTACAGGAATTTGTCAAGTATAACGTGATACATGCTGTAAAATAACCTTTGAAACAATAAAACGCTACAGCCAGTGGTGTCGATCGATGTCTGACAGACTTTAAGCAGTGCACTGGGCCAGGGTTTGCTGCGGTATCTGGAGACGATTCCGTAGATGCCACAGTCAGACATAGGCCATTCTGTGTCACTGGCCTTACTCGAACACAGCACGCCAGTATGTACGCGTGGCGCCAGGTGGCTGGCTCTGCTGTTGGAGGTGTCGCACTGGCAACGCATTCTGGCCAGACATGAAGAAAATACTCATTAATTACAGCACGTGAACACTCGATACTCCGCAAGTCGCTTTTTGGTTGCGAATTACTGATCGCAATACATGAACAATCAGGCCAGCTCCGTAGAGCTGACGTGGCACTGGTCACCCTTGTTTTTTCAGTCACATAGACCGTAGACTTACTCAATCAAAGGTCAGTCGACCGGTAAGACGCCGACAGGTTAGATCGATTCGCTGTTCTACATATCGTTTTTAAAGATCTAATCGGTCAGGTGTAGCGCCAAGATCAGTAGGAATTGTTTTAGAATGCAGACTTTCAACAGATGCCTACAACAATTCAGTAAAAATTTAATCAGGGATGATTAAAGAAAAAACATAGCAGAATATATATCATAAATATCAGCCAAATGTGAAGGGAAATGACCTAAAGCCCTAGATGATAAAAGTGTCGATTTAAAGGCGAGAGGTGTGAGAAGATCTCTACAAAGTAACAAACCAACCCTAAAAACCTTAGGCGATTCTAATAAGTAGAAGGAAAATGGCAAATACGTCGAGGGTTCAAACCCACCCAAAACCCTCCAGAAAGTCAGTTGCTTAACCCGGGGTCGGCGCCACCTTCGCCCACGGGCAGATGGCCCCTCTAACTCCAAAATATGGGCGTTAGCGCAAATCGCAAGTGCAATAGAAAGCTCGCGTGAATTCAGTAAGAAATACTTCGCATGTTTTAGTGCTCAGGTCAATGGTTTGACCTCCAGGGTCAAATTAGGTCAAGATCGGCTATTTTCACTCAAATATGCAATGATTAACAAACTGGGCATAACTCTTATGTCATTAGAGCTATAGGCCTGGTAAAGTACATTTGATAGCAAATTGCCAGTACTTTTCCGCTATGTGGAACGTAAAGACCTCCCGCCAGTGGTTTGACCGCCAGAGCTCACCTCGTGACCTAATATGACCTGAGGTCACGAAAGGTCAAGTTACTTGCCGTATATCAAATGAAAGCCAGTGACAAGACAAACACGATGGTGTTTGTTTCACCGCTCTAGCTCAATTAGGTCAAAAGTTATTGTCAAAATACTGTTTTTGACCTCGGGACTTGATGACCTGGAAAGGTCAAAGGGCAAATATGACCCCGAGATCGTGAAAGGGTGTCCAAAAACGTTGTTCTGAGCAGTCTGAGTATTTGCAATCATTTTTTGGCTTTTATATCATGAAGTAGCTTTTCCCCATGCTTTCAATGGGAGAGGTCGCCTCGTGACCGACCTCAGAACGAAATCGAAAATCCCGGATATACACCTTGTAGACCCTGGAGGGTCATGAAGTGTAGGAAGTTTCAAATCGATCGACTTTGAAATGTAGCTCTTACAGAGCTCTAAAGGTGAAGTGAGGTGACCTTGGTTGACCTCGTCTGGTGACCGACCTGGGTGACCGTAAAAATTTCAGGATTCATGGGAAAATGATGCAGTGAGAGGTAGAGCCCTCAACGCGGTGCGGCGCCTCGTCGTTTTCTGCTATCCCGGAAAAACCTTAGGGGCCATCGATGGCCCCGGTGGGGGAGGGTTAAGAATCTTAGAAAATATACTTTGAAGCCTATTACAGATCCATGCTGAGACACCGTTGAAGTAAAAAGAGCAAATAAAAAAGCGAAAGGGCTTAACATGTTCTTACCACAACATTGTATAATTCCACAGAAATATATATATATATCCTTTTGTGTTATTTCTGCTATTCTAGAACAGTTTGTTCAAAACGATGAGAAAAACAAATGTTTCTGTTTCTTTTGGGACACCTTGTATTGCCGTATGTTCAAGGCTCTCTCTTTTCTCGGAGCTTTCTCCTTTACAAAAATGAAAGTATAGAAATGATTTACACTTATGGGTATCGGCAGTGTCTTTTCAGCCCCGAAGACCCGTTATTTTCTTGAAAACCTGACCGTAGAAAGTCGTGCTATCTTCAAGTGAAACGGATATCAAAATATGTAAAGATGAAGAAACTCAAGCTGCTTGGCCGTGGAAATAAGCAGCCTGATCCGAGTGAATCACATTTGATGAAAACGAGCCTTTGCGGCTAATTCAGCTGAGAACGGATCAAAAAGGGACGAAACGCATGCCGGAGCACTTTCCCTGAGCAAGGGCACGGTCACGTTTGGTTCTTCAGGGAAGCTCGACCGGAAAAACTGCTCAAACATCACGATCCACATATAGCGAAGCAGACGCCGGCTCAGTCCACTGCTTACGTTTTGGTAGGTATCGATAAGGTATTGCAGTGTTTACAATAGTGTGCAGAAGGGTTTTTGTTCCTCCGAGATATAGCATTTATTGATGAAATGTAGGTTCAGATTTGCATTCGAGATTATTCATGCACCTTCGTTTCATCCTGGGATATGACCCTCACGAACATTGCTTTTGAAATAAAGTCGAAAATGTGTTCCTCTTAATTCCGTTCATCCTTTAATCACCTGCACACTAACTCCATCCAGGAGTAAAGTTTCCGGCATGGTTCGACGTTCATGCCTCTAGTGAAACATCTGGAGCACGGCCTCGCTAGCATTAAACATATTGAACAGGACACAGCTAGCTATAGCGTTACTCGATCACATGATTTTTGTCGATAGGCTTGCAGTTTGAAGTAACTAATCATGCAAAATAATGCTTCCATTTCACTCCTTGAGCATTGAGCGTTGGGTCTTTATCCAAGGGTGCTCTGGCTTACTGACTAATTGCTGGCTCATACGACGGTTTTCTTGAATAATGGTGAGCGACACGAACAGAGCAAAGAGCTAGCGAAACGTTCTAACCGCCGGCCATCGATGCCCCTAAGGTTTCGGGATAGCAGAAAAAGAGAGGCGCAGCAGCGGTTGAGGCTCTACCTTCCGCATCATTTTCCCATCATCCGAAATTTTTACCAGTCACAAGGTCAGGTCACCAGACGAGGTCAACCAAGGTCACCTCACTTCACCTTAGAGTCTGTAAGAGCTACATTTCAAAGTCGATCGATTTGAAACTTCCACACTATGACCCCTCCAGGGTCTACAAGGTGTATATCGGGATTTTCGATTTCGTGCCCTGAGGTCAGGCACGAGGCGACCTCTCCATTGGGAAAGCATGGGAAAAGCTATTTCATGATATAAAACCACAAAAATGATTGCAAATACTCAGACTGATCAGAACAACGTTTTGGACACCCTTTCACGGATCCCAGGGTCATATTTGCCCGACTTTTCCAAGGTCATCCAAGGTCACGGAGGTCAAAACAGTATTTTGACAATAACTTTGACCTAATTGAGCTAGAGCGGTGAAACAAACACCATCGTGTTTGTCTTGTCACTGGCTTCATTTGATATACGGCAAGGTCACTTTGACCTTGGTGACCTCAGGTCATATTAGGTCACGAGGTGACTGGCGGTCAAACCACTGGCGGGAGGTCTTTACGTTCCACATAGCGAAAAATACTGGCAATTTGCTATCAAATTTACTTACCAGGCCTCAATAGCTCTAATACATAAGAGTTATGCCCAGTTTGCTTAATCATTGCATATTGGTGAAAATAGCCGATCTGACCTAATTGACCTCTGGAGGTCAAACCATGACCGAGGACAAAACATGCGAAGTAATTTCTACTGAATTCACGCGAGCTTTTATTGCACTCAGATTTGCGCTAACGCCATATTTCGGAGTTAGAGGGGGCATCGATGGCCCCCGGTGGGCGAAGGTGGCGCGGACGGTGGGGCGGGTTAATAGTAAAACTGCAATAAATAATGTTTATTGGCGTCATTATTGGGTGATACGAGAACATATCCCCAACTGCTGGGCCAGAAAAGTAACGTATTTAAAAGACGTTGTGACTCGAACTGATATTTTCCCCTCTAATAATCGATTTATACGCATGCAAGCACGCCCACATGTTAATGCAGATGAACTCCCTTGTCTTTCAACGCCAAAAGGTTAACGACATATCATCCAGCACCGTAAGGTTAACGCCTTAATATCACCCCACGCTATAAGATAATCATTAAAAAAATGTTCAGAAAGCGACGACCCCCTTAGTCCCTGTGCCTGAACCCATGCTAACACAAAGCTGACGGGAGGCCAACGCCGTAGCCTCTCACCCAGGAGAATCGGCGAGATGGGACGGGTCCTGGGGGAGGTGTGCTCCACTCTGTCCCAGGACAATGTGGACATGTCAAACATCAGCTTCATCAGGTCGACCGTCAGGGGAGGAACATGATTGGTGCTGATAACACTTACCGAAAATAGGGCAATTGACTGGATCAAGTCTGTGAAGCATACCATGCTACTTATCTATTACAATCACTTCTACATGATTAAGGTGGCTTTTCAAGTGTTTGTGTGATTAACATGAGGTGATTAAATCTACTAGTTAGTGACCAGCATGGTATTAACCAGGTAGCCCAGGGCAAGCCCTCTAACTGAAAATATGGCGTAGCCAAATCCAAACAATAACCGTGAATTAGAAAAATTACAGTTTAGTGCTAGTATGGTTTGACTAGAGGTCAAATTAGGTCAAGATCGCATTTCACTAAATATCAATATTAAGAAAGCATAACTCTATGATTAGAGCTATTGAGGCCGGTAAGACATTGATAGCAAATGCAGTACTTTCGCTATGTGGAACGTAAAGACCTCCCAGTGGTTTGACCACAGAGGTCACCTCGTGACCTAATATGACCAGTCAGAAAGGTCAAAAGGACGCCGTATATCAAATGAAATAGTGACAAACAAAACGATGATGTTTGTTCACCGCTCAGCTAATTAGGTCAAAAGTTATGTCCAAATACTGTTTTGACCGGTGACGATGACCTTGAAAGTCAAGGGCAAATAGACCCGGATCGTGAAAGGTTCAAAACGTTGTTCTGAGCAGTCGGTATTGCAATTATTTTGTGGCTTTATATCATGAAAACTTCATGCTTTGTCAATGGGAGAGGTCGCCTGGAGAAGGGAAAATGAAAATCGGATAAACCTAAGAGGGTCAGAAGTGAGGAAGTTTCAAATCGCTGACTTTGAAATGTAGCTCTTACAGAGCTTAAAGGTGAAGGAGGTGACCTTGGTTGACCTCGTCGGTGACCACCTGGTACCGTAAAAAATTTCAGGGATGATGGGAAAATGATGCAGTGAGGGTAGAGGCTCAACGCGGTGCTGCGCCTCGTCGTTTGCTATCCAAAAACCTAGGGGCCAGATGGCCCGGTGGGGCAGGGTTAACAAGCGCGGTGATAGGTCTGGTGCCAACTTACAGTGGAGGGGGTCCTAAAGTGCCCCGCCTGAGATTAAACAAAAATTGGGCTAAAAATGTTTTGGAGGTGTGTGGGCGCGATAGTGACTTACCATATGACTGATTTCATTGACCTAGATTGATGTCTTTAAGGTCAAACGAGGTTGTAAAGGTAAATCTGGGCCGTGCTGGAGACCTATTGGGAAAGGCCGTAATTATGCAGAAAAGGCCAGGAAGAAACAGAAAGCGGAATAACGTCATAGATGGAGAGCCCCAATTTTTTTTAAAGTTTGAGGTCAAGGTTATTCAAGGTCGCTGACCTATGACGTAACAATATGACGTGCTCCCAATAATGTGCAATGTAACTGGCACTATAGCAGCCTTTGGGCAGGAAATGAGAGTTAACCTTGAAAAAGACCTTTGACCTTGACATGTGAGCTTGATCTGGACATTAAGTAGCCGTAACTATGAAGTCATAGCATAGCATACGTGACATTGAATAATGTCGTCTGACCGGAACATTGGAGTCAATGACCTTGACCTGTGACCGTTGACCGTTGACCTTGAAATTCATTTCGGGTGACCTTGACATATAATCCCAAATATATGATGTTATTATGTCACCACTCTGTCGACAGCGCAGGCGAACTGTTGCCACTGTGCGATTGCGACGGTCTCAAAATAAAGGTCTAACTTTGAAAGTTGATAAGTACAAAATTATAAACCGATTTCCAAAATTCTTTCACCGATCAATACGCCTATGAATTCTCTGAAATGTGGCTAAGTAACGTTTTCTGTCTTCGAACGGGTCTCCGGTCACCTTGTTTGCCCCGTGGGCTTATCGCATGAACAAAACATGATGCAGGAGGGAGGATAAGGATGTGGGCAAGGCATCGAGGCCCGCGGGATCAGGTTTGGAAGAGGAATAGATATTTCCCACGCACAAATGCTAAAGTAGGATTGTTTTATCTCGATCTTGGTGAAAAATACGTGGCGCAATTTAAAACTCCTCCACTGCGAGTTTGTCAAGGTCGGGAAAATTTCAACAATTCGCACGGGGAAGAGGCTGTTGCGCGCGGTCCCATTGGACATGGCACCAGACATGCGTGCAAAACCCATTGATAGCTCTTATTTGAACGGTGTGGCAGGTGGTAGAGGGGGTTTCTTGCTTCGGTCATTATCCTGCCTCCGTACTCCTTGACATCGTCTAATGTCTCCGGCACCTCCTTGTATTTGTTCCGGACAATCACACACAAAAACGGTGGATTTTCAAAAGCCGACGGCGAGGATAGAAAACGATGGTAAGTTTCCTCCTGGTTCTGGCTTAACCCGCGCCCCACCGGGGGTACGGCGCCACCTTCCCCACGGGGACCATCGATGCCCCCTCTAACTCCGAAAATATGGGGGTTAGCGCACATCTGCAAAGTGCATTAGAAAGGTCGCGTGAATTCAGGAAGAAATTACTTTACATGTTTAATCGCCCAGATCAATGGTTTGACCTCCAGAGGTCAAGTTAGGTCAAGAACGCCTATTTTCACTCAAATATGCAATGCTTAAGCAAACTGGGCATAACTTTTATAACATTAGAGGTATTGAGATCTGGTAGAGTAAATTTGACAGGAAAATGCCACACCTTTTTCCGCTATGCAGAAAGCAAAGACCTCCCGCCAGTGGTTTGACCTCCAGAGGTGACCTCGTGACCTAATATGACCAGAGGTCACTAAAGGTCAGAAAGTGACTTTGTCGTATAGCAAATGAAAGTCAGTAACAGGACATACACGATGGTGTTTGATTCAGCGTTCTAGCTTAATTAGGTCAAAAGTTATTGTTAAAATACTGTTTTTGACCCCTGGTGACCTTGGATGACCTTGGAGAAGGCAAAGGGAAAATATGGCCCCTAGGATCCGTGAAAGGTTGTCCAAGAACGCTTTTTTGAGCAAGCCGAGCATTTTCAATACTTTTTGTGACTTTTAGATCATAAGACAGCTTTTCCCATGCTTTTTCAATGGGAGAGGTCGCCTCGTAACCTGGCCTCAGGTCACGAAATCTACAAATCCCGGAGATACACCTTGTAGACCCTGGAGGGCTCATGAATTGTAGAAAGTTTCAAATCGATCGACTTCGAAATGTAGCTCTTATAGAGCTCAAAGTTGAAGTGAGGTGACCTTGGTTGACCTCGCCTGGTGACTTGACCTTGGGTGACCCGGGTTAGAAAATTTCAGGGATGGTGGGAAAATGATGGGGTGAGAGGTAGAGCCCTCAACCCGCGGTGCTGCGCCTCGTAGTTTTTCTGCTATCCCGGAAAAACCTTAGGGAGGCCATCGATGCCCCCGGTGGGGCGAGGGTTAAGACGGGCTCATGGCTCTCATAATGTGCATTCTGAGTCCCGGACGCAGGGCTAGGGTCATCAGGATGTCCTCGTCCTGATAAAGGTCGCAGATGTTTGCCTCGAAATCGGTGTTTCGCCCGACATCACCCAGCAGAACATCCAGGAGATTGGCAGCGTGGGTTTAGAAACACGTATATAATTGAGTTGTCTCAGCACCTGTTTATACAGACGAGTACGATACAAATTTACTCTACTCTCGCGACGACTGATTGGGGCTAACGGAAGAAGAATGTGTGCACTGAATGTTTGCACCTTCGGTGATCGTGTAAAACGCGTCTTATTGTTTTTCAATACGTCTTTTCTGCGTGCTAAACATGGTACCCTTTGTGAGAAAGTTTTTTGAAAAGTTATAAAAACGTAGTTATTATCCATGACCCAAAAACGGTGATGTCGATAACGTGACTTCAAAATCGATTATTGCAAGCTGAAAAAAACGTTTTAGTCTATAGCGGCTTCGATAATCGTTATCGGTGAAAGTTATCTAAGTGGCCATCACTAAAAAATCGATATCACCGAAGATAATTGGACTCATGCACTTACGGAATTTATCCTCGGCTTTGGTGTTGTTCTGCAGTTATGAAATCTTGCTTCTCATGGGCCTCGGATGATTTTTATAGTACCCTCTAATTAAAAGATGGGATGGCTAACATAGATAAAATCGGCCTATTAGACTGAATTATACTCGTACCTCCATTGTGCAGGTATTTATTAACAGTTCCTCAGATTCTCATGCCGAATTCGTGGCATTGAATACGGCACTCTGTACGACTGTCTGTCAAATTCACAATGGTGAAACGAAACTGAAGATATCTCATCTAAAACTATTTAAAAACATATAGCGTCTGGATGAGAATCCTCGGCAACTGCTGCAATACCATAATGTCCCATTGGCTCCTCTGCTGGAGCATCATTTCAATATCAGACCACCCATTTGTCTGCATATCACCTTCAGTGTCTTCATATACATAAGCATCACCTATTCGTATTACCTTTCTGCGTTATGTTAGGAGGGTACCTAGTGTGCATTGCACACCCCGCGACTGTTCTGCTCCCGTTAGACCTGCAAAGCTAAGCCGCGGTGGAGCTACGCTTTGCAGTTGTACCCACGTTCTACAAACAAAGTACGGGAATTATTTAAACTTATCAGCCAAATACATTCCGAACCAGCTCGGGAAGGCTAGCTTAGTGTTTGGACATCACTCCCGGCAATGGCTCGGGCGGGCATTTGACGACTCGCTAACGAGCAAAGTTTGGGAGCGGTGGGTAGATGCTAATCGGTGATGAGGAGTGAAATGTGACGGCGGGCGGCCCAGCCAGCCGCGCCAAAGTTGGCCTAGTGCAGGGGCTGATTGACTCCCAGGGGAACATCTCACGAGTGTGTCGTCTCTGGGGTCACGACATTGTACATGGTGTGTATCGAAGAGAAAGAAAAACGCTCTTCTGCCAGTAAGCAGTAAGCAGTGGAGCTCAAGTTGTCAGAAATATTTAGCCAGGCTTTGAAAGCCTAAGTATAAATAAAAACATTGTTGATAGACTTTTACAAGTATTTGACCAATGGACGGGTTCATTGCCTAATTACTTCAAATGAAGTCAAATAGCGTTATATGACTGCGACTGGCTCTCCAGTCACCTCGAACAAAAGAAAGGGGTACTTAAGGACCATTTCACGGTGTGTCTTAAGGATGTAAGGCATCTATCCACTTGGATGTATGATTTCCTCCTATGTTCCGAAGACAGCTACTTAACCACGGCTTCGGAACCGGCACTTTTCGGCGTCTCGTAATTTTCCTGGAGCCCGGCTGGAAGCCTGAGCTTTTTGTAGATTTTGCCCTGACTCAAGGCACGGGTAGATTTCCACCGCATGGTAATGCGTTGATCCGCATAGTCTGTGCATTACCATGTGCCATTGTGCATTGACCATATGGCTTCCACGATCCGTATGGAACAGCGAATTTTTTAAGGAAACGTCAGTGGGGGGCATTTCTTGTGCTGACCATAATACAGAGGTGGACGCAGTTTTTAGTTTTTTTTTTTGGGGGGTTTGGGGGCCAAACCCATGCCTGCCTCTCCTGGGTGGGGGGGGTGGGACGTGCAATTTGGGTGCTCGACAGACCTGGTTAAGCTACCTCTCTAAGTAGGGGAAAGTGTGTGTATTGCGCCCCTAACTAATTGCGCCCCCCTTATAACAGATAAAGGTACTAGTGGCAGTTTGTTTTGGGCAGCTTAATCCAGTTCTCACCTTCAATCCATACATTTTCCCAACGTTTCAATGAATTCGTACATAAGAATGTATTTTAATCAGCTAGCAAAATAAATTCAGTAGTTCCTTAAAACTGCACGGGCTTATGAACCCGGAAAAATAGGAATGCGGCGGTCACATTCCAAAATCGATGGTTTTAATTTCAAAGCCAGATATTCATTGCATGTTCTGAAAGCAACAATTATAAACTTCCCCTGGTGGTAAATGTTTAAGGCAGACATCTCTGATTTAAATGCAAAGAAGTAATTGCGCCCTGGTCAAATGCGCCCTATCCAAATGTGTGTTGAAAAATCAAATCCAAAGCCTTTCCGTATGCGTGTGATTTTATTATTACAAGTCATTGTGAATGCAAGAATACCACATTAAAATGACTTCCAGGCCCTCCAGATGAAAAGCTTGGGAGGTAGCCAAGCTCTATTTGCTCCTATGCTAATGTTTTAATGTTTATTTCTGCCGTGCCATTGACTTAACATGGTATGAGGAAAGCGCGCAATTAACCCTCGCCCCACCGGGGGGCCATCGATGGCCCCCCTAAGGTTTTTTCGGGATAGCAGAAAAACGACGAGGCGCAGCACCGCGGTTGAGGGCTCTACCTCTCACTGCATCATTTTCCCATCATCCCTGAAATTTTTTACCCCGGGTCACCCAAGGTCAGGTCACCAGACGAGGTCAACCAAGGTCACCTCACTTCACCTTTAGAGCTCTGTAAGAGCTACATTTCAAAGTCGATCGATTTGAAACTTCCTACACTTCATGACCCCTCCAGGGTCTACAAGGTGTATATCCGGGATTTTTCGATTTCGTGCCCTGAGGTCAGGTCACGAGGCGACCTCTCCCATTGGAAAAGGATGGGAAAAAGCTATTTCATGATATAAAAGCCACAAAAATGACTGCAAATACTCAGACTGCTCAGAACAACGTTTTTGTACACCCTTTCACGGATCCCAGGGGTCATATTTGCCCTTTGACTTTTCCAAGGTCATCCAAGGTCACCGGAGGTCAAAATCAGTATTTTGACAATAACTTTTGACCTAATTGAGCTAGAGCGATGAAACAAACACCATCGTGTTTGTCGTGTCACTGGCTTTCATTTGATATACGGCAAGATCACTTTTTGACCTTTCGTGACCTCAGGTCATATTAGGTCACGAGGTGACCTCTGGCGGTCAAACCACTGGCGGGAGGTCCATACGTTCCACATAGCGGAAAAAGTACTGGCAATTTGCTATCAAATTTACTTTACCAGGCCTCAATAGCTCTAATGACATAAGAGTTATGCCCAGTTTGCTTAATCATTGCATATTTGAGTGAAAATAGCCGATCTTGACCTAATTTGGCCTCTGGAGGTCAAACCATTGACCTGAGCACTAAAACATGCGAAGTAATTCCTTTCTGAATTCACGTGAGCTTTCTATTGCACTTTGTAGATTTGCGCTAACGCCCATATTTTCGGAGTTAGAGGGGGGCCATCGATGGCCCCCCCCGGTGGGGCGAAGGTGGCGCCGGACCCCCGGTGGGGCGCGGGTTAAATCAAAATGCGCCCTCCCCGGGTGCAATTACCCTCACACTTTGGCAAATGCGCCCTTTGCATAGTTTCACTCAAATTGGAATTCACTCTTAGAACACGCTTTTTTCAGACCAGGAATTGTTTTCTCAATAACAAAAAATGATCAAATTTTGTAATTTAATCCACAGTAGCGAGATTGAATAGGACACATTCGTCTAGCAAGTGATTTCCCTTAGGGAAGCGCAATACACATACCTTCCCGTACATGATCGCTCTCCTGGGGTGAGGGGTTGGAAGCGAATATTTTTTTGCTCGACAGACCTAATGTAAACTCCTATTTTCAAAAATTTATCCGGCCTTTGGGGGTGGCCAAATGATAGTTTGACCCCTTCCAGTGCTTTGGGGGCCATGACCGGAATGCCCCTCCCCCTGCGTCCGCCAATGCCATTATTGCGTCTTCAGGGGAGCAAGACCCAATTTTGAGGGGGTTTAACACCCGCACTGGAGGGGGGTCTGGCACTAACGCGCACTGGAGGGGGGCCTGGTAGGCCCCCCTAAGATCTCGGAAACTAAGAGGGTTAGAAAAACGCCACTTGGTAGGTGGGTGGGGGCTATGGTGATCTACATGATGACCAATTTTCATTGACCTAGGTTAATATCTTCAAGGTCAAACGAGGTCGTAAAGGTCAAATATTGGCCATGCTGGTATCGATTGATAAATGCTGTGATTATGCAGGAAAATGACGGGAATAAGCTAAAGGTGGACAAGGTTCATAGAGAAAAGGTCTCAAAGAGGCTTTCTCACAACTTTTGGGTCAAGGTCATTCAAGGTCATTGACCTTTAGGGTCACCATATGGTATACTACTTATTATTTACACTTTGACTAACACTGTAACCACTGTTTGGCAGGAAATGAGGATTGACCTTTCCCAATGACCTTTGACCGTGACCTGTGACCTTGACCTTTGTATTGGGGTACCCTACCGATGACGTCATAGCATAATATATGTCAGACGGGGTAACGTCATTTGGCCGGACGCACAGTGGTCAGTGACCTTGAAAGTGCAGATATGACCTTGACCTGTGACCTTTGACCTTGACCTTGACTTTCATGTGAAGTGACCTTGACATATAGTCCCGCTTATATGACGTTATGACGTCACCACTCGGTCTTCAATGCAAGCTAACCGGTCCGACCGCGCGTTTACGGCGATCTCAAAATGCAGGTCTGACTTTGAAAGCCTATAAGTCAAAAAATTTTCGGCTGATTTTCAAAAAGTCTTCACCAATCGACGCGCTATTAAATTCTGTTAAATGTGGCCAGGTTTCGTTTTTCGGCTACAAGCGGTTCTCCGGCCACCTCGGAAAAACAGGTGGGGGGGGCCTCCGAGGCCCCCTCCAGTGCGCGTGTTAATAGAACTAAGACGCGTTAGTGTTAAAAAAATGTTTCTCAGTTTTTATGGTATTGCATGTTTAGAGATTATAGATGCTGCCCAGGGCTGCCAGGTTTTTTCGGCGGAAAAGATCAAACCAAGTTAGAGAAAGGGCCAGAGAGGGGCACAATTTCATTTCCAATAAAATAGCCAAATAAATACCACAAAAGCCAGATTTGAGGCTAAAACGAACCATAGCGGTAGTCATAAACACAAAGAAAAAGCGACTTGTATCACTGTTTAAAAATAATTGTTGACAGTTTGATATTGACTTCACGCAATATTTTTGGTACACTAACCATCTAATAGGAAGCCAGGGTACCCTTCCAACCCTGCGTGGGCACCGAATGATTTTATCCACATAACCAGAAGATTTTCTAGCATCATCAATCACCCCCCCACACTTTTTCAACAAACAATTTTCCTGATCTCAGTCGAAACGGAAGTACACCTGAAATTTGTATAACCAGCCGCTGCGGAAGGCAACGAGGAGCCCAAGCTCGAATTTTTTGGTACTAACATGGAAAGTTTGCTGTCAGCATCGGGCGGAAGTTTGACTGGCCCCCTTACTGTTTTGCCGCTGGCGACGCTTATGTATGCTACAACCACAATAATAATTTAAAAGGCTAAGCACTTCATACTGATTAGTTGATGCTGAGGCTTTTTCCGGGATTTTGCGTAACTACGCGCTTTGTTTCGACTTTGCACGATGAATTAGACAGCCACGGGTGGAAATTTGTTAACCTGCAACCCACCGGGGGTCCGGCGCCACCTTCGCCCCACGGGGGCATCGATGGCCCCCTCTAACTCCGAAAATATGGGCGTTAGCTCAAATCTGCAAAGTGCATTAGAAAGCTCGCGTGAATTCAGTAAGAAATTACTTCACATGTTTTAGCGCTCAGGTCGATGGTTTGACCTCCAGAGGTCAAATTAGGTCAAGATCGGCTATTTTCACTCAAATATGCAATGCTTAAGCAAACTGGGCATAACTCTTGTACCACTAGAGCTATTGAGATGTGGTAAAGTACATTGGATAGGAAAATGTCAGACCTTTTCCCGCTATGTTAAAAGTAATGACCTCCTGCCAGTGGTTTGACCTCCAGAGGTCATCTTGTGACCTAAGATTGATTGAGGTCACGAAAGGTCAGAAAGTGACCTTGCTGTATATCAAACGAAAGCCAGTGACGATATATACACGATGGTGTTTGATTCAGCGCTCTAGCTTATATAGGTCAAAAGTTATTGTCAAAATACTGTTTTTGACCCCTGGTGACCTTGGATGACCTTGGAGAGGTCAAAGGGCAAATATGGCCCTTGGTATCCGTGAAAGGCTGTCCATGAACGCTTTTCTGACGAAGACGAGCATTTTCAATCGTTTTTGTGACTTTTAGATCACAAGACAGCTTTTCCCCATGCTTTGTGAATGGGAGAGGTCACCTCGTGACATGACCTCAGGTCACGAAATCGAAAAATCCCAGATATACACCTTGTAGACCCTGGAGGGGTCATGAAGTGTAGGAAGTTTCAAATCGATCGACTTCGAAATGTAGCTCTTACAGAGCTCTAAAGTTGAAGTGAGGTGACCTTGGTTGACCTCGCCTGGTGACCTGACCTTGGGTGACCCGGAGTAAAAAATTTCAGGGATGGTGGGAAAATGATGCAGTAAGAGGTAGAGCTCTCAACCGCGGTGCTGCGCCTCGTCGTTTTTCTGCTATCCCGGAAAACCTTAGAGGGGGCCATCGATGCCCCCGGTGGGGCGAGGGTTAACACAGTTTTTGTGGATTGCCAATTTGGGACCAGGAAATTGAACAAAGTTATAATTATGGGGTGGTATTCTGTCTTATTTTCGTTAGGTGAGTCTGCATTTGGTCAATTTTAAGTTGTCTGTCTATTTCACTAGGGGCCAATTTCCGGACACTGGGGGAGGGCATTTAGGCCGACTGGGGGCAAATGGCCCCCCCAGTTAACATGTTTAAAATGGCCTGATATGGAATATGAAGCTACTGGTCAAATTGATCAAAATTGATGCCGAGTCAGTCCAAATGATGCATGTATTTTTTGAATGCACCCATTCCCTGCCGTGCAATTCCATGCTCAATTTCTGAATCAGCGAAAGCTAATAGGAATCAGCTCGATTCCTCTGTTCAGAAGAATTCACGCAAAGGAATTGCGCTTTCGCTCTCTCCGCCCAACGTCAGAGCTCTGTATTGGAGACTTCGATCCAACGTTCCAGGCGCTGACCTCGACGGTAATATAACGCCTTCAGATTTTGTTTCGTCTTAACTTATTGTTTTACAAATAAACCTAGGAATTATTGTGTTAACTTTGTACGATTAATTTTCCAGAGCGAATTTCATTATCACGGTTAAATACGCTGCTGCTGATGGATGATGTCGACTGTTACAGCAGCGCCCCTTCATCAGCTGTTCGTGCGGGAATGTGCATGCCCACCAGTTTGTGTTCGGTGTCCGCATGCCTCAGCGCGGTGCTCATGCAAAATTGTATTTAGGATTTCTTATTCACGTTGATAATGAGCGTCTAGCCGGGATATATACCACGACCGGAACAGCAAAAAATTCATTATAAATACAAAACAGACGTGGCTTGTCGGTGTTCTCCCAACATAGAGTGATTTAATTTGGGGCCATGATTTTGTTTTACTGGTTTGGAGTATAGTGGCGCTTTTCTCCGCTGCGAAGCTCTGCTTTCTTCAGTCACTGGCGAGTTAACTCAAGCCTGCCGTCTGGTGCTGCCGCCTGGCGTGATACCGAGGCCGCTGCTGCGTGGGCGGCGCCATCTAGTTCAGTGGCTGTCACGCGAACTAGCAGTTTGAAACTCGTCCGCCAGAGTCAATGCGGCTAGCCAGATACACGGCTGTTCTCTCACAGTGTGGCTGGCTGCCTGTTCGAATTTAGTTGACCAATGCTGGCGTGCTTGGTGTTTTATTGCTCTACAGATCTAGTGTAAACACCTTTTTCAAAAATTTCTCCGGCGTTTGGGGAGCCAAAAGATAGTTTGCCCCCCCTCCAGTGCTTTGGGGGGACATTCCCGGAATGCCCCCCCTGCGTCCGCCAATGACCTACGGGAGACCCAAATCCATGGCGGATCCTGACCACCCCCCGGGATTTTACCCTGCATGCATGGTCGAATTTGACGTCATAACCCGCGTCCCACTGGAGCCAGGGCCTGAATTTCTTTATAATGACTGGGTTTTTATTGGGGCCTAAATTTGAAACAATGCCAATAACCACCCCAAAAAGGTGATAACATAATATAAAGCGTGTTTTAGTCAGGGGTGTAGCTAAGGGAGGGGGCGGCAGGCAGAGTCACCCCCCTCCCCTGAGGGCCCGAAGGGCCTTGGTGTTACGAAAGGGCCGCGCGAAGCGCGGCTCGCCCGCACTATGCTCTGTGGCCAAATTTGAAATTTCATACCAAACAGGGCCAGGGCATTTTTAAGGAAAAGTCAGTGGGGGGGGGCATTTCTTGTGCTGGCTATTATAGTGTCTTCAGGGGATCAAGACCATATTTTGAGGGGGTTTAATAAAAAATAGACGCGTAAGTGTTAAAAAAGGTTTCTCAATTTTTGTGTTTTTCCATGTCTAGAGATTATAGAGGCTGTTCAGGGCTGCCAGGTTTTTTTCGGCGAAAAAGGTCAAACCGAGTCAGAAAAAGGGCCAAAGAGGGGAAATTTTTTTCCCACAAAAAACCCAAATCAACACCACAAAAGCCAGATTTGAGGCTAAAGCGACCCCTAGCGGTAGTCATAAACCCCAAAAAAAGTAACTTGTATCGATGTTTAAAACTAATCGTTGACAGTTTGATATTGGCTTGACGCGATATTTTTTGCACACTACCCATCTAATAGGAAGCCAGGGGTGCCCTTCCAACTCTGCGTGGCCATCAAATGATTTTATCCACAGAACCAGAACATTGTTTAGCATAATCAATCACCTTCACCCCCCCACTTTTTGACCCACAATTTCCTGATCTCAGTCAAAATGGGAGTAAAACGGAAATTTGTATAACAAGCCGCTTCGGAAGGCAACGAGGAGCCCAAATGCGAGAATTTTTTTGTACTGACGTGGAAAGTTTGCTGTCAGCATTAGGTTGAAGTTTGGCTGGCCCCCTCACTTTTTGCCGATGGCGGCGTTTATGTATGCTACTACCACAATAATAAATAAAAAGGCTAAGCACTTCATACCACCACACCAGCAATCAGTCTTACGCACTTTGGCTACACCGTGTCCCGTCTAATCCACGGACGAGCTCTAAGCGCTGACAACTGACTGCGCGTGAAATGAGAGCATCATGCAATGTCACGGCACTGGCTAGGATTTGGGCTTCCGGTCGGATAGAATATGATGTTGATTGGTTATAGGCCCCCGTTCATCTCCAGCGTTGTGATTAGTTGATGCTGAAGCTGCTTTGCCGGGATTTACGGTAACTACGCGCTTTGTTTCGTCTTCGCACGATGGAGGAGACAGCCACGGGTAGAAATTGTTTAACACAATTTTTGTGGATTGCCAGTTTGGGACCAGAAATAGAACAAAGTTATGATTAACGGGTGGTGTTCTGTCTTGTTTTCGTTAGGTGAGCCTGCATTTGGTCAAGTTTAAGTCATCTTTCTATTTCACTGGGGGGCCAATTTCAGGGCACTGGGGGTCATTTCGGTCGACTGGGGGACAAATGGCCCCCCCAGTTAACATGTTAAAAAATGGCCTGGACAGGGCCCTCCTAAGCCCTCTACAGCACTCTTTTCTGTAACAACCAGGGCCCTTTTTACCCATCAGGGCCCTTTCGTCGCTGCCGTAGGGGCCCTTTTCGGGGCACCGCGAAAACTTTTAAAACCTTTACTTTCTTTCAAATCTTGAAAAAAGATCCTATGTAAGCAGCCACCATAAAAGATGGCTTGATACACTTTGTGTTAGCCATCACGTAAGTGCTTTTCAATCCTGAAAAGATAAAAAAACTCATGCTTCATTGTTGGTGCCTGGGCACCCTGAAGCGAGGTACGCGCACAAATGCCCACCATACACCTGCACATTACCGCTTAAGGTCTGAGTAACAACCCATCACTATTCGAGATCGCTCAGCTACCGTTTCACACCGAAGCGTGCTGTGCTATGAAGATTTATCAATAAAATGTCTGACATTTTAACATACACAAAAACGTTGGCGCACAGAAAAAACTCCTTTCGTTCGAGAGAATTTATTCAAAGTCACTGCTGTTTCATTTTAGTGACTTCTCTCAACCTTAAGAGCAGGTACCAGGGGGAAGGCAATCCAGCCATGCTCCCCAAAACAAAAAAAGAGGGCAAAACCCTCTTTTGCGCACCCCTTTCAAGGAAACTTGTGTTTCATAATTGATGAATTGGGGAGGACGAGCCCGTCAGTAAAATCATTCTAAATTGTATTCGTCCGTTCGAGGTGTAACTCTGAAGGTGAAACATTTATTCACTGCACCAGATAAACCCTTCCGGCTGCTGCCCCCACCGCTGAACGTTTTCTTTTCCTTTTCTCGCCGAATTTATTCTCGCCGACATGGGTTTCCCCCTCCAAACCAAACGACTGAATCCGTCAATGCTCTCCTCGCGTCAATGCTTGGTCAGTGCGGGGAGTTTTGGCCTGAATTGATAAGCATCAACCAAAAAGGCATTTCTTGTGCTATTTTGCTACAATCCACCAATTTCATTTTTTGACATGACTTGTGGCGTTACTCACTGCCTCAGTTTTACCAAATTAGGTATAATTTCAAAGCCGAATGCTAAACGTCTTGATCCCATAATGGTACACGACCAGTGGGGTATCCAGGAATTCATTTCGAGTAGGCTAGAGGGTTCGAACCCACCCTGCCTTGCCTCGGAACAGCCTCCGGCTATGTATAAACACCTGCCCAGTGGCCTTCCGAGCCACCTTCGCCCTGGTGGGCAGGGGTTTCAAACACCCCCTCCCCCTCGAGCTCGGCTCCTATGTGGAACAGTGAAAGAATGCGAGTGTTGGTGGATATCCCATTTAAATTCATGAATAAACTATATTAGTCATTTTTGGCTCAGGTCAATATTGAGGTCATGAAAGGTAAAAAAATGTGACATGTTAGAGTAGAGCTTTGACTCTAGCGCTGACGGAGATGACTTAGAACCATTTTTAGGCATTATTCGCTTTCTCTCATTACGGCAAATCGAATGATGTATGATATGGCTGTAATACTCGTTGGTCAAAACATAAAAATGACCTGAGCTAAGGTCAGGGTAAGGTCGCCATCTAGCCTAACATGGCCAATATACACACCAATCGATTTGCAATAACAATCCAAACGTAATGGTATCAAAATGAAATATTTATCATTGTTTCCTGCAAAGTTATCGACCCAACTCTGAATACCTCCTTAAGTAGCTCCAGATGACCTCTCAGATGTCACAGGTCAAAATTTGCAACATGAACCTATAAAGGGACCGTATATTATGATTTGGAGAATACGAAGGTATTTCAAGCGATATCTACAGAAATATAACAATTTTTCGGCCATTGCCGTTTTCCCAATGAGTTTCCCATCGAGAGGCTATGACCCCTACCTGGCCCTAGGTCATCGATGAGAAAAAATTCCGGAATATATTTTGTAGTACTAGGTGGGCCCATTATGTGGTATAAGTTTTGATTTGATAGATGCACGCTTTTCTTACTTGTGCCACCCTAAGCATTTTTGGAGGGGAGGTCACTTGACCTGCACTGGTGACCTGACCTGAAATGACCGGAAATAAAAATTTTGAGGAAAGTTGCGGAATTGATCAAGAACAAGGTGTGATAAAAAACGCCCCCCCCACACACCGGGGCGAGGGTTAACTATAGGCGCTCGGGCATTTCGAGGGGGCGTAAGCCCCCTAGCCCCCCTCTTGTATTCACCATTGCACACGACTATTGGTAACTACTGAAAATAATAAACAACAACTAATGAGGAACGGAGTGTCATCCGCGAGATTAGTAGCGGAAAATTGTATCATGCAAACCAATGTTTACGTCTAAACATAGAAAGCCGAACAATCATGTTAAGGCAGCCGTGCACAGCGGCTTTTGGCTATCTGGAGGCCGGGGGTGGTGGCATCGGAAAGTTGCGATTGGAAATTTAAGTATTTATGCTTTAAATATCATATATATATATATATATATATATATATATATATATATATATATATATATATATATATGTCCTACTTAGTTAATAGTCTCGTGCATCCTGTGATTTGCCTTGAACCCTCCTTTGTTCCAACGCTCAGAGCTACGCTTGCATACACATGAAATGTTAGCTCGGCGTGTATCTCACATGCTCCGTGTGTTTTGTGTTTCCAAAATGTGACATTGAAAAAAATTCAAAGACTTCAACATGCGCCCTTATATGGGAAACTGCCCTGGACTAGAAATCAGCACTTGCAATTTTTCCCGCCAGGCGTATTGACATACCGAGCCAATTTACTGAACGCGTGTTTGCCAGTGGTATCGACAAGGCACACTGCACAAACACCTAATCCATATATCCACCCTCGTGCATAGAATGTCTTCTGTACCTGTCACCCTCCCTCAGTCCAATAACAGGCACAACCACCACCATTCTAAACACCATGGCATGTAGGTTTTATAATCCGCCTCGCGACCCCTCCCTAACGAGGCTTGAACTCGGCGGCAGTGATGGCAAGCGTGACCTCTTTAACCTCTGTGACCCGCAGGCAAACGGCAGCTAGCGGATGGCAGCCGTTGATTGGTGGAGGCGCGTTCACTTGTATTGCGAGATATTCAACGGAAATTTATACATGGTAATAATAGAGCTTTAAGCCATGAGCAAGGAGATGCATTAACATTATCTTTTTCAAAAGTTTCCAGCTGTGCTTTGCTCTCTATTGGCTTGATCATCTGTTCCACCATCCGAGGCTGGTCTTCGGTATAGGCGAGACACCGCAGCGGAAGGCAGTAGTGGCTAGCCGGCGGCCGAGTTCGCTAAAGTCAGTAGTGTCGCGCGATGGGTTTCTGCTGAGAAGGTTTCTGCTGAGGGGGCCCAGCCCGAAGGTAACCGAGGAAAAGAGGAGAGAGACGTACATAAAATTGGAACTTAGCCGTCGGAAGAGTTGGGAAGAGTAAGGACTAATAGAGAGCGGTGCCGCAGTACAACCAGATGATATACCACAGAAGGGAAGCCCGTGCTGCTTTTCTCCGTAAGGATGAAGAAATGACACGATTTATTGATTGATTAAGACTTTTTATAGGGCGGTCCGTGCATAGCACCTTTGCCCGCCGCTGAAGAAGTGTGTGGGAGGATTTAGAATTATTAGGTGAGGGCGAGTTCCGTTAATCTCGCAAAGCAATGGAAGGTTATTTCAAGTCACGGGTCGCAAGATGTTTTCAACCTGCAAATGGATGGCCGTGGCAACGGTCAAAAGGTCGAGCCTTGGAGTTAGTTTAGAATTTTGAAATTGCAGAGTGCGAGAAGATAAATGCCACCGCTAAGGTTGAAGACCATGAAATTAATCATGTTTAATTTTGAATTTTGGAATGCAAGTTACCTAGTGTAAGCTTTGCCTACGTTACCCGAGTTCCTCCATTTAAGCCGTAATTCTCGTTTTTTTTAGAAACTGCCGCTGCACGCCTGGCCAGGGTGTCGCAGGTTCTTTACCTTGCAACCAAAAGGTGAGGTTACAGCGTCCCCTCTCCGGCTGGGCAGCCGCCGCATAGAGGAAAATATTGTGAATTCATTATAATTCTATAATGTTCCAGTTTTAACCTATCATAAACTATTGTTTTTTTAGTTTTAAGCACCTATCAGTACAATTTTTGCAGGGTAACCTCTATGGTATAAATGATTGTTTAAGAGGTCGCGCTGCTATTAGGGTGGAGGTATAGTGTAAACCTACCATCATAGATGTTTGAGTGATACTTTTAAACAAACTGCTCTAGCCTAGCATCCTTCAAAATGGTGAAGAGCTTGTCGAGCAGCTCGGGGTGAGCATTGCCGAGTAGAGTTTTGAGGTTTATTGGGATGTTTTGGATTGGGCAATAATCTAGCGTGGGCTGCCTATGAGCATCATGTTGGGGACTTTGAATTAGAATGTGATATCACTGGCGGTGGAACTGGGGGGGGGCACCGGAGCACGGTGCGGCCCCCCTTTAATCATAAATTTTAACGCTAACCGTATGGCGTTGATTGGAAAAAATGGGTTGAAAAGCCCATGGTGCCCCACCCCCTTAAATTCTAACGTTTCGCCGTCACTGTGTGATAGGGGCTTCCCATGGCGTCGCAATTAGCACAGGTACCCGCACGCCCATAGACATTTTAATTTTGTGTGTCCATTCCTAAGTCTGGTCAGGATGACCTTGTGCCGACGACTGTTTTGGTCGAAACTGGGCCAGTATCCGTTTTAGGCTTTATTTAGAATAAATGGGCGCTGCGATTAGTGGTCCAGTCATTTTAAACTTGCTTTCGGATATGGTTTGAGAGGTACTTTCTTTCTGAGTTCTGGGGACTTTTTCGCTCGTTCTTCAGGCTTTTTCATTTCCTAGAATTTTGCAGTGGCCCGGGATCCCAAAAACACGAGACATATGGGATATCGTTGATAACCTTCTGAATGTCTGCTATTACGTGACCGCTGGGGTTGACCACGTTACTGATGGCTTGCAGGACAGATTTAGAGTCTGAACAGATGACGGCTGAGTTAATATTTTGGGTTCTAATCAGGGCTATCTAGGATGGCAGTGGCCTCGGCTGTCAAGATAGAGCAATTGTCCGGAAATCTTTTCTGGCGGCAAAATGTTTTGCCCCCAGATGCCGAGGCCTAAAATGACACGAAACTTCAGTAGGGGCTCAAACCATTGCTGATGCTTAAGCGCACTTCACCTTTCTGACGTCATGCCGGGAAAGCTAAATTTCTATGGCGAGTTCCAAAAGTCACAGGTGATGGATTTTTTGTGTAAGGAGGACACTGATTGGATCGATGATACTAACTTGGGTTTTCAAAAACAATTTAGGAGGTAAAATTCGAAAAGAAGACAATGACAATGGCTCTATGAGAATCATCGATTCATGAAGACTCTTTTCAAAACCCTGCAGCACCCATGAACGCATAAAACCAAATTGCAATGGCTAATATAAGCTAATACTGGGTGACTGGGCACCCCACATCCCGAGATAGAAATCCAAACCCCAGCCCTGTAGATGATTTCAGAGTTGCATTGACTGTGTAACATTTAGCTGGGAATTGACGTAGGAAAGATGCTCCTAAAACATAAAAATATTTTTGTAAAATAATGTAGAATGAGTGACAGCGACAGTGAATGATATAACCACCCCCTTGGAGCTTCCTGCCTAGTGACAAGCATGCCCTTAGACCACACACAGAACAATGTTCTACTTTATCTGTATCTGAGAGACTTTATCTTTCATTATTAAGTGTTTCATAGATGCAAGTATTTATCCCCGTAAATGCATCATAACCAAATAATTATCATTAAATGTCAGCCCGTACTCACCAAAAATATTTACGTGGATTGCTAACATATTTTAGGATATTCGGCGAAAAGATCATCAAACATATGCTTGCTTTTAGTGTTTTAGTGTCAATTTTAGTAGTCTTGCTTCATTTCCCTCACTTTTTCATTGTTTAACTTAAGTTTTGTGGGGAAAGAAATTGGCAACAGTGACAGGGCAAAATGCTTCTGAAACATCTGGCGAACAGAGGGTATGACTTGTGGGAGGCTTAGGACAGATTCAGGATCATGTTGTCAGAATTAGATGTTCATGGACCTTAAAAGGAATTTGTTGGGTAGCTCAAAGGAATTTTTCAGTTGCAGGTTGGGGCAGTGTAGGAGTAATAAAGAACCAGTGTTTTATGTGTGGAGTGATATCATCCTGGATTTTGAATTTTACTTGATGAGTGGTACAATGGATAATCATGCCACCAGCATCTTATTTTTACATTTCTGGCAACACTTTTGCACCTTGATACTAGATATAGAAGCCCCTCGCACTGTCATGTCATGACATTATATCAACCAACAGAAACGCAACAGAAGAGGCGTTACTTATCAATGTTAGACAGTAGGTAATATGTCGATCTCACGTTTGGTGGTCGATGCATAGAAATGCTTACAAATTTTTTAAATGTCTGAGAACGCCTGGCACGACCAAAGGTCCCCATGACGTTTATACCTGGCGGGTTTAATAGCTGTAAACTTTCGCTGGTATTCATCGCTCAAGGACGCAATGTCCCAGTGCATAAATGCAGATGTCCAATACGGATTTTCCTTGCAAAAACTAGTGCAGAGTCGATGTTCTGTACACGGAACACGATCAAATTCCTCTTAAGCACATAACTGCGCTTCAGTTAGTCAAAAACCAGGGGTACCAGCACACACGGGGGCGCGGCCCAAAATAAAATCCACACCCCACGGGGGTCCCTGGCATGACGCACCCCGTTGGAGGAGGACGTATTTCACCCGCCTCGGTACCTCATCCACTGGGATAGTTACATTACAGCAAACTTACGGACGGCGTTCAAAAGCTTTTGCCAAGACGAAGATAAATTATACGAACTATTTTTATTTCAGGACAATATTGAGGTCACCAGAGGTCAAGGAACGTTACATAGGCACCAGGACATTGTAGATTTACCCTATATATATATATATATATATATATATATATATATATATATATATATATATATATATATATATTACTGAGCGAAGCTAAGGAAGATATAAAAGTAACACTGAAGTCCTCTCATTGTGGCAAATCAAATAGTGTATGGTATGACGATGCTAAGTCAGGTGGGGAAATGACTCGACCTCAAGCTAGGTCAGGGTCACATGGTGACTAGGTATCGTCACGTTGCATATAGATCGTTTTGTTCAATCGTATCATTTCGGGTTTTGACGCATTTTGAAACTTTTATTGAATTCAAATCATGTAAATTGTGCGTTGGACAACGAATCATCTATTTCCCCCTCCCCCACCGCCATATCATCCCTCAACTGCGAGTTTCGCGTACGGCGTACCTCACTAATTACTGCTACCATATTAGTGGCTATACATACATGAAGAACTAACTTACAGGCCTGATGGATACCCTGTGCGTCATTTTTCTTACCCCGAGTATTTTTTACGGAAAGAACCTTCTCCGCTATGGTGAAAGTTAGCTTTAAGATAGTAATACTGATGGGCGTGGAAGGAGGCGGGGGACGTGTCCCCAAACTTGTGAATCAGTGGGAAGTTTTCTCAGAAAAATGGAGTACTCAACCTAAGCTTTTATAAGTAGCGTGAACTTACGTAAATGTGATGGTGAAGTGCAACGTTGGAAGTGTTTTCAGGGCAGCTAATATGCTAATAATTCCCAGCCCTTCCCCCGCCCCCTCCCCCGGTCATCGCCAGCCCAGGACCCGTACCTCAGAAATAAATTGTGTCGTCACGCTCAGTTGCACCTCTTCACGTGCATTTCAGATCCTAAGAAAAAGGCTGGATGTTATTGCGTGGCAAGGGCCCTCTCCGGCCAAGTGTATCCTCTTCAGTTACCTTACGCTCCCGGTTAAAGCATGAGTTCCCCTCTATCAGACTGCCACCCCTTTCGTCAGCCCGACGCCCCCCTTCGTTAACCGGCCCCCAAATGGAGATCATGGATGCGCGCCTGATTCGTCATGAGTAAAATAAAATGACTGTGACTGTGCATCACAGTGACGTATCCTGCCAGGTCTACACAAGCTGTAGCATTTAAATCGTTTGCACAGGGTTCTCTTCATTCTGTTTCCCTTCTCCCCGATACTTTGCCCCGATTTTTTACTCCAGGAGTGATTTTTGGTGGTCAGTGCTAAACTGCTAACCTTTAGTACCCCACTTTCATTCACCCTCATCCACCCTAATCCTTACCGTCTCCTTCACAGTTTTCGTTACTTCACGTCCATTTCGACGGCACTTGAAAAGCCACTGCATGTGTGGAAGTGTTCGTAGCAAATGCCTGCCCATATGTGGAAACAGACTAAAAGTAAAATAATGATACTTGCTACAAAATGAACAGGCTAGAATCTGGGAATAAATGTACCACACATAAAAACGGTCTTCCCTTGATGAAAATATAACAGATTCCTAGCTACCGTAATTAAGTGCACAGTGGGCTCTATTTGTCTTCTGCTTGAAAGCTGTGCGCAGGAGGGCGGTCGGCGGTTTTAAACACGCCTTTGCACCGGCGTCCGTCTGGGCGGCTGTCAGTGCGGCGTTCGCCGGCAGCGTCGCTATCGGCCGATACCAGACGTGTCGTCTGGGCCGCCGTTCACGGCTTCTGGGTGCAGCGGCGCGCGCGGTGCCGGCTGCGGCGCACGATAAACACGCCGATCGAGCCCGCGCCAAAATAATGGCGCCACCGTGACGTCTGCAACAGGCAACGGGCTAAACGCCGACTCCTGGCAGAGAGCTGCCACTGGAGTATGGCTGCTGCTCAGCAAATGTTTGAGAAAATAATGGGTATAGGCTGGACCACTGGTTTCATACATGTGTTGATTCAAGGAATTGCCATTCTCAATACGAGACCGTGACAGCTTCTAGCTTTTACCCGAGACAACCTAACCTAAAAGCCATGACAAACCTAAAAGCTAAGGCATGCAACGATATTACTTAGTACTTAGAAATCCAAGTTATTCTAGAAACTAAGTCTTACACACTCTTAGAAAACCTTCGCACTTATCATATTCTCATAGGCGTAGGAACGGGTGGGCCAGGGGGCCATGGCCCCCCAATATTCATGATTCTTAACCATTAACCCTATGGCGTTGAATGGAAAGAAATGACTTCAAAATGCCCGCTGCCCCCCCATATTCTGGACGTTCCTACGCCTATGCATATTCTCTTCAAAGAAGTTATTCTCTGTAAATACTGACTATATCTGACACATGTGGTGGATGGCTTCAGAAATAACGCGAAACATTTCTGGTCTTTGCTGAATTCAGGTAAATCAGCCAAAAGCTTAAAGGGAATGGGGCACCTTCACAACGTGATTTTAACTGAGATAGCCAAGTTGTAAAGCAAGTCGGAAAACCCGTTACTCCATATTTAATTTGACTTTGAAGTCAATAATTCCGTAGAAAAAAACTAAGACCTACCTGACACCAGCCCCCCTAAGCCCCCCGTCGCCGGCGGCCATTGTTGTGAGCTACTGGTGTGACGACATATGCTGACGTCACGATGAGCATCAGCCAATCGAAGCCCTTGAAGCGTTTCAAGTATGGTAGTGGTTGCCAGATCGTGACATCATCCACAGTCTGATATTTATTTCTTTTTCTAGAAGAGTATTTTTAAAAACCAAATATTGAGCTTATTGTACATTTTTCAGAGAAATCATGAGTGGTTTCATTATTTTTGACTAAAAGTACGCCTAATTACACTAAATGCCAGGATTTGACCAATGTGCCACATTCCCTTTAACGTAATGAAATATGATGGTGTCCTTATTGCTGACGACCGTGAACAAGCTGAGTATTTTAACCACACATTCGCTGAGAAGTTAGTCGAAGCTTACATGATTGAGTTTCTATAAGATGTTCAGTCACACGACTTAGAGAACCTGTCTTTTCTCAGCTTTATCTGATAGTCAAAATTATTCCGGCAAACATCAATATACGTGTAAAAGCTGGTGGGCCTGGCGACTTTAGAGCAGGAATACTGGAGGAGGGTGCGAAAGAATTATCAGTGGCCATGTCAAGAATATTTGCTCTTTCTCTAGTCACAGCATTGTATCTGGGGTCGCCTGCGTCATACAGGGCACTTTTGCTTAGAAGGATTGGTCTGGACTGCTTGCTTGTCTCCCATGTCAGTAATAACCGGCTTGGATGCTCACGTCCATGTCTTTATGGAGTCTGACGGTGTGATTTGGTCGAGTGTTGCTACGACCCACATCCAAAGACTACAGCGGGTGCAGAATAGATTCATCATTTGGCCAGCGGGAAAATTCGAATCGTTCTCTGTCCCTGGACTGTGACCACCTCTTTGTGCATTTAATGCTATGAGTCTTAAATTAGCCTCTTATTTCAGCGTCTTAAATTGGCTGACTAGAACTATTTTCAGTGGTGGTCTTCTGGACGTCTAGATTCGGCGTGCATTCTCACGCCATTTTTAACTGGCAGTACCTAATCCACTTATCAGTGCGCGCTGACAGTGCCTAATCCACGTACCCGTGCGCGCTGGCAGTGCCTAATCCACGTACCCGTGGCGTGCGGGGACGTGAGCAGAGCTTATAAAGAATAGCATGTTATGTAGAGTGTTTGGACACATGAGCTAGCTTTGGGCATCTGTGTCCGCTTCTGACTTGTTAACTTTACGGGCCGAGCTTTGGAAGCACACCAGCGCCGATATAAAAGGCACCTGACCTAGGACCGGTGGGCGCTATATGACCATCCAGGTTGACGTGCCGTAAAACCCAAATAATCAATCAACCTGACTTAGGGCAGTCTGATGCATTTTTATTTAGGTATATAATATGAAATGGAATTTTTTGTCGATGCCCTCAGTACGGCTTGTGTTTTTCCAAAATCTGAAATTACTCTTACAGACAACCACTCAGGATACTATCTACAGACAATATATATACTTCCTTCTCACGTGCAACCAGTCCTGACTCCAAAACAGCATGGTTTTGTCCCACGCCGATCATGTGACTCAAATTTAGCTTGCCTTTTAAAAACGGCGTGGGAGTCTATATCATTAGGCCATCAAACTGACGTTATTTATACGGACTATTCGGCGGCGTTCCAGAGCGTCAATCACAAACTTTTTCTTCACAAATTGAAAAACTCTTACCAAATCTCAGGTGCGGCCCTGGAATGGCTTTCATCATATTTAGAAAAACGTAAGCAACGCGTTATTGTGAACGGAAAATGTTCTTACTGGGTCCATGTACGCTCTGGAACTCCGGAAGGTGGAATTATCTGGCCTCTCCTCTTCGCCCTGTACATAAACGATTTTCCAGAAAAAATTAAGACTAATTATCTCTTATTTGCTGACGCCGTAAAATTATACAACAAAATTACTTCGCAACACGACATTGAGCTCCTTCAGGACGATCTAACATCTTTAGCTGCATTGTCTGCACTTTGGAAGTTTCAACTCAATCCAGCCAAATGTAAATCGTTCACTGTGTCATTGAAACGAAAACCTATTCCAACCACATACAAAATCCAAAACTCTACTCTAGAGAAAGTCTGTGCAATCCGGGACCTTGGAGTGTGGTTGGATTCTAAATTGACGTTTGTAGAACACCTGAATCACATTGTTAGTAAGGCGAACAGGGCACTAGGTCTGATGATTCGGTCCCTTCAGGTTGGCCATTCAGAGGGGATAGCGAGACGGAAGTTGAAACCCAAACCAATCATGGCGGCTTATTTTGGCAACATTCAATCTATTATGGAGTTTGGCTGCGTAATTTGGGGTGGGGCTGCCAAGACTCATCTTGATAGACTGGAAAAAATTCAGCATAAATTCTTGATTAGGCTCGCGTCAAGCTCAATGAAAAGCTCACCATCATTTGTGTACCATGATCCTTTGGCTACATTCAAAATAAACACTCTGACTAATCGACGACTACAATATGATATCCTTCTCGCACACAAAATTATCTCCGGTAAAATAGATTCCGCATTTCTGCTCGGTAATTTCCCTTTTCATGTCCCAGAAAGGAACACAAGGGCAATGTTCGGTAGTATGCTGCATGTTCCATTTGGAAGGGTAGAAACTGTGAGGCGTGGATTGTTTTGTCGCTCGACCACTAATTTCAACTCGTATCTGACGGCATGCCCACTTTCCGACCCTTTTAGATCTTCGTTTGGTCAGTTTAGAGCACAGGTTCGTTTATATATTAAGTCATTGCCTGCGAGTTGAGCAAAGTGGACTTTTTTAACTCTTTGATATTCATATGTTTACTGTTTTAAGTGCATATTTTAGTCAGCTCGCAATGTGATTGGTGTTTGTAGTTTGTTGACTCCTCATTATTACCTGTAGTTGTGTGTGACCTATTTACCGTGATCATATTTTATGATTCCTGACTTGAGCTTTTATTGGGGTATGACCCTGTTGCTCATATAGCACTAATAAATAAATAAATAAGCAGGATTATTGATCGTAATTGACTCAACCAGCGATTACGCTGTGCCTGTTGGCGTTAAGAAACAATACAAAAGCAAAAGGTTTAAAGTGTAGGACGATGGTAAAGTTAACTTGAGATCTTGTCGAATACTGATTCTACCCATAAAGGAGTTTAAAAGCTAAATGAGGTTATAGTCCAGAGAGGGCGAAGCTAATGACAAAAGTACCTTGTAATGTGCTTCGTAAGTACCTTTCAAAGTACTTGTGAGTACCTTGATGTAATGTGCTTTCTCGGGATATGGTCGTCCCGCCTGAAGCTGACGTTTCAATGCTGCGTGTGTCTTAAGTGCTTCCCTACTTGTGTACTTGCATCTTGAATATATGTGAACTGAAGAAATGAAACTACTCTGATGCGAAAGGACTAAAACGAATGCAAGAGCTAGATGGCTAAGCAAAACCGTTCCAAAACCCCACCTGAACCTTGAGAGTTTCGGAAAAAGAAATTTTATACCGAAATAGAATTTGTTCTATAAAAATCTGAAAGTGGAGGATAAAATGTTGAAGACCGAGGCAATAAAAGGAAATTGTATAGCAGGGCGGCCAATGTGATGAAGGAACTGAAATATTTGGTACACAGTAAAGCACAGCGCCTTGGTCCTTGAATATTTGGTACATGGTAACACAAAGTGCTTCAGTCTTTGAATATTGGTACACGGTAAAATACAATACTAGTCCTTGAGTATTCGGTACACGGCAAAACAATGTGCTGCAGTCCTTGGTTGTCAACAGATTACAGGTAAAAGTAGTAAAAAACATTTCACCTGATTTTGGTCAGGAACTGAAACATGGAATTTTACATTGTTTCGACATTGCAGTTTTTCGCAGCCACCCAGTGTTTATTTTGTTTTACTGGTTCTTTCATCAAGACAACACCTTCCAAGCATGGGCGCCGAAAGCGGGGGAGGGAGGACGGGGGGACGCGTCCTCCTCTGTTGGCCAACCAGGGGGACATCCCCCAAAGTTTTTGGGTCAAGCGTCATTAATGCTGTCAGGTACCGAATATGCTCAAAATTCGCCTCCCCCGGTCAGCACCAGCCCGGGTCCGTCCCCCCTGCGAAAATTATGTGGCGGCGCCCCTGCTTCCAAGTTATTTTTATTCCTGCAAGAACGCTATCTTGTAAAAATAATCGATTATAGCCTCCATATTCACATTGAGAAACTCCAGAGTGACAGATGTAATTAACATCAGTCAAAAACATAAGTCATTCAGTCCACTTTCACTATTACAGACCCAGCAGGGCCTGTTTGATAGCGTGAGGTTACGTGCAATCAGCGCGGGCGGTCGCATCGTTCTGTGGCTGATCAATATTGGCGATGTTCTCGGCGCCCGCGGGGCCAGGATGAAGGAGTGACGGAACGTGGACACGCGCGTGCCACCGCGCAGCCACCGGCTCCGTCGTCTCCGACGCGGCGCCGCGGCCGCCCCAGTCGTGTGGCGAGCGGCCACGGTCACGGAGCGTGCAACGGTGCTGCCGCCCAGCGGTGAACGCACAAAACACGTGAGCGGTCAGCAGGAACGGTGATAAGGAGAACGGCCCCAGTGGGACACGGTATCATTTGCTGAAAGTCGGAGGGGAGCGATCGGCGACCCAACCAACGGTATCGATAGAATCGTGAAGGAAGAGCCGATGGAATTGGACTTGTGATGATACTATTTCGAACGAAACTTCACCGGATGTGTCCCGCTGCTTGACTGGGTGCACAAAATCTTCTTATATTATCATTTCAATCGTTGAATTATCTATTTTCTATAAAGATTCGATTGTGTGGGCCAAACTATGAAAGATAATTTGAAAATTAGAATACACTTTTCCCCCCAAGTTTAAAACAGGATTACATTGCTACTGTATGGAGGACATATTAGGCTCCTTCGGTATGTTTTCCTTTTTATCTAAGTATTCCTCCGTCCTGAACCCCCTTTTAAGACCGAACGTTCTGATCCATTTTGTAGTTTAAGAAGTGCATCAAAGTGGTTGCTTATCTGTTGAGTCGAATTAGAAGTATTTGTCCATTTCTATTGTAGCAGCCACAACCTCTAAGCCCAAATACCATTTTAATGCTCCCGTCAATACCACTAGTGATGAGTAGTCACAACTGTCCAATCGCACCACAGAAAACAGTGGGTCTGTACCTTAGCAACAGTTCAACTATTCCACAACTGAGCTTTTCGCTCCTTCGTGACACTTAGATGTCACTGTCTGCTAGAGTCGGTGGCGGATTGAAGACCCAAGCGGATCCGCCACTGCGTTAGAAGATTAGAATGGATTGGCCAGAGAACTCGGGTTGTTTTGAATCTGAATATTTTTAGATTCCCATTATGGTAGATTAGTTTGAATTTTTGGGCACGGACTAGACACTAATTAAAAATCATTGTAGCTGATTTGAATTGGTCTAAAACAGATTGGATTAGGACCAGATTGAATATGAATATTCAACATATTCTGTGGTCTGTCAGTAAGTGTTGAACCTCTGTCCTTGAGGGGGCAAATGTAAATGCACATTTGACGTGGAAACGGCTCAGTCGAAAAATATTTAAAGCCACAGAGCTCAGGTCTGGTTAAACATTCATGGTTGTTTTCTTTATTGTTTCATTTCTTTATTCCTCTACTTAGAAATCGCTCTAGCGATGGTTGGTAAAATGTTTCTTGCAATGTCACTGCCTGCTATATCGATAAAGATAATGACCAACCCTTTGATGGATAATTTTGTAGCATTGATATTAGCAGAACTGACAGAAAAAAAATATTTGCATCGTACTAGGGCAAAACTGTGTAAATGAGACGACATTCGGGCGACGAAACACCCTCCAATGGGGATTCAGCCTGGACCAGATATATCCACCAGACATAAGAATGCCTAGCTTAATAGGCGATGAGGTTTAACGTCCCACAAACTGTCAGGGTTATTTTCGGTTGGATATATTTTGGGGGATTAGGCTAACTTGTTGAGAGGTTCTATCGTGGCATGAACCCGGGACCGGCGGCTCCGATGGCAGGTGATTTACCACCGAGTCACGCATCTCCCTTTATGTTTGTTTAGGATAGCCTCATGTATGTTTAAGTTTCTTTTGATTTTATCCCAGGCTAAACAAAATTCTTAACTAAAACCCACATTTTCAATGTATAACCAAAATTCTGTACCAGGGAACCATCGAGCAAAGATCTCATCTAAACGCACTCCTGTATGCCTTTGAGCGTTTGCAATTGAGATTAGCATGGGACACAATGTTAGCATTCATAACCTTTGCCCGACTTGATTATCCCTGTATTATTCCATTGCGGAAGATGCATCCAATAAAAGATCCTGCCTCTTCTCGTTCTATTTTTAAGTAATTTCCAGAAATAAGCTATCTTATCCCGTCCCAAATGAAAGCTTGAAAACTCTACCTTATTCTATTTAATTTGATTCTGCTTAATTGAGAGTAGTTGTAGATTTTAAAACAAAAACCATTAACCCATTCGGGTGCCCCCTTCAGGTTTTCGAGAATATCTCCGAAACGGCTTCGATAGAACTTGAAACCCGACTTCCAAAACAGTACAGGCAGGTTTCGAAATTTTCAAGATTATATATTACCAGGGGCGAGCATGGCTGGTTTTGGGGAGGTTCATCCACAAACCAAGTATATCGTAGCATGGGTTTTGTAAAAGGAAGCCGTCTCACGATCCGAACCAGTTATATGGTTTATTAATCATTTATGGAGATGATAGTGCATTCACAATGACTATTTGTATTCATCAGGGGCGGTTACAGCAGTTCAAAATGGGGGAATGTTATCAAGAAGGACAAACGTTAGTAGGAGAAGACGCTACACCGGCAGGCGAATACAATTGGGTATATGAAAATTCAAAATAGTAAACCCAATCAGATTACCAGAGGCGTGTCCAGTCACTACACATTTCAAAATGTATATTCCCAGCCAGTATCACCGCCGCGACTCAATACGTTGTATATGAAAATGTGTTTCCAATCACCCCCACCCCCCACGACGAGTCCTGATCCGCCTAGTCACCCCCTCCCAGAGCTGCCAGGGAGGGTAAAATTATCAGAAATAAATTCAACTAGTCGAGGGACTAATATACCATGCATACCATTCGCATATTGTTGGTATGTATTTTACCCCACTGTTTTACCTTACGCATCCGCCCCTGATGAGTTTTCACTTTTTCTCATTTATTTATGTGTCAAAGATGCCAAGCAGTATATGACGGCTTCAATCCGCGTAACAAAAACTTTTAGGTTGTATATATTTCCCCTCATAGTCCTGGTCCTGGAACTGCCATTGAATTTCGAATTTTGCGTAACTCGAGTATATGAAAATTTTGGTCAATTATTTGTAAATCTGAACTAGTTTTGTAAAATCGTACAACAGAACAAGGGTTATGGAAAATCTAAAAATACACAAAAATGTATATTTGCACGACCTCCTAAAAAATAAAAATTTGAAATTTTCTTTTTCAAAATAAAGTTTAGCAGCAGAGGAACATGGCACTTGAATTTTCAAAATCGGCCGGTTAGATTACGAATCTTAGGGGGCCGATATGCCCCCCCGGAAAAGGGGTAGCCGGAGCCTGACGGAAAAGGTTAATGATTAGGTATAGCACAGTTTATCAGTTTGAATATGTGAGAGAACATATTCTACGCTTTTGGTCTGGAGAATCACTACAATATTCTATTTTGTTGTTTCTGACGTGATTGAGTGCAGACTGCTTTCCAAAATTATTAACAGGAAATGAAAATGATACCATCAGTTATCCGGCTCTTAAAAGACTGGTGGAAAGCCATCAGAGGATGAATGGTAAGACTTTTTTGTTATCGTCCCTCACAACTCTTGTATTTTTGCCATCTTTACCCTCACAGAGAAGGCATTGGTCGCAAACATTCTGTTAGTTTCACCCTTAATTGAAAAATATCTTTGAAATACAAACTATTCATTTGCCTTTGATAGGAGTCTTGCCGTTTACACAAATTTTCACAGCTTTAGATTGCCAAGTCTGCTTTTAAGCTAAAAAATGTGCCCAATAGACAGTTTTTGTCTCAAATAAACAATTTGCCTTTCTGATTCCTATTATTGTTAATTATGGCTAAATAGATACATGTAACCCAATGAAGCATGTACACATATCCTGGGCATGGGGCAATATCTGCGTTTCAATTTATTTTATGACCTAGAGCTGTGTGACCCATCCAGGTAACAAGTGAGGCCGGGCCGAGGCTCAAATTTCACATGAAAGAGAGCTAAGATCCTTCAGAACGTCTAATTCCAACTCTTAGAGAGTAATTATAGACAGTGGATCGTATTCAGCAATAGAAATATAAAAAACACAACAAATAGAATTAATGAAACAACTTTTGAAGTTCCTAAATTAAGTCTTACCAAGAAAATTCCAAAATGCTTCTACAGTTGGAAAGTGCCCATAGAAGACACCAAGGCTACTGGAAACCAGGGTAACAGAATTGGGTTACAACTTACAATGAGTTGAAAATATAACCGAAGGCTACGTGAGTCCAAAATACTCATAACGTCCAAGCCAGATCCAAAGAAACGCAGCAATGAGCTTAGCAAATCCAGCGCCCATGCTTCCATGAATTATATCATTGCTCGCAAAGCTGAGATGGGCTAAACATGAAGTGTGCTGACAAAAATCCAAAGCAGGGCTAGCTCCCAAAGCAGCTGTTTCGGGCTACATTTGAAGAAAAAGAATTACGGGGCAGGGGCGCAACAATATCCGCTGTAAACTGTTACTTGCAATAATCAGTTTAAACAATTGGAAAGAAATAATTTATATATGTATATAATATATATATATATATATATATATATATATATATATATATATAATATATATATATATATATATATATATATATATATATATATATATATATATATATATATATTCCTTGTTCGGTTCACTAGATGTTTGCTTTCTCTCCACTCTGAACCCATTAACCTCTGCATCTGTTTCCTGTGGCCTTTGACGTAAAATACTTCGTCAGAAAGCTCTTGAGACGTTATTTATGCTGCTAGTCAAGCCCTTCTTTGCTTTTGCATTGGTTATATAACTCAGCTTTTGAGTAATACAAACCTGATATGTCTGCTTATGATTAAGTTGATCCTGTAAGTCGGAAAACTGAAAAGGCGATGTGTTTTTTCTAAGAAAATTATATCCAATTTCTAACAGTTTAAATTGTTTGATAACCCGGACGATTGCTTAGCATTAATCTGCTGTGCTGTTGTAATGCAGCTGAAGTAGCCTAAAACTGGATTTGCTACGTCCGTAGAAATTATGAAGTAAACGATTAGAACTGTACCAAAAAAACCGGATGCTTTGATAACAAATAGCAATTGGCCACGATGGAAAGCTCATTGGAAGTCCTTCTCCGACCGGAGGAAATGACTTTAATCCAGAGAATGGGTGCAGCGATGAGTGGGGGATTGGCCCACGTTGGAATAGCTGTCGGGATTACCAGGGAGGGCTCGCTGTCGTCGGCTCGGGGCTGAATTCCAGCCGAGCGCCCAGCGTGGATATAGATCGCTATAGGTCGACACAGCCGGGTGCATGATTCAAGCGGATTAATGTGATTAAACTTTCACGGCTTGAGAAAGGGTCAGGACAGGGC
Organism: Lepas anatifera; assembly: GCA_034440635.1. NCBI lineage: Eukaryota > Metazoa > Arthropoda > Thecostraca > Lepadidae > Lepas > Lepas anatifera. The sequence goes on along the minus strand of JAOTON010001623.1, from coordinate 354,181 downwards.
TTGGAGGTTTGAGTCATGCTGGATGTTTCGGCAGCTGCTTTCCAGCAGAAAATGTGAGAGCCATGGTGATTTCCTGCATAGCTTATTCCCATTGACTCATGTCGATATCTTCGAGGTCGGACTAGGTCATAAAAGTCAATTCTGGGCCATGCTGGGAACCTATTTGGTAAATCTCATGATTTTGCGGAGGAAAAAACCGCGAATGCATCAAAAGTAGATTAAGGTCATGGAGGGAAGGCTACATTCAATGTTCTCTGAAATTTCTGGGTCAATTCATTCAAGATCATTCACCTATGATATTTCAATTTGATATTTTTCTATAATGTACACTATTACCATCACTTTAGTAGGTTCGACGGGAAATCAGGGTTTGATCTTGACCCATGACATTTGCAATTTACCACTGATCTTGACCATATCATTGGGCAACCTTAAAAATAACGTCAGAACGTATCATAGTTCATACCGGGTGACACCATCCGACCAGAAGCACTGAAGTTAATAACTGGATCATGCTGGTAAAACCTTCTCCTGTGATATCTACTTTTATATGGGGTGACTTTAGCATATCATTCTGATTATATGGCTTATGACGTCACCGTTCAGTCTTCAACGCAGATGAGCTGGTGCAAACACGCATTTGTTGCCATCTCAGGGCAGGTCTGTCGACCCTGACGAATATAACTGAAAAATGGTTAAAGCGGATGGTTAAGGTGGTTGAGGTGGTTGAGGTGAGGTGAATGGTTAAGGTGATTAAAGCATTGAGAGCACATATGTCTAAATATGTTTACCCGGTTTCTTTATTTGTTCGCAATGATAACGAATTACTTCAGCTCTTCCTCGAGGATTCTTTCACCAATTGACGCACTCGTCAATTCTCTGAATGACATTGAGCTAAGTAACATTTTTTGCGACTGCGAACGGCTCTCCAGTTACCTTGAAAACAAGATTTTGGAACCCCTCCCGCCTTGCCCGCGCGTGTTAATGGTAACATGGCAACTTCTTGTTTTTTCATTAGGCTATCAGGGACAAAGATCATACGGAAAGACTCCTGGTGGCATTTTTTCTTCTTTCAGAGCTCACCTTTTACAAAGCATAAACGCTTCATGAGCGTACTTCTTTAAGCGGACGAGTACTAGGCCACGTCCCCATATGAGCCTAATGGCCGATGGTAACTTCGGTGGCGACTGGTCCTGGCGCGGGGCCTGAGAGAACAGAATCGGCTTTCAATACCTTCGATATCTGACACCATGGCTTCGTACATGATAAGTTCTGGTGTGAATGAAACTCTCAACCGGGGCTTTTCCGGTATGCTCTGTCACCTGGCTATCTCAGTTTACATTCCATTATAAGAATGTCACAATGCCGAATTCCCTTTAAATTGAATTCCTGTCTAGTCGAGAGTGGTCTGGTAAGTGTGCTACTGAAATTGTTTTGAAGGGACTTTATTAAAAGCAGGGTAAAGAGGTTAAGATAATGTCTGTCCTTTTGTGGTTGACACAATACAGGTAATACTCCCCACAGCAGCTTAATGGCTTAAGCTCTTTCGAATGGGAGAAATAGTGTTTTGCATTTGGTTAAAGCAAAAGTTCGTTCTGTTTGAGCCACATTAAAATGCCTGCGGCTTCTCATAATACTTTATGAAACTGCTCGCGTACGCCGTGTAACCCACAGCGCCTACCAATGTTGTCAGTGCTGCCTTTATTAGATAACACTCGATGGCGAGGCATGAATATGACCTCTGGTGCGGGCGGGGCCCCAGCATCATGTATGCCAACCAGCGAGAGTAATCCAAATCCCAATCCCGACTGAATATTAATGAAAGCTGTTGTGAGGCATTCCCATTTCCCTCATGCAGAATAGAAAATCAGCATCTCGTTGACTGCCTCCGACTGCGGAGAACTGCGCAGCCGGCACCGTGCGCGCGTGCCGAGTGGTCTCATCACAGGAGGTCAGCTTCTGCAGCGTTCTCCGGCGCGTCCGTGCGGCTGGCGGCATGTACAGCGTTTACGGTCCAATCGGCTCAGCCGTCGACGTCGTTGGCGGGCGGCGGCCGCTGGTAATGGTTTCCTCCCAGCCGCGCCTATCTGGCCTCCGCCGGTCACGAGCCCGTTTTCGATGCGGGCCGCGTCGCCGAGCGAGGTGTTACGGCGCGGCTGGGGGGCTGCAGGGGGGGGCGGCTCTGCACGCTCCGGTGTACCCGGTGCACATTGTGGGAGCACCGGTGCCGACCTGGCCGCCCACCTCCTGCCAGAGACCCATTGATCTGAGGCCGACGCCGCCAGACACCGCGCTCTGTTTTTGCAGCGTGGAGAAAATGGACGGGTTGCAGTCTCAGAGGACAGAGGTGTCGTTGAGGCAGGCGACAGAAAATTGGTAGCAGATGGAATGTGGGCTCTCCAGCCGTGATTTCTTGTCAATGAAAAACAGGAGTCTTGAAGATATAGTCGGATGTGGTGATATTCAATGAGGAAGCACACGATGGTGTGGGGTTTAATTGTCTCTCACAGTCTGATAGGCGCAGTAGCATGCAAACCATTTTCTGTGCCAAATTTGTATCAGCCATGTCTTGTTTCTAAAAGAAGCTAGATAATGTTTCCACAGAACTAGACATGCGCAGTTGCCGTTTTAAGCAAAAAAACTATCTATCGCTTTATACATTTAAGACCATATAACGTCATTATATACGGCTGAAGGCTTATTTGATTGAATGATGTCCTTTCGAGCGTTCAATTCTGGCCCGTTGAGTCACAAAAAGGCGCCTGTCTTGTGCAAATTGAAAGAAAAGTATTGGGTGAAGTTGACTTTTCATTCATTATATCTTGGAAAATCCCAATGCTCAAGATCCTAAGATTCAGGAATATTCTGCAAAATTCCCTGGTAACACGAGGAATTTTCATTCAGAGCACAGAGAGAACAAGTGAAAGCAAAAACAAGTCACCTGAAAGCAGGACATCCACATGATAAATATTAAACAAACCACAAAATACGCGCAAAATAAAGACACGCCGGCTGAAATTCATAATGTTGATTTAAATTTATGTTTTAAAATTTGTCTAGCCAGATAAGAGGTCAAGAGTGTTTATGGCATTACCACCACCATAAAAGAGAGGCAGCGGCCCTCAATCTTTCATATTTTTGGAGTGGTATACGTTCGACACGGCAATATTTATAGTCAGTCATGGGCAAAGTGCCTGATTGAGGTATCCGTTTAGAGATGGCTGTTCAGTCCCTTTCTATTCGAATTTTCCTCATGCTCAATCCCTAATGTTATCTTTCATTTAGCCTAGATGTCTGTGCTAAGTTCCCTTAGACAAAAGCTGTGCCTTTCCATCCCAGTTTTCACTCTCGGGAGCTCTAGCCCATCGCCGTCGGTGCTGCGTATGCTTGACTCTATGCAAGCGCACTTGGAGAATTGGCTGGCAGCAGTCTTGTGATCAAAAATGCAGATTTTCCCCTTGAGCGTGTTACTGAATTTGGGCCAATCCAGGAACTGCAGAGCTGGAACATACGCTCACGTCTGCTCTGTCCCTTCACAATTCGTGTATCAAAATTTAAAAATGTTTAGAAGATGTACTTTTGAGCGGTATTGCAGCCTTATTTGGCATTTGGTTGGAAACATATTTGATATATTTTCCTCCTCTGCATATATCCTCGGTCTATTATTTCCAATATATGATTAACTGCTACCATTGCTTTTCGCTGTAAAGCTTCGATCGTAAACCATAATGGTGTCTGCACCGTATGTGTTTATTCAACTTTATTCTAAATATGCGGTGATAGTTGGAACCATATAATTCTCTCGCACAGTTACTTACTACATTCAGGATAAAGATGGGCCGGAAATTTCTGGATCGTTGTCATCGCAGTTTTTGTACCACGGAATCACAAAGGCTTCTCTCCACTATTGAGGTACTTTGCCAGCACACCACGAACAGTCAATGACGCTTAACACGCGCACTGGAGGGGTCTGGAGCGCACTGGAGGTCATGAGTCAATGTCAACATTCATTTTTAGTCCAATGATTGCTGTATTGCTAGTTGTAGTGTACATTTTTGGGAATATGTTTTATTGTGACGCCATAGGTCAATAACCTTGAATGAAGCTTTGATCATCCCTTCAAACAACCATCTCGTCTTATACTGGACTGCCTGAGGCAATCCATTAAATTCATAGGTAGAACAGTGGGTAAAAGGCCCTGACTCGGCCCTGTCACGGAAAGGGAAGTTATTGCTATCCTTCCCAGTCCTTCGTTCTTGGTGTTCACTGCAAGCTGCTATTTGTCGAGTTATCACAGCTGGTTCACCCCCGTCTATGTCACGCTTCAATAGGCACAATGAGTGCTACCCAGCAATCTCGCGAGCAGGGAGCCATCTCAGCAAACGAATAGCATCACTGACGTAATCTCGCCTTCGCGGGCCAGTGACTACTCACGCACAAAAGTTGATCAGCTTTTGGATCCTGTGCAGGCATTGACCGTTACAGCTTCTATATGCACTGATACATTATCGGACTGAGATCAAAACTAGACTATGCGCGGTGGGTTTGATGGTCTGCCGAAGAAATCTATGTGGGGCGTGGTTGAGGCTATGACAATTTTCACCAGTAGGTGTGCTATTCATACGTTGCAGGGCGTATTATGCACCAGGAAGAGTGACTGTTTGCACATGGAAGGCGTCAGCGCAGACGCTTGGTGGTTAGGATGTTGGCGACGCTCCCTGAGGCACAGCAATAAACGCCGCTGCGACATTAGCTGCAGCTTCAACAAAGTGATAGTTTTGTCTCTCCAAGCTCGGTCAATGAGATGAAGTGATTCAAGTGTCTAAGACGCTAGTAAGCATTTTCGTATATGGATCCATGTCAAAGTCCTGTCATTCCGTATTGGTAAATAGTCGGAACTGGAAGCTTGTACAGAGCTTTATCCCATTTCTTATCCCGCGATAGTCAGGCGGTTTCTCAGCGTCACTGCCTTATCGGCCTCGGGTCTCCCTGGCTCGGTCCCACCGCATCGTGGACTCCCTCGGCGGATTACCGCTAATAAGCCGGGGAGTGGGCTGGTGCCTTGGCCGTATGGTTCTGAGAGGCACGTGTTTGTCAATTCGAGGCTGCCATACTTCGCACCAGGTGTTCCACTTATAAGCGACCGTTTCAGCCGGGTAAAGTTGGTTCCAGTGTGCCTGACGAGGGCTCAGGTGAAGGGTGTCGGAGTCTACCCTCTTGGTGGAGCGAATGGTGATGTCTCATCCTGTCAGCGTACCCGTTTCATCTCTCAGTCTATTAGCTGATAGGCTGAGCCTCTCAGCCTCTCAGCCTATCAGCTGATAGGCTGAGAGATGCGTTGCCGCTCACCTATCAGCGTCAGATGTGTGGTCATCCCTGCCTATACACGGTTTGCATCACTACAACCAATATTAGGCACAGAGTCTAAGTATCGGGCACATAGATATATAATTTCCTGTAAAGCATAAACTCTGGAAAACCATTTATTTCAAGGACTGCAGATATTTACTTACCTTTAGTTACATCATCATCGATATTTACAACAATTACCGATAATTATTTCAAAACCGAATTGATTGCGCCCCCATTTCCTTTTCATATGTCAACAACTTTTTATAACAAGTATATACCATCTCTTATTAGCTCCTAGCTTCCGTGGCTGGGGCTACACTGGGGATTTTCGTGTTTGCATGCCGTGCTAATTGTTTCATTACAATAGTGGCGTTTGCTGTCTAATAAAGTTCTCAGCTGATGCCCGTATCCTCGACTCCCGCAATAAATAGCATCGAAGTAGGCACGCCACAAGTTTAGTTCTCGCGGCGCCCGCCCGTGATCTCCTTAGCAAATAACCCTCACTGAGAAGAACAGCTGGCATTAAGTGCGAGGTTTGAGCAAACAACTTGGCGCCAAGGGAGAGATGGCGGGAGAATGTGGGAGCGCAGCGCTCGCAAACAACGCCATCAGTGCAACAGAATTCTGTGGATTTAAACTGAAGATCACGCGTTTGATAGTTCTTATGATGGTCGTTTTTGCTAAAAGAATGTGTGAATATAAAGCTTGTTTCAGTAACTTTTTCATACTAACTCAAGTGTTGGTGGTTTTTACAGGGCAGTCATGTAGCACCCGAGAGGTCTCTTTCTACATATGAATGCAGTTTCACATTTGAGCAAACCGGTCCGACCCAACTGTCACGTTTATGAAAAGCCTCTTTCCCTCGGAGGGGTTCCGTGTCGGAATGGAGCATGCACTCATGGGTGGCGGCAGCAATCCAACTATTGGTTTTAGATTTTCGAACCAAACTCTGGTGCTATATACAAGCCGTGTGCGTTTCCTCCAAACTGTGGAGCCTTCAGACAGTGGCAGTTATAAAGAGGGGGGGGGTTAGGGGGCTCAAGCCCCTTTCTAAATGTCGGAGTGCCTATAGTTGACGGTGCAACAGAGCAAGTGTGCTAATGCGCGCTTCACTTTTGTAGTAGGCACTGGTTATAGCCAGTTTTACTATGCTGTCGATTGACAAAGCTGCAAACAAAAGTTTTGTCAATAATTTCAAAAGAAAACAGTAAGTAAGCTATTGCCAAATTGTTTTCCTGTTGATTTTCTCCATCTTGCTACAAGTAAATCGGCTTTAAGGCGTGGCCTTATCGCGACTGAGCTTTTGGTGCAATATCCTCGCTTTTATATTAAAAAATAGCCATAAGTCATCTAAAATTTAATCCAACCGTCACTTAACATGTTAAAACAGAAGAAATCGTTCGGTTCTTGCCATTAAAAATGTTTTACTGGTTTAACATACGAAAATAAAAGAAGCTAAAGCCACCTACGGTGTGCAGGCTCAAATTTGCTAAATTGGTCGTGAAGGACGAATTCAGAATTGAAGTCAGGAGTGCAAATGAGAATGGACTATTCTTCTCACACGCATGGTGCTACTGAAGGAGTGGTTTTTGCTGCAATATTCTGGTTTATCGTGACTTAACGTTTGCTCTAAAGAATATCCTGTAATGGTCAATTTTTCTGACACCAAAACAGTGTCATTTCTTATTGGCACAATTTGAAGAGCCATTAACCCGTGCGCCATTGCCACCGGGGGCCATCGATGGCCCCTCAACTCCGAAAATATGGGCGTTAGCGCAAATCTGCAAAGTGCAATAGAAAGCTCGCGTGAATTCGAAGAAATTACTTCGCATGTTTTAGTGCTCAGGTCAATGGTTGACCAGAGGTCAAATTAGGTCAAGATCGGCTATTTTCACTAAATATGCAATGATTAAGCCAACTGGGCAAACTCATGTCATTAGAGCTATTGAGGCCGGAAAGTACATTTGATAGCAAATTGCCGTACTTTTCCGCTATGTGGAACGTAAAACCCCCCCAGTAGTTGACCGCCAGAGGTACCTGACCTAATAACCGAGGTCACGAAAGGTCAAAAGTGACCCTGTATATCAAATGAAAGCCAGTGACAAGACAAACACATGGTGTTTGTTCACCGCTCAGCTCAATTATGTCAAAGTTATTGTCAAAATACTGTTTTGACCCTGGTGACCTCATGACCTGAAAAGTCAAAGGGCAAATATGACCCCTGGGATCCGTGAAAGGGTGTCAAAAACGTTGTTCTGAGCAGTCAGTATTGCAAACATTTTGTGGCTTTTATATCAGAAATAGCTTTTCCCCATCTTTCCAATGGGAGAGGTCGCCTCGGACCGACAGGGCACGAAATCGAAAATCGATATAACCTAGACCCGGAGGGTTCATGAAGTGTAGGAAGTTCAAATCGATCGACTGAAATGAGCTCTTACAGAGCTCTAAAGGTGAAGTGAGGTGACCTGTTGACCTCGTCTGGTGACCACCTGGTGACCCGGGTAAAAATTTCAGGGATGATGGGAAAATGATGCAGTGAGAGGTGAGCCTCAACCGCGGTGCTGCGTCGTCGTTTCTGCTATCCGAAAAACCTAGGGGGCCAGTGGCCCCCGAGGGTTAAGAGCTGTACAATACGAAAGCGCCACGGCCAGATACTTAAAACGAACACTTGCTTCGAATATCTGCCCTGAAGTTAAAGTTAATGGAACTTTAGCAAATGAAATTAGATCAAATTGGAATCAATTCGAATACAATTATTCCACTCCAATTTATTCCATTACTATCTCTCCCTCTCTCTCTCTCTCTCTCTCTCTCTCTCTCTCTCTCTGTCTCTCTCCTCACACACACACATGATGGTCTATATACTTTGAGTCAAACGTTCTTGAAGATTTTCAAGGTTTTATTAAACATGGAAAGTCTCCATCTCAACTTTGCATGCGCGTTCCGGTAATAATCTCATGGGCTTCAATAGTTTCCGAGACCAGAATCAGAAACGTTTGACGCAATGGGTCCAAAGTGCATCACGCCCAGCTATTCTTGGCCTCTGGGAACTCTATCCTTTTAGCTTCAAGTCTTTTATTCGTTTCCGACGGATATTGGAAGTTGTGGCTTAGGATTCAAACCACGTATCATTATCCCTTCACCGCCGGTGGGGTCAGATTGGACCCCCTTCCCTCGCTCCTTCGCGAATGATTCCGAGCCTATTTGTATGAGGCGTACATCGTTTTTCCTGCGTGATCAATTTGACAGCTTATGACCTAAAGTTGGCATCAGCTCAGGTCAGGTCAACGAGTTATGACATCATTCCTAAACCCTTGCAAGGCGATTTTGTTCTTCTAAAATGAGACTCGCTAAACCAAGGTGTAACTTGGGTTCTAGAAGTGCTGGATCAAGTTTCTAAACAGCATTTGAAAGCACTTGATGCGAAAACACGTACATTATCATCTCTTTTGATATCAGGTCAATACCAAGGTCACTAGAGGCCACGAAAGGTCATAGTTTTCTATATTGTTTGTGATTATATATTTTGAACGAAACAAGATACATTTTTCAATATGATATAGTAATGGACATGACCCAAGAATTTGAATTATACGCAAAATGACAGTGAATGGTCAATATTTGACTTTGACCTATAATTTGACGGAGCTATGACCTTAACACGCGCACTGGAGGGGGGCCTCGGAGGCCCCTCCACCTGTTTTTCCAAGGTGGGCGGAGAACCGCGCGTAGCCAAAAAAACGATGCTTGGCCACATTTAACAGAATTTAATAGCGCGCCGATTGGTGAAGACTTTTTGAAAATCAGTAGAAACTTTTTTTACTTATAGGCTTTCAAAGTCAGACCTGCATTTTGAGATCGCCGTAAATGCGCGGTCGGACCAATTAGCTTGCATTGGAAACCGAGTGGTGACGTCGTAACTCCATATAACCGGGATTATATGTCAAGGTCACTTCACATGAAAGTCAAGGTCGAGGTCAAAGGTCACAGGTCAAGGTCATATCTGCACTTTCAAGGTCACTGACTACTGTGCGTCCGGCTGAATGACATTACCTGGTCTGACATATATTATGCTATGACGTCATCGATAGGGTACCCCAATACAATGGTCAAGGTCAAAGGTCATTTGCAAAGGTCAATCCTCATTTCCCGCCAAACAGTGGCTATAGCGTTAGTCGAAGTGCACATTATAAGTAGTATACTATATTGTGACCTTAAAGGTCAATGACCTTGAATGACCTTGACCCAAAATTTGTGGGAAAGCCTCTTGAGACCTCTTCTCTATGAACCTTATCCGCCTTTAGCTTATTCCCGCCATTGTCCCGCAGAATCACAGCATTTACCAATCGATCCCCAGCATGGCCAACATTTGACCTTTAAGACCTCGTTTGACCTTGAAGATATTGACCTAGGTCAATGAAAATTAGTCATCATGTAGATCACCATAGCTCCCACCCACCTGCCAAGTGGCGTTTTTCTACATCTCTTAGTTTCCGAGATCTTAGGGGGGCCTACCAGGCCTACCCCTCCAGTGCGCGTTAGTGCCAGACCCCCTCCAGTGCGGGTGTTAAAAGGCCACACCGCATATCATTTTATTTCTTGTGTCAAGAGAAAAACAGTTATGCCTTTCGTTGCGCTCTAGTTCTAATGGTTTCCGATTTATAAGGGATTTCATAATGGTTTAAATTTGACCCTCTTTATCCCACTGTGACGTCACGTCACGGGTTAAAGAATATTGTTAATAATCGGCTCCAAAGTAGAAAATAGTAAGGAATTTCAAGCAGCGTTTCAATTCTTTCTTTATCACTTCCAGTTCCCGAGATCGTAGGAGGTTTATCGGAGCCCCCGCAGGCGGCGATATGTACAAAAAGAGCCAAGGCAGTGCCGTGTTATCCATATTCTGGTGTTTGAGCGAAACTATGGATTTCCTGGTCTGCATCTAGCTGCTCTAAATGAGGTGTAATTGTAGGCTGTTCAAAGTTTATGTTTTTTTCCAATGATTATTCATCAGAGGGTCTTTGCTGTAACTTACAATTACACGATGTTCTTTTGGGCTTGAACATAGTGTTCACCGAAACCATGGCGTATTGTAGAAATACGCAGTAGGTTATAAATGTGCTGCTACCGCCATAACTGAATTTTTAGCACTTCTCAGTCGACTGATGTTTACTGATGAAGGTAATTAACACGCGCACTGGAGGGGGGGCCTCGGAGGCCCCCCCACCTGTTTTTCCGAGGTGACCGGAGAACCGCTCGTAGCCGAAACACGATACTTTGCCACATTAAACAAAATTTAATAGCGCGTCGATTAGTGAAGATTTTTTTAATCGGTCGACCATTGTTTGGCTTATAGGCTTTTAAAGTCAGACCTGCATTTTGAGATCGCCGTAATCGCGCGGTCGGACCAGTTAGCTTGCATTGGAGACTGAGTGGTGAAGTCATAACACCATATAACCGGGATTATATGTCAAAGTCACCTCAAATGAAGTTCAAGGTCAAGGTCAAAGGTCACAGGTCAAGGTCATATCTGCACTTTCAAGGTCACTGACCACAGTGCTTCCGGTGAAATGACGTTACCCGGTCTAACGTACATTATGCTATGACGTCATCGATAAGGTACCCCAATACCAAGGTCAAGGTCAAAGGGCAAGGTCAAAGGTCATTTGCAAAGGTCAATCCTCATTTCGCGCCAAACAGTGGCTATAGATGTTAGTCAAAGTGTACATTATAAGTAGTATACTATATTGTGACCTTATAGGTCAATGACCTTGAATGACCTTGACCCCAAAATAGAAGGGAAGGTTCTTTGAGACCTTCTCTATATGACCCTGGTCCATCTTTAACTGATTCCCGCCATTTTCCCGCATAATCACGGCATTTACCAGTCGGTCCCCAGCATGGCCAGGCTATGACCTTTATGACCTCGTTTGACCTTGAAGATATTGAACTAGGTCAATAAAAATTGGTCATAATGTAGATCACTATAACCCCCACCCACTTTTCAAATTTAGTTTTTCTATGCCGCTTAGTTTCCGAGATCTTAGGGGGGCCTACCAGGCCCCCTCCAGTGCGCGTTAGTGCCAGACCCACCTTCAGTGCGGGTCTACACTCTTCAGCAGACAATAACAACACCACTATAAAGCTTGGCGTTTTACTTTGAAGATTAAAGAAATGGAAAACATAAAACATGCTCATTGGTCGCTCATACACACAAGAACACTTCGGGACTAAACATTGACACATTGCGGCCAATGAACCTTCAGGGACTTGCTTAAAAGACAATCGCAAGGTTACTGACGGGGTATACGACAGGGAAGCACCCTATTTGATGACCAATGCCCAAAGAAACTGTAGTTGGAAGTGCGCCGTTCAAAGTAGCAGTTCCTTGTCGGAATTCTAAGTGCGGCCGGCCGTGTTGTCGTGCGATGCTGAGGCCGTCTGCCAGCATGGCAGCTTAGAGCTGATTTAATTCCAGTGAGCTACTGAATTACGCTTGGGTCGACGTTGGTCATGGTGGTAGCGATTCTTCTGGTGCTCAGCATGCCTATGTAAGTGATGAGTCCATAGGCGGATCCAGGGAGGCCAAGGGGGCGCTTGTCTTTCACTTCCAGCCCCGGTGGACCCTCAGCACTCCCTGAAATGGTCGCGTTGCCCCTGAAAATTATATGGTAATCCCTGAAATACCGTCCCATGATAGGATTTTGCGCCCATGTGATAGGTTTTTCTGTTCAAAAGTGGTACCCCTGGTTCGGATGGCGCCCCTTCCCCCTGCCCTCCCCCGACCATGTGTGCCCTCTCTGATCGTCAATCGTGGACTCGCCTATGGATGAGACAGCTGCTTTCATACGATCCATCTTCCTCATGCTATCTTGGTTGTGGAGCGAGCCCGGAAATGATCAATAAAATGCCCAGAAATTAAGGCCGTCAGCGATAGTCTCTCAAAATTTCAATTGAGTGTGAATCCAATTAACATCCTGATCCCAACTGGGGTGATAATAAGACAAAACTTTGGAATGCAAAACATTTTGACGTAGCCGTGACACTAGCGCACCATTTCTAATGTTTGTGCTAATCACCTGGCAGGACAGCAAATGCTCAAGTACGTACGGCTTGCTTCCTCTGATATGAATCAAGCTAGAAGTTACATGTTATCGAATGTGCACATTTGCACAATGTGCAGTCACCAGGAAGCAGTCTTTTGAAGAAATTAATACATTTGGATGTGTATGGTCGTGTTTTATGTTTTGTTTTGGTGGGGACTATAGACACGGCTTAGCGCACATGTTTCAAGCTGTACATACGTATGAATGTACATACATATATACATACGTGCGGAGACAGAGTTGTAATGTAGAGGTGGGAGTTTCGGGCAATTTTCGGCCCGGCCCGGGCCCGGCCGGCTGCTGATTTTAGAAGCCCGTCACAAGCCCGGTTTGTGGAAGAAATGGATTATCAAGCCCGGGAAGGCCCGGTATCATGGAAAACCATTAACGACTATATACAAAATTTATTTACTTTAAAGCTGTTTCAAATATATGTTTTAAGCCAATTTATCCTGTAAAAGTTTTGGTTTCACCCAAAACCATATCAAAAGGTGCATGTAGCATCAGTAGCCTCAGCTATCTTAATAATTCAGCAGAAAATGATACTGAAAAACACAGTATGAAACATGGCTTGCTTATGATGCAAGCTTACTTCAGGTAATGACCAGCATCACCTTATAAAAACAAAGGGTATTTTAGATAGAGGTATGCACATGGCAGCTATAAGAATCGGGATGAAATAAGTCCACTCATGTCAGACATTTCTCCATCTTTGCACTTTTATAAATCATTATATGCTGGCACGAGCCTCACAATTGAGTTCCAATAATGTTTATAAATAGAGGAGAGACAGTGACAAGTTTTCAGCTAAAACTTTTCAGAATATCATGGCGAATGGCTGTGAAGGAACCAAAACTCCTTCACATTGTCCCTCAATTGATACATGTGAACATTTTCTTTTAGTTTAGTCACTAAACAGCTTGTAAGATAGTTAAAGAATGTTCTGCTTGGGTCAGCCCGGTCTGGAAAGTAGGTAAGCCAACAGGCCAACATGAACAAGGCCCATCAGCCATATACAATTATCAAACTATCAGCCATAAAGAACTATCTTGATAAGGAACCACTAGTTTTCCACAGGTTCGCACCAAACATTGAATAAAAATATTGCACCAATCTCCACCAAAAAGTAAATCTGACACAAAAAAACAACTCAATCCCATCCACATCACCATTTGGGCTTGAACACTATTTCTGTTTGCTTTGTTGTATTTGACGGGCTTGCGCTTAGTAGGTATCTGAAGCGCCGTGCTTGTCTACATTAGAGCAATCATTTATGAAAACATTTTCACCAAAATTTACCAGAATAGTAAGTTTATTTCAGCGAAAATATTTCAAGACTTTTGAAAATATATTTTAAAATTTCACAGATTTAAAAAATAAGCACAAAGTGTGTGGTGCATTTCTTTTGTTCCTGAGAATAGGCCACTTTTGTGCACTTGTTTGTGGACTTCTATTCAAAAGGTCTAACTTTCACAGGGTAGAACCTATGAACATTAGACCCTTTGATCAGTGGACCTTCTGATGTAATCCTTTGAACCGCGAGATGGATCCACCTACTGCGATAATACCTTTAGTGTGGTGGAGGAAGTGCTGTTATGTTCAAGTTCAAAGCTTATAATAGAAGTTGTATTTCATAGAGGCCAGGAAGTATCTCCACAAGGAAAACAACACATACTGTCAAGTATATTCATGTTTTGGTGTAATTTCAAAGGTTCCTTCTAAGGCTGACTGCTCTCCCCAGTATCTCCCCAAACTGACTAATTTATATGTTTTGAAGTACTTCGACAAAAACATATTTTCTTTGTGGCTATTTCCTGCTTATACTAGCCCTTTCTGAGTGGATTTTGCATCTTTGGGCAATGAAAGAGCAAGATAAAGCTGTGGAAGGGTCAAACTTATCAACATTTGTTCTTGCAGCTAGAGTTACCAGGCCAATTTGACAATTATGGGCTCCCACTAGATAGTTTGTACCTGACATATTTACTTCACCATTTTTCGTAGAGGACATGGGAATGGCTCCATAGATAACATTTTCTTTTACCTGGACCAGAAAGCTTCTCGAAAGAATTTTCTAGCTAGAGCTAGGTGTTAATATCAATATGTTAGCAGCAAATTGGTTAAATGACTTCCTTTGAAATGGTATACTGACAATATGGAAGTAACAAATATGCTATCAGAATTTATATTTTGTTCACCCATATATGACTTGAAAATTTTTAAAGTAATTAGGATATTCATAAGATGACAGTACGGCATGGATGTGTGCAACTGTAGGCATTATTCAATATTTGATTTTAAATATTAATTCAGGTTTAAGTAACTTGCTTTTGACCCTGGCATGAGTAACAGATAGAAAGCTAGAGCTTCATGCTTTTACATTCCTGATGTATGTCTAAAAGTCTCAAAATTAATTGTAAATGCATTTTCAAAAGCTGCTGGTGCATGAATAAGATTATGTTTCAGTGGATAAAACTAGGTCTGTACTGAAAAAGCTTATTTAACTTACAGAGAATTGACTTGAAGTCCCAGTTTAGTTGAAGCCCGGAATGAGCCTGGGTGAAGCCCGTTATCAGCCCGACATTGGCTTAAATCAGGCCTTCAGGCCCGGTCAAAGCCCGCGGGCCTGGGCCGGGCTTTGCCCCGGGCCCCCGGGCCTAGAAAGTCCCACCTCTATTGTAATGGCAGTGCTGCCGCCTGTGGTGGTATACTGCACCGTCCAGCTCCCAAGTGCGGCGGCACAGTAGCATAACATAGACGCCTGAGTAATAAGCTGCGCCGTCTAGCTTTTCTGTACTGCGGTACAGTGGCTTAAAAAAGGCGGGAGCCTGAAAAATAAACTGTATCGCTTAGCTTTAACCCGCGCCCCACCGGGGGCCCAGCGCCACCTTCGCCCCACGGGGAGCATCGATGGCCCCCCTCTAACTCCGAAAATATGGGCGTTAGCGCAAATTTGCAAAGTGCAATAGAAAGCTCGCGTGAATTCAGTAAGAAATTACTTCACATGTTTTAGTGCTCAGGTCAGTGGTTTGACCTCCAGAGGTCAAATTAGGTCAAGATCGGCCATTTTCACTCAAATATGCAATGCTTAAGCAAACTGGGCATAACTCTGATGCCATTAGAGCTATTGAGATCTGGTAACGTACATTTGATAGGAAACTGTCAGTCTTTTTTCCGGTATGTGAAACGCAAAGACCTCCCGCCAATGGTTTGACCTCCAGAGGTCACCTCGTGACCTAAGATGACCTGAGGTCACGAAAGGTAAAAATGTGGCCTTGTTGTATATCAAATGAAAGCCAGTGACAAGACAAACACGGTGGTGTTTGTTTCAGTGCTCTGGCTTAATTAGGTCAAAAGTTATTGTCAAAATACTGTTTTTGACCCCTGGTGACCTTGGATGACCTTGGGAAGGTCAAAGGGCAAATATGGCCCCTGGAATCCGTGAAAGGGTGTCTAAGAACGCTTTTCTGATCAAGCTGAGCATTTTCAATCGCTTTTGTGACTTTTAGACCTTAAGACAGCTTTTCCCCATGCTTTTTCAATGGTAGAGGTCACCTCGTGACCTGACCTCAGGGCACGAAATCGAAAAATCCCGGATATACACGTTGTAGACCCTGGAAGGGTCATGAAGTGTAGGAAGTTTCAAATTGATCGACTTTGAAATGTAGCTCTTACAGAGCTCTAAAGTTGAAGTGAGGTGACCTTGGTTGCCCTCGTCTGGTGACCTGACCTTGGGTGACCCGGGATAAAAAATTTCAGGGATGGTGGGAAAATGATGCAGTGAGAGGTAGAGCCCTCAACCCTGCGCCTCTTCGTTTTTCTGCTATCCTGGAAAAACCTTAGGAGGCAGATGGCCCGGCGAGGGTTAAAGCGCCGCGGAACAGTGTGTTAGACAGGCACTTGAAAATTTACTGCACCTGCCAGCTTTTGAGCAGCGCACTGTAGCAACATGGAACTGACGCCTCAAAATCAAACTGAATCGTTAGGTTTTCAAGTGCTGCAGTACAGCTGCGTTAATCGGGGTACGGATACTTTAAGCGCATTGGACACTCGAGCAAACATGGGCGGCATTTTAGTTGTTTTGTTATTTAGAAAATGTTCTTTGAAATCAAGCCTCTGCAATTGTTGCGATTCTAGTTCGCTAGCAGCTTTTAAGCAGAAGAGGATGGAGTTGACATCATGCTAGATTTTCAAGAAATCCAAAATCAATTATCTGATTCACGATTCACTCATTGGTACACTGCGCTGAAAAGGTTTTGGAACTGCGGTTTACTTCTCCGGCTACAAACATTATAATGAACCCCAATTCCTCTCTTTCCACTGGATACAATACTCCGAGGCCCCTAAACTGGACTTTTAAGATATAAACCAATCGAGCTATTCCCAGAATGACTTGACGTGGCATCGCTTTTTTGTGCACTCAGACGGGTAACATGCAATCACCTCTTCAATAGGCAGACGGCTTCAAGAACCCGGCTGTCAACAAGTTTGCAGAAGACGAGTGCCTGAGAGTTGTTTGGACCAGCGACGGGTGGCAGAAAAAATGCTGAGGTATCTCAGCTATCTCAGGTAGTGTCAACAGCACCAAACCAAATAAGACCAACATCTTTAGTCAAACTGCTTCGAAGAAACAAAGCAGCAGATGCATTATTCTTCAGTGCGCGTGATGGTGAACCTTTGCACGTGCATCTTGTTAACATTTACCAGCATCACCATGGCAACAGAGATGAAGCGCAATCAGAGTGTGCACCGTGTTCGCCATAGCCGCCAGCTTCCGCGAGTGGGGCACCGACCACGGTCTACCAAGTTCGCGGCTGAGGTCGAAGGCGACGTGATGCTGGGCGGACTGATGATGGTGCACGAGCGGGGGAGGCGCGCACCTGCGGCCCCATCATGCCCCAGGGCGGCGTGCAGGCGCTGGAGACGATGGTGTACACGCTGCAGTACGTCAACTCCCACCCCTCCCTGCTGCCTGGCTTCACTATTGGAGCCCACATACTGGACGACTGTGACAAGGATACCTATGGACTGGAGCAGAGTATCGACTTCATCAAAGGTGAGGTAAACCTAGCCCAAATACAGACCCGTGACTTCACACAGCTGCTTTTCGTGAGTTGAGGTTCTCGTGAAAACCACCAGCTTTCAAGTTCAAGCCTTTTTATCTGAATATGTGAAACTCAGAAATAGGCACGAAATCTTAGAATACAGCATGAACACTAAATATTTAGAAAAATGAATGAAATATGTTCTGAAGACTATGTATTAGATCATTTATGGCTCTTTACGTTCCCCAACATCCCTTTAACATGCCAAGTTTGGTCTTGAATGTAGGAGAAGTGATTGTTGTTTTGACAGCCATGCACACGGGTAGAGCAATCAAAATTGAAATATGGATATTTTGGACAGAATATGGATTTTTTTTGCTCTTTGATAACATTGGATCAGCTTTGATGCATACACCTTTAACTTTGGATTGTACACGGGCCATTGGATCACCACTAGCAGATCAGGGTAACGAATGGTCCTGTAATATTAGCTAGAGATACCTACTCATTGGTTGTCGGCCTTAAGTTCTGTAAGGGGAGTTATTTTGATTCTGCAGTAGCAAATATGTTTAGAACTAGAAATAATAGTTGAGAACTTAAAGGCAATAGCGCAGCCGGGGTAGGCATTGGGTCATGGCGCCTGTGGGAAATAATTTCTGCATATTGCAATGCAGATATTAGAGACCGACTTCTGACGCCATACTTTTACTTCCTCTCCCTTGGCTTCAGCTCGAAGCGCATGTAAAGGGTGAGCACTTAGTTTTGGGACAAAATTTTGATGATAATTATCTTCAAACACAATTAATCTTTCTATTTGATTTTTCGCCCAAAGGAGGACCAATAGATTGACTACTTGCAAGCAAAAAAATTGGCTCATCATTTTTTTCTTATAAACATGGAGACGTTGACCATATCGGCTGTCCGAGGATTTGTCGAGGAATTTTTGAAAAATCGACCAAATGAACCAAAGTCAAATTTTGTGCACGATTTTCAGAAAATTGGGTCTAGCGAAGTCAACCATTTACCGTGCGACCAGCATCGTCAAGAAAGGAAGAACCGTCTCACGTGGCAATATTAGAAAACAAGGTTCGATCAATCACAAAAATGACACTCCAGAAACATCAGGCACTGCTTCGCGCTGTAAAAAGTAAGGTCATGGTTTCCACTCGTGTTCTTGCTCGAAAATTTGCCATTTCACAAAATTACGTCTGGAAGCTGCTGGACAAAGTTGGCCTTAAGTACAGGAAGAGAGATTTTAATAATTGATATTTATAATTAATAATTAATATATATTTTGGCCGGACCTCACAGCAGCTCACTACGCCAAAGAAACTCTGAAGCCTGGGCGGTCACCAGACAACACAAAAAGACAGCGACGTGCTCAAAAATTAGGTATGTTGCGATTGTCTCGATAGGTGCTCAAAGCGAACCTGAAGAATGATATAATGGACGACGAGGGTTACTTCACAGAATGCGGAAACAATATGCCGTGCAACCGGGGCTTCAATGGTGGGCAGGATGGAGATGTCAGAAAAAGTCAGCCAAAAGTCAGATGGCGTCCGACTGGCAAGTTCCCACGAAAACTATTTGTGTGAGTAGACATTATCGAAGGGGATCTCTAAGCCTTTGATTTAATCAATTTGGGTAAATGCCGATGGGGAAACATACAGGAATGAGTGCCTAAGGGAAGTTATTTTGCCCTATCTGGCTCAGAACTACCCAGATGGTGGTTGTATATTTTTGCCGGACCTCGCAGCAGCTCACTACGCCAAAGAAACTCGGAAGCTTCTATAGGAGGCGCGCGTGCCCGTCGTACCACGTAAAACTCACCAAAGGTACCCCAGCTGGGGCCGATCGGGGATTTTTAGGCATATTTAAACAGGAGTCTTACAAATGTGGATGAGAGGCAAAATCTGATCAGTCATTGAAGGCTCGTATCCGCAAGGTACTCGCCGAGTTCGACCTAGAAGTCCCTCGAACAACGATGAGGAGGGTGGGCGAGCGCATGCGAGCTGGAGACCGACAGGGTGGCAGTGAACTGTTTCACTAACAATGAGAGATACTCCAGACTGTGCACCAGCCATGTGTGAAATTGGATCGTGCTGGTGTCAAATACACAGAAGTTATCGCTGTTTAATTTTTGTCCCAAAACTAAGAGCTCACCCGTTACAGCTATGGAATTTTCTGTTCATTCATCGCGACGCTGTTGAGATCAAGTCTTCGCTGCGTGGCTCGCATTTCAGGAGTGAGATACTGCTGATTCATTTTGGAATGTCTTATAGAGCACCTTGTTTCCACTCTGAAGGTTCAGGAAAATGTCTGAATTGGAAACTGGTTCCATCCACATTTTTACTGAAAGCCATATCCACTGAATGCATAGAATATTATGCTTGGTTTTCTTAGCCAGACGACAGCACCTGCTCTGGCCGTACCTTCATATTGTGTGCAACGGCGCTTACTTCCGCCCCGTGCGTCTCCGTTATGAGCTACTCCAGAGTGCTTTCAGTGCTGATGCAGGCGGAATGATATTGCCTATTCAGCAAAGACGTCTTCTGAAATGGGTAAACACAGTCTTTGTAGACCATACTCAATAACAGGTATGTTCGCTGAATTTTTGCTCCAAGAGCACCAGATTTTACTGCCACAAATCTACACGCACATATTTTCTCTCAGCACAAAGTGGAGCAGAAAATACATAAAATAGGATAGAATTAAAAAATTCAGATCTAAGCTCTAGAGTAGAATTTTCCTCTACCATATAGCAGCGCATTTACGCGTTTAATCAATCAAAGTGACTTCGATCTAGTGCTAATTCATTTCTGAGTATTTTCCATTGCCTTCCTTTGTTCTGAAGGATCCTTGATTTGTTTCGCTTCAGGACAGGTCTTCTGCCATACTCCTGGTTTAGTGCACTTGTCACATTTCGATCACTCACTTACTGACAGGTGACGGAGAAAATGAAATCGTATCTGCCGGGGAAGTTTACACTGCACGACCGGAAACAATCAACGTCTCTTGTATTTCTTATATGGTGTCTTGGAGAGCTATTTTGAGCATGATGATGAAAATATAAATGAGGAAGAACAGCCTGATAATGATATTAATTAAAAAAACTTGTTCAAAAATTAAAGGTCAATATATTTCGCCCATGTGGCATGATCATGACGGCGAGTGGACAGGACAGCCTGTCCATTCGCCGTCGTGTGCGCTCGGTACTTGAATATGGATGTACTGCCTGGGCAGGTGCAGCCAGGGTAAACTTAGAAAGACTGGAGAAAGTACAACACAAATTTTTGATTTGGCTCAACCATCACTCTCCACATCGTGCTGCGTCCCACACCCGATCATATTCTGACCTTCTCCAACATTATCACACATCATCTTTAAAATCTCGTAGAAATTATTATGATCTTATGTTTTTGAGAAACCTTTATCGCGGACGCATTGACTCATGCTTTTTAGTCAGCTCATTTTCACTGTCCACTTCATTAAGAATCAATCGCAATTTGTCGCTGTTTAGAGTTCCGTGTGCCAGAGTGAACACTGTTAAGGGTGCGTTATCAATGTTAACCCTATGGGAGCATATTTCGTGAAATATCTCGTAAAGTAAGGTGTGCATCGTCGTGATTTTTTCACAAAAAGTAGACAATATGTGTATCTTTACGGCAGTTGATATTTCAAGCGTGACGCATTTCTAGTTTTTGTACAATTTGACTTTCTTTTTAAAATTTCTCAAACTTAAAGTTTGAATAACTTTTTACATAATATAATCATTGAAACAGTGTGAGTGGGCCTATGTTCTAGGAGCCAGTCTCCACAACTCTGTTGTTGTACTTTTTGAATTTTTGCTTTATAAGAAAGATATTAGAATCTGAAATTTGAAAGCGTTTTCCAAAAATTCAGGGTAAAAATCGGAAAAACGGAAACAACAGAGTTTTGCGGCTATCTCCTCTATACAATTTCCATACAGAATCAAAACCAAAAAAGGCTCAGCGAAAAAGTTATTTCAAGTTTTATAAAACTTTCCCAATAGATGGCACTGGCAGTACCAGATTCGCATGAGTCGCCGCTGAGCCAGGTCTGTTTATTCATGATTTGGTGAATGGGACAGGAGCAGTGGCATTACAAGAAATACTTCAAGGTGGTTGATAGCAGAGAAACTGCAGTTAGAAGCCAAAGTAAATATATTCAAAAATTTGGATAGGAAATATTGAACAAAAGGAGAGCCTATAGCCTGATCACCCCTTGGCTACGCCACTGGCACACGGACACCTGTTTACCGGCGTGACCGGTTCCTCTGCGCCTCGGGCGCGCGCCAGTCACGTGGCAGCCGACTGAGGACGGGATCCGGCTGCTGAGGCCCTGCTGAGTGGATAAGGACGTCTCCATTGGGCAGTGCCGGATCTAGCCGGTCGGTTGGAGGGGGGCAAGGCAAAGTCGCAACAAACAAAAAAACGTCACATAGTGAAAAATGTTGCCGCAATATAATTTGACCGTAGCTTTTGGGGATGCCCAAGACGAAAGGCAAAAACCATCACGGAGTTAAAAATATGCGCACAAGATGCTTGTTTTTGCTATCCACGGCCCAATGCTTACACTGAAGTTGACTGGTTCTGTTTGAAGTTTAGAGTTAAGGGAACACAAATCTCGGTTATGAACTCAAGCGGAGTCGAGGCCAAAAGGAGGTCGATGACTTTGTTGGGGGAGGGGAAGGCACGACATAGTTCTACCCCGAGCTTGTCCGTTTGGGGGGTAAATATTTTTTGCCCTCCCCTCTGGATCCACCACAGCCATAGAGTTTGCATGAACTTTGACTACCGTGTTGTCGAATCAAATATTTGAAATGGGGATATGAAGGAATTGTAAAAAAACAATGGGATTCACCCTAATTAATATTACATCATCCCGGTCATCAAAACTGTTTCAGTTTTTACCACCCCAACATTCAGTCATCTCCGCAAGGTGTTTTCTTATTGGATCGATGGTCTAGACGAGCGAGAGGTGAGCTACAATGATGTGTCCAGGGTAAAGATCGAGAAAACGAAAACAATAAAGTTTTGTGGCTATCTCTTCCATACCATTCCCATACAAAATAAAAATTAAGAAAGGCTCGGCGAAGAAGTTTTTTTTAGTTCTATAAAACAGTTTTCAAGTTTTATAATAAAATCTACACTTCTGTCTTTGAAAAACTTCCAAGAATCTAAAACGGTGCATCGCACCTGCTCATACCAAGAAGTGAAATCTAGCTGCTGATGTTTTATCATTTTAAGTCCGCCTAACAATTTGTTGTCTCCCAAAACCATGATCAGTGCTCTTACAATTTCCAAACTGAGACGAAAGCATCAGACTTCATCCGACCGATTGTCCAATCATAATTGATGATATTTCGGTAACTTCTGTATTCCATTAACAAGAGAAATAGCTACTTGTCTTGTGAAATAATATCGTGGTAATTAGACGAAAATAGCTAATTCGGGCTTGCAAACGTCCCCCCCAGAAAAATACTCGGGAATTTTAGAATGACTAACCGAACGAGGAGACAGAGAGGGGGACAAAAGGTCCGACGGGAGCGTTTATCTTTACAGGGGAGCATCGCTCAGGGGGTGATGTTTTCATCGAAAGCAGCCGAAGTGTAGCCCATAACAAAATTCGAATATTTTAGTGGGACTGATGTTTTAAATCCAAGAAACCATGTATTATTGTTGTGCTATAAAACACAAAATGAATAAAGTAAAGCAATTTGAAATAAGGCAGGAGGAAAAAATTGGAGCAACGCTTCTCAGTTATCACACATTTGTATTTACTAAGAGGTAGGGGCGTAGCCAGGATTTCGATCGATTTCCCTGTGACAGCGCCAAAAGAGCCCTGATGGGTAAAAAAGGCCCTGCTTGTTACAGAATAGAGTGCTGAAGAGGGCTTGAGAGTGCGCTGTCTGGTATGAAATTTCAAATTTGGCCACAGATCATAGTGGAGGCGAGCCGCGCTTCGCGCGGTCCGTATCCTCAGGGGGCCCTTCGGGCCCTAAGGGGGGCGGCTGTCCCTGCCGCCCTCCTTGGCTACGCCCCTGCTAAGACGTCTCATTAAAACATTAATGGGGCTTTGCGAATTCTACCTATATTTTTTATATTACGATTGCTGTAATATCCCAATTATATGATTAACTAATAAAGCATACACAGCATGATCAGGGGTACTGAGCATCATACTAAGCCGATGGCTACCACATGTTTTGGACCAAAAAACAGTCAATTATGCCAGACCCTACATTGTCACAATCATGGATGCAGTTTTTTCCCTATGCAACAATACCGGAAATCATGGATCTGCCGATGTGATCCTTGCTCCAATTGGTCCCATAGATCCGACGGAGTGGAGATAAATCTTCATGACATACAAAGAAGATTCAACACAAAGTCGTCATTTGGGAAATGCAGTCCTGCGTTCACTTCCTTGCTATCGCTCGCTAGCTCACTCCGTCTCATGACCGCATTTCAAGCACGTCCTTTCTTTCAAGTCTTACCTCCTCTTGTGGACCAGTGAGGGTAACTAACAGGCTGTTTTCACAAAATAAGCCTCAGGTGAGACCAGGCCATTTCACTTCCAGCAAAAATGTTTATTTCGTTTTTAATGGATTTGTGGGCACAGTAAATTTTTTAGTGTGATTAACTGGCAGCAAAAGTAGGCCAGAATCTGGTTAGCTTTCAGTTTTGCAGTGGAAAATGTAGTGCCAGAGTTGGAGGCTGAAGGTCTATGGTCCCTTCATTTTCTGACCAGTTTCGGCCTGCCTGGCCGAAGCTGGATAGCGCACATTGTTCTGCAACTGGACAATATGAGCCTTCATGAGTCTACTAACATATGAAATGTTGCTGCATTGGTGTTTTTTAAAATCGATGTGGCTTCATATTTTGCCTATGTTTGTTTAAAAATGAGCGCCCCGCAAATTTTCCATGATATGGTTTATTTTGGACATCCGATCAAAATTTGGTCTTAATCAGGTCACTGTCCGCGTTCGAGAAATCAGCATGAAATAAATTTTGCATAGTTGCAGCTAAAAAAATCGTACCAGAAAGCTACGGGGTGTGTTTTCGAAATAATATTGACAGAACAGACCATTCTTAACACATTTAAAGTACAAATGAAGAATAGGCTGAGCTACTTTGTACCTGATTTGGGTCAAATGGCCTAGTTGACCCAAGACGGCGTTTTTACCGATGTGAGCTGTGTGCAATAGCAAGGAGAGGCGGGTGACAGGGAACGATCCTGAGGGAGGTTTATGCCGAATTGAACCGCCCGAATCCTTTTTCGTACCTTTTAGGTACCCAAATAATCGATTTTAGGGGACACCTAGAAATTGATTGGTCTATGATCACTAGAAGCAAAAGCCGCCGCGAGAGATCTGTTCCAACGAGTGAAAACCCCAAAAATTATCCTCCGGGGTCAGCTAAGACCTATGGAAGCCTTCTTCATTTGTTGCTCATCATCCTCCCTCAGCAGGGCAAAACTTCCGACAGCGAGAGAGGTCTAAAATACAACCTTACCAGCAGCCGGAAGATCCGGACTTTTATGGAGATGCCACTGTTCCAGCGCAAGTTTAAATGTGAATAGATTTTGATCCATGGCGTCCACAGAATACACTACAAGTGGAACTTCCGACGACTGCTGGATGGAATACTTTTGCTGACAAAGAGCAGAGTGGGAAGGTGACACTCAGAAAAAAGACGCGTTCAGTATGTGGATAATCTTTCGGATTTCGCAGCACTCCATTCCGCAGTGTCTCAAAACTGGTTTTGCATTGGGATAGTGAGTGTAAAATTCACGCTTGAAAATATGAAAGGCGAGTAGAAAGTGCAAACGCTATAATATTGTGGGAGTTAGTTGAAACTCGGTTACAGCCCTTACTAGCCCTTACTCGCGCATTTTTCATTAAATTTGTCCTTCCACACTAGATGGTTTTATATATGTTACGGCCCGTATGAAAAATCGGCCCGTTTGCATACGGGCCGGCCCATTTGTAAACGGGCCAAATAGCCGGCCCGTATGCAAACGGGCCAGCAAATTGGCCCGTTTGCAAATGGGCCGATCCGTATGCAAACGGGCCAGCGATGTGGCCCGTTTGCAAAAAGTCTGGCCCGTTTGGGTTTTCTAGTATCCTGGCCCGTTTGCAAACCGGCCGGCCCGTTTACAAACTGGCCAGCCCGTTTGCAAACCGGCCGGTCCGTTTACAAATCAGCCGGCTCGTTTAAAACGGATTTGAGTAAAATGAATTCGCACGCAGCAGCGTTCTTGGAATGGGTCTACTGATCAAATTTCATGAAAATTAGCTCCAAATCGCATCATGCCTAATTTTTCCACTTCTGGACCGAAGCGCATTGGATAAATCCCGCCCACTCCACCTCCTGAGCATAATAGTGACCCGACCTGCCGCCGGAAGACCAAGCGTTGTACGCCTTCTTTTATCTGTGAAGTGCAGGGGCGATTGGACCGCCTCGTCGCCTTGAGACTTGCTGAATCTCTGGTAAATGTTATGCATGGTTGTGTACCTACGTTTAAGAATATTGCGTCATCCCTGGATTGAACCCTAAATATAGCATTAGAAATTTACTATCTTCGATTTCAGGTTATGCTCTATTTCTGGTTTGGGGAGAGGTCCATATTAAAATATTCATTTTTGAGTCATGGATTTAAGAATTTGATAAATATCCTGTGCCACGCCATCTGCATTTACAATCATACCTGGCCAGGATAATTAGATTAGAGGCAATGCCAGCGCCTCTCATCATAGAAGGTTTAGCTAAGGCTGCTATCTTTTCTAGGTAAAGGAAATTAAGTAGCTGAAACAAAGTTCCAAATTAATTTTCCATTTTATGCTGCAGTCTATCTTCCTCTGCTTTACTGAATCCAAATTGGCTGCTTCGGGGCCTTTCTAGGCAAATTATCTCAGGTAACATTACCTCCACCTTTTGCTGAGTGCCGGAACAGCTTAGCTTCGAAACTGGATGAGCATTTAAATCCAGGTCATTATCGAATTAGTTGTATTCAATACATACTTATTGGATTTTGGATTCGGATGATAGTCACTGGCCTAGTCTCTATGGCCAAAATGTGATCCGGATCGCATGCAGATGGAGTACGCGCGTTTTTTCACATCACTATGGCAGAGTCTGTGCTAAAGTGTTGGGAAAATAGCGCTTCATGAACTCGACGACTCCAAGATGTATCTGGATCTGCGGTTTGATCAGATCGCATTTGGACCATGAAAACTAAGTTGTATGGAAACTGATTGGGTCTGGTCTATTAGAGAAAGTCCGTATTTTTTAGTTTAATGCATCTAATTTTTCCATTTTCATGAATCTTTTTATTTCCCATGAATTTGTAAACTGGGCGATTAAATTAAGTTAATATTAATATCTGAACATGGCAAGCATTGTGACTGCACTGCATTCCATTTACATGCATGCAGAAATGCTTGCAATGCTTGAATAGATTGCTGCTTGTAAAGCTTTAGCATTTAAGGATGACTGGTACCTGCGTATTCAGTTATCAAAGTAAATGTGTATCCGGAAATAATTTAGTGCTCCTTGTTTGCCAAAAAACAGTTTTAACGATGCTAAGAATCTGGCTTAGTCACAGGCAAAGACCACCTCTGGTGAACACCGGCATTATCTAGCCTCTGATCAGATCGGTTTTCGATTGTTGAATACTATGGAAAATATGCCCTGAAAAGTGAATGCGGTCATATCATTTCCAATGTGCGTGTTGTCCTAAACCTCGTCTTGTGCCCACTCTCTTGCTTCATTAAGTTACCAATAATGATTATAATCAGGAACTATGTCGCAAGAGGAGTTCTTTGCTTATTTTTGTTGCTGCGAAAGATGAGAAAGCAACGAACACGCAGTCGGTGCCGAAGGTCACTTATGATGAGATCGTCAAAGACTTAGCGGAGATTAAGGCTCATGGAAAGCTGTACTTAGCGAGACACTACCCGCGCTTCAAAAAGTATGATTTAATTACAATTGCAGGAGTGCAAAAGTTGATCAACAAAAATACATGACGAGAAATCGTCCACAATGAGGAAGTCTTTGATGTTATTCATGAGCTGCACCTTTCACTGGGGCATCCTGGCAGTAGCAAGACTTTTAAAGGGAATGTGGCACCCTGGTCGAATCTTGGAATTTAGTGCAATTAGGGGTACTTCTAGCCAAAGTTCATGAAAGCGTCCATGATGTCCCTGAAAACATGTACAATAAGCTCGATATTTTTATTTTTAAAATGCTCCTCTATCGAAAGTAATAAGTCTCTGCCTGTGGATGATGTCATGATCTGACAACTACTACCATATTCAATAGGCTTCAAGGGCTTCGATTGGCTGATACTCACCATGACGTCAGCATATGTCGTCACACCAACAGCTGACAGTTGTGGCCTGCTACATGGGGTACATGTGGGGTTTATTTCAGGTAGGTTGTTAGCTTTTCTCTACGGAAGCTTTGAGTTTCAAGACAAACGATATATTGAGTGCCGGGTTTTCCAGCATGCTTTACAACTTGGCTATCTCAGTTAAAACTACGTTATTTGTACTTTACTGCGTTAAAGAGAAAGTGGTGCCACTTTCCCTTTAACGCAGTAAAGTACAAATACGCCAACATTAGCCGTGCAACTGTCGGGCTGTACCTAGAAACCTGCAAAAACTGCGAGACGAAGAAGACACGGCTACAGAATACAATAGTGTCTCTCTCAACCATTACTGATGACATGGCCAGACATGCTCAAGTCGACCTCAGCGACTGGCACAGTGAGAGGAAGGATGGACATTCCTATATACTAAATTGTCAGAATCACCTCACCAAATTCGTAGTGTTGCGTCCACTCCGAACAAAGTCAGAAGAACAGGTGGCGTACAACCTAGTTGACATTTTCTGTATCTTTGGAGCCAACCCCCAACATTCTGCAAGTAAGTTTTATCAGAAATGGTGTTGCAATCTGCGGGGAGCTGGTTCAAAATTTGTATTAAATGCACTGTTGCTTAAATCCACTGTTCTGCTGATCTCGTTGCCCTGATGTGGGCTGCAATATGAGAAACTGTATGCCAAAGCCGTGAACAAAGACAACAACGCCTATGTTTTTATAAATTATCTTGAATTTGACTGCAAACATATTTAACAAGTATCTAGAATGACTAGTAACTTAATCAAAGTACATACTTACCTAGTATGAAAATTAATATTTCACTAAAACAGGGATCGCTAATGATCGCTTATGCCCAGGCTTATGCTTATGCTTAGGTGGTTTCAGAAGGATATATATATCTATCAGTAAATATTTAACGGTATCATGACAGCTATTGATAGATATAGGGCAGTTTCATGACAAAAGCTATTACCCAAAAACTTTCAGATCATTGATGGCGTGTTTCTCTTATTCAAATTATTATTGACATGGTTGACATGTCACTCACTTACACCTCGCGATTGACAATTTTTCTCCTAACCGACATACCATCAACTAAGTTGACTTGTCATTACCTGCTACCCACATCTTTATCAGCTTTGGCCCGTTTGCAAAAAGTCCGGCCGGTTTGCAAACGGGCCGGACGTTATGCAAACGGACCGGCCCATTTGCAAACGGGCCAATTTGCTGGCCCGTTTGCATACGGGCCAGCTATTTGGCCCGTTTACAAATGGGCCGGCCCGTTTGCAAACGGGCCGGTTTTCCATACGGGCCGTAACATATATACTAGGATTATTGAATTATGCTAAAAAATCCCCAGGAAAAGTGTTTGGAAAAGTGAGTTAGAAAAAATGAAGGGGAAAAAGTGAAGGGGAAATTCAGGGCGCCTGGGTGTCACACTCTACTAAGCATTCCAGGATTTAGATCATTGTGCCTCCATCGCCATTATCAAGGATGACACTTTCCGTTCAGCGGGATACAAACGGCAGAACACCAGGCTCTACCAATATCAGTAAGACCCATTTCTGGCCACCACGGGCTGGAGAGACAAGATCTTTCAGGGGAAAAGAAAGCAGCGATTGTCCTGTGAGCAGAGTGCTAGCGACGACGACTTCAGGGCAGCGATTAACTCAACTAGTGTGTCCCCGTAGTACACTTCTCATACGGAAAGGCAACCAATTGTGCGAGTCAGACTTCTGTATCATATTCTGCCAGCACCTGTTATCACCGAGGCTGGTGACTAGGGTATCCTCCCCCGTAGGCGGATCCAGGATTGCCGATCGGGGGGGGGCAGCTTCCCGAGGGTCGCCATGTGGACCAGGGGGTTGCCACTTTTGACCGGCAAAACCCATCAGTTGGGCGCAAAATCCTATCGGTTGGCACCGATTTTTGCATCCTGGGGGGATGGAAAGCGACATTTCAGGGGGAGTCTTGTTAAAGACGTCACGTTCTTCTTGAAATGAAAATGAAAGGACTGAGGTCAGTTTTGATTCAATTGTCGAGTTTTCCGCACTTGTTTTAGATTTGTCTCTGCGATTAATTTTTGTATGATCGGAAAAATATCGGAAGAATATTCTTTATGATACTCCCGTCATGGAACCTCCCTGAAGCTGGTTTCTAAAGATATTGTTATTTTTCTTTAAAGGCCATACTGTGGAGTCGATTTTCGTAGGATCTCGTTCGGACTTCCTCCACAAGAAGATATTGGGGGTCGGAGCTTTCGTACTGTATTACAGTGCTTCGTCAGCGATGATCGTTCGGAATATAAGGGGGATAAAAAGGCACAAGAGAACACACAGTACAAAAATTGAGCTCAGAAAAAACATGCGACATCAATAATCTACACGTGACAGCAATAAACCATTGACTTCCTAGAGCGACCTAAGAAATTATAAATACATTAAAAGGTAAAGTTTTAAAAAACGCATCTTTAACATGGAAACGCTAGAGTACTAGGGTTAGCAAGAGAGGGAGGGGTTTAAGACAGCTACAATAAAACACGCAATACTCGCAATACTCACTTATTAATTATATAAAAGATGGGGAAGCTATAAAAGGGGGGGTAGAGAACAGGAGTGGAGAGGGGGGCAGGGGGTTAAATGTTACAATAAAAACACACAACATTCACTTATTTATGGTAAAAATCCAAAGCTGTAAAATACCTATTATCGATTCCATATAATGCAAACTTTCGCTTATTTATGATACGAAAAAGGAAACACTATAAAATACATATTATCTAATCAAATATAAAAGACAGTATTATATAAACATTGTCAAAATATAAATCAGTAAAGCCTACGATACATCATGTAAAAATGCAATGAAAACATTCAAAAACTCTATGATCGAACATTCACATTACACAAGATCAAGAGGAGCTTCCATCCTAGGAACAGGCCCGACGAATTATAGGAAGCCATCTATCGTTTAAGAGAGAGCCTGAGTTCCTATTTACACTGGCATCATTAGGAGAGACGAGCAGAGTTTGTCGACGTCCACGAGTTTGGATGTAGGCCGATTCCATAAGCAAACGCATCTGGTGGTGAGCTGCGTGGTTGAGTATCTTGGTTTGCGAGAAGGCTGGAGTGCACTGCCGGTGCTCACTGAAGGCTGATGCCTTCAGTTTGGAGGGCACTTGTCCTCTCCAGCTGTTGCGGTGCTCTTGAATCCGTGACTCTACTTCTCGATCAGTTTCACCGATGTAAATGACGCTCTCCCCTCCTACTTTGCATGAACACTCGATGAGGTATATCACGTTGCTTTTCTGTGAAGTGGGCAGCTGGTGCTTAGCCTTGCTGCACACCAAAGATCCTACGGTTCGCAGCGGTTTGGACACCAGTTCTATGCCGATCTTGTTGGCTTCTCTTTTGAGTTGGTAGAAGTCGTGTCCTGCAAACGGCACAGAGAGGCGGGTGGAAGGCTTGCTGGTGTCGTCAGGGTTGGGAGGCGCGGGAAGAGCACGAGCCTTGAGTTTGAGATCTTTTCTTGTTTTTGTTATCACCGAGTCTATGAATTCCCGGGGGTAGCCATGTTGGCAGAACTTCTTGCTTATAAATTCTAGTTCCTTGTTGCAGTCACTGTTCCTGGAGCAGTATCTTAAGGCTCGAATACAGTCTGATCTGATGGCGGATCTCTGGTATCGCTTTTCCGTGTAGGATTGGAATGCAGGCACTTGGTTTGCGAATGTCTTGTCTGTTCTCGTTATTAGTATGTCCAAATACGGAATTGTGCGGTTTTCTTCAAATTCTTTAGTCACTTTGATACTAGGATCTTTGCTGTTAAGTAGTTCCACCCAAGTGTTGACTGAGGCATCATCACCTTCGAGAAGTACCAAATAATCATCTGCATACCTGCAGAAGCTGTAGACGTGGACACCGCAGGTGGCAGCTAGGAGCCTGGAGGCTGTTTTCCCATCGGCCCATGAACAAATCGGCTACTACCGGTGAGTAACTTTTTCCCATGGCCAGGCCGGAAGTCTGACGGAACCACCTCTCTTTATCGCCGTCTTGAACCACAGCATGACAGTTACGGATCGAAAGGTCGAGGAGGTCAGCAACTGCATCAGGCTTCAGACAGGTGACTTCAGAGAGAGCTTCCTTGTGGGCGTGAAGAAGGGCACGGATGAGTGGTATGGCCTGTTCGATCGGTATTGACGGAAACATAGCTTCGACGTCTAAGGAAACGAGGCGGCATTTATTGGCGATGTGTTCCTGTTCTCGTAACATTTCCAACACCTCCATTGGTGACTTAATGGAATGAGTGGGTCTCGGGAGGACCTTGAGGCATGATGTCAAGTGTTTCGTCAGCTCGTAATC
This sequence comes from Lepas anatifera, assembly GCA_034440635.1. Lineage (NCBI taxonomy): Eukaryota > Metazoa > Arthropoda > Thecostraca > Lepadidae > Lepas > Lepas anatifera. Next base: position 321,919 of record JAOTON010001623.1, on the reverse strand, counting down.
TGCGCCCCGGTGAGCTGGACAAATAGGACGTAACTTCAGGCTTGAGGTCCAATAAAGTCTTTCTTCCTCTGTTGTTGGTGGGGCGGCATACTTGTGGGTCTTAACTAGGTCCGTAAAATGGGCCGCAGCGGCCGTGTGTTTTGGAGAGTTGGCGGTACAGTTTGTAGCCTTCTTCGTTTGTCTGCTTAAGCATTTGGTCCCGGCGCTTGCCACGGACGGCTGGGCCGGCGAGAAAAGTTAAAAGAATATCGTTAAACTTCGCTGCGAACGCCTCCGCCGGATCCGACGTAACTTCTTCATATGTTACTTCATATGTTGTTCATACGTAACTTCTTCATCGCCTCTAAACAAGCTGACAAGACATCCGTCACCAGGGATGCTATCACTGCTTTCTTGAACAAAGCAGAGACCATCCTAACCCGGGCCATCAACAAGCCACGACCCAAACCGCCATTATCCATTGCTCGGACTCTAGCATCACTAGCCAATGACGGCTCTAGAGTTGTTGTACCTGCCGACAAAGCGAAGGCCTTGGTAGTTATCGACCAACAAGACTACACTGCTGCTCTACTTCGCACACTTCAATCACCAACATATGAAGAAGTTACGTCGGATCCGGCGGAGGCGTTCGCAGCGAAGTTTAACGATATTCTTTTAACTTTTCTCGCCGGCCCAGCCGTCCGTGGCAAGCGCCGGGACCAAATGCTTAAGCAGACAAACGAAGAAGGCTACAAACTGTACCGCCAACTCTCCAAAACACACGGCCGCTGCGGCCCATTTTACGGACTAGTTAAGACCCACAAGTATGCCGCCCCACCAACAACAGAGGAAGAAAGACTTTATTGGACCTCAAGCCTGAAGTTACGTCCTATTTGTCCAGCTCACCGGGGCGCAGATTACGAGCTGACGAAACACTTGACATCATGCCTCAAGGTCCTCCCGAGACCCACTCATTCCATTAAGTCACCAATGGAGGTGTTGGAAATGTTACGAGAACAGGAACACATCGCCAATAAATGCCGCCTCGTTTCCTTAGACGTCGAAGCTATGTTTCCGTCAATACCGATCGAACAGGCCATACCACTCATCCGTGCCCTTCTTCACGCCCACAAGGAAGCTCTCTCTGAAGTCACCTGTCTGAAGCCTGATGCAGTTGCTGACCTCCTCGACCTTTCGATCCGTAACTGTCATGCTGTGGTTCAAGACGGCGATAAAGAGAGGTGGTTCCGTCAGACTTCCGGCCTGGCCATGGGAAAAAGTTACTCACCGGTAGTAGCCGATTTGTTCATGGGCCGATGGGAAAACAGCCTCCAGGCCCTAGCTGCCACCTGCGGTGTCCACGTCTACAGCTTCTGCAGGTATGCAGATGATTATTTGGTACTTCTCGAAGGTGATGATGCCTCAGTCAACACTTGGGTGGAACTACTTAACAGCAAAGATCCTAGTATCAAAGTGACTAAAGAATTTGAAGAAAACCGCACAATTCCGTATTTGGACATACTAATAACGAGAACAGACAAGACATTCGCAAACCAAGTGCCTGCATTCCAATCCTACACGGAAAAGCGATACCAGAGATCCGCCATCAGATCAGACTGTATTCGAGCCTTAAGATACTGCTCCAGGAACAGTGACTGCAACAAGGAACTAGAATTTATAAGCAAGAAGTTCTGCCAACATGGCTACCCCCGGGAATTCATAGACTCGGTGATAACAAAAACAAGAAAAGATCTCAAACTCAAGGCTCGTGCTCTTCCCGCGCCTCCCAACCCTGACGACACCAGCAAGCCTTCCACCCGCCTCTCTGTGCCGTTTGCAGGACACTACTTCTACCAACTCAAAAGTGAAGCCAACAAGATCGGCATAGAACTGGTGTCCAAACCGCTGCGAACCGTAGGATCTTTGGTGTGCAGCAAGTCTAAGCACCAGCTGCCCACTTCACAGAAAAGCAACGTGATATACCTCATCGAGTGTTCATGCAAAGTAGGAGGGGAGAGCGTCATTTACATCGGTGAAACTGATCGAGAAGTAGAGTCACGGATTCAAGAGCACCGCAACAGCTGGAGAGGACAAGTGCCCTCCAAACTGAAGGCATCAGCCTTCAGTGAGCACCGGCAGTGCACTCCAGCCTTCTCGCAAACCAAGATACTCAACCACGCAGCTCACCACCAGATGCGTTTGCTTATGGAATCGGCCTACATCCAAACTCGTGGACGTCGACAAACTCTGCTCGTCTCTCCTAATGATGCCAGTGTAAATAGGAACTCAGGCTCTCTCTTAAACGATAGATGGCTTCCTATAATTCGTCGGGCCTGTTCCTAGGATGGAAGCTCCTCTTGATCTTGTGTAATGTGAATGTTCGATCATAGAGTTTTTTGAATGTTTTCATTGCATTTTTACATGATGTATCGTAGGCTTTACTGATTTATATTTTGACAATGTTTATATAATACTGTCTTTTATATTTGATTAGATAATATGTATTTTATAGTGTTTCCTTTTTCGTATCATAAATAAGCGAAAGTTTGCATTATATGGAATCGATAATAGGTATTTTACAGCTTTGGATTTTTTACCATAAATAAGTGAATGTTGTGTGTTTTTATTGTAACATTTAACCCCCCCGCCCCCTCTCCCACTCCTGTTCTCTACCCCCCCTTTATAGCTTCCCCATCTTTTATATAATTAATAAGTGAGTATTGCGAGTATTGCGTGTTTTATTGTAGCTGTCTTAAACCCCCTCCCTCTCTTGCTAACCCTAGTACTCTAGCGTTTCCATGTTAAAGATGCGTTTTTTAAAACTTTACCTTTTAATGTATTTATAATTTCTTAGGTCGCTCTAGGAAGTCAATGGTTTATTGCTGTCACGTGTAGATTATTGATGTCGCATGTTTTTTCTGAGCTCAATTTTTGTACTGTGTATTCTCTTGTGCCTTTTTATCCCCCTTATATTCCGAACGATCATCGCTGACGAAGCACTGTAATACAGTACGAAAGCTCCGACCCCCAATATCTTCTTGTGGAGGAAGTCCGAACGAGATCCTACGATTGTTATTTTTGGTATTTGTGCATATCTCGTGCATAGCGGGTGGAGATAATTTATTCATTGCACAATACGTAGAAAAATGTCACACTACAATATCATAAGAATATAATGATAGCCACTAATTCGTACCCGAAATATCTAGTTACTTGTATAAAAACAGGACCGACAGACTCACGAATGCATCTCCACTCAGTCGACCAAACCGACTACCGAAAAGACTGGGCTGACGGCCAACGCCTATGCCTTGGATCATCCAAGCTAATCGAGGTTGCAATGCGGGTATCCAAGCCCGGGAAATCATCACAAAAACGGTCCCGAAGATAGCCTACTCCGGTCCCGAGAGGCGGCCAGGTGGGACCTGGACGGCCGGGACGGCGCAACGGCGCGGGTCCTCGCCACAAATCGGCTGTCATCCAAACCGGAATCGCCAGAGCTTCCTTCGGCGATTGGGGTGACTTTAACAAAGCGCCCCCCCCATATGGATATCTTTATTCGACGGCCGGGACAATCATCATCATCACATTTCAGGGGGCGCCATCAACCTTTCAGGGGGCGCCAAGGCCATTTCAGGGGGCTCCGAGGGTCGATAGAAGGGGCACGTGCCCCTCTTTGCTCCCCTGGATCTGCGTATGATCCTCCCACTTTGGGGCAGCCATGTGATGACTTGGGTGTCTCGTTCCTTAGTCCATCAGCTTTATCGCATTCAATGTTCCGAATTTTCGACCGGTAAACCCTCTTCACTCGGGGCGTGAAGCTCAAGCCCGATGCAATTATTTGCTGCTGATGTTGCCACTTTGCAGTTTGTTAGCAAAATATCAGTTTATTCTGCTTTTTGCTGTGATGAAAACATATATTTTCGTCCCCTGACACAGTAACGTGTTTTCTGTATCCTTTAGACTCCATAAGTCATTTTTGGACCTGTAAATTTCCAGAAAGAGGGTACTTTCTCGCCCAATTGAACTACGGCTTTCCCTGAAATGATTACGATACTCCTTGAAATGGCTAATGACACCCCACTGAAATTTTGCAGGGTAGGTGGTGTTGCATCACCCACTAATACTTGCCGAATATTTTAGGATCGTCGTTCAGGTCTTGAAAATCTATACGGACTATAGAACATTTATTGCGCGTGTTTTGCACAAACATACCTTTAGCTCCTAACATCAGGGAACTACTGACTCATGACTGGAGGCATATGAGGGTTATTTGGACGTCAGCACACGTATTCACACGAATCTCTCACGGTTCCTCTCCTCACAAAAAAGGTCACACAAACAATTCCAAAATCCAATGGTGATGATGTGTGGACTCCATTGAATCACATCAGTCTTAATTCTAAGTCAGAGCTGAGGGCCTATCCATAAATTACGTTACATGTATTCTTATAATTCTAACCCCCCCCTCATGGTAATACTTGCTTACGCCCTGTTGTAACGTCTAATAAAACGGTTGCTGACTTCCCGCTCCCCCTTGTTTTTCCTTCTGTACTTTATGGACGGTCTCATATGTTTCGGAGACCATCTTTCGATACTGTCCTAGGTCAGGGCCTATACCTAAAGAAACTGCTTCTAATACATTACAAAGGCTTTGGCTTATATCGAACTGATGTGGTCAGAAAGTGTCTGGACGGGATTGATACAGAACACGTGTTTTGTCGATTACAACACAAACTACCCTATGATCAGAAACACTTCTCGATCACAGTGAGGAAAACTCCACACATGATCGAGGGATACAACGCCCCCCCCATCTCCGAGCATCAGAACAATGTTCCATAATAAATACTTTGGTAAACACATGGAGCTGCGCGCCTCAGGGTTCGGTGGGTGAGCAAGTCAGTGAGTCCCGTACGAACGCACGCCCCTTTCCGTGACCGCCACGGGGCGAGGAATCTCTAAGAAAACCCCAAGGCGATCACAAATGCGGGCACCCGGCCCATGTGTCATGTGTATGTGCGTGTGTGTGTGTTTACATACGCACGGAAAATGACGCACCACCGACGCAAGGCGGGCCGAGCAATAATGCTGAAAAGCGATAGCTTTCAAAAGAAGACACTATATGTTTACATGTGTTTACACACGCAGGGAAAATGACGCACCACCGACGCAAGGCGGGCCGAGCAATAATGCTGAAAAACGATAGCTTTCAAAAGAAGACACTATAGGTTTACAAAGTTAGGACCCTCCGTATAAAGAGGGGATGTTATGTGACTGGGTGGACGACGTTTTTTATATTTTTTCGGGATGGAAGAAGTCGTTAAATTTCCCTGAGGTTCTCACGGAAAACAGTAAACAAGGATATTACGGAAATATTTCTGATATATTTACCAGGATGGAAAAGGACTAGCTTAGTTTGGGAGGAAGAAAGTGGGTCCACAAGGTTTGGTCACGAAAGTGGACGAAGTAGTCGAGGATCCTACAACTAACTAGCTGCTAACTGACGCAAAGAGCGTAGCCAATCCACAGCAATGCTTGAAATGTCATTTGGCTAGCTTTGGTCCATCCCAGGTGACAGTTGTGCGAGCTGCAACTGCTTTCTTATTTAGAGAAATCAAGACAAAGGCTTTAGCAGTCTGCTCTCGGACAAATACTGGGCCCGCCCCTGCGAGAGCACCTGTTACTGCGACCCGTCTGACCTTGCCCGCAGCGGTTCTTGTTTACCTGAAGGGTCGTAAAGCGTGGAATGCGGAAGCGTACTACGGTTTACAACCAACGTGTCACGTGGGCGGTCTGTGTATCGAAATGAATGAACGAATGACGTGACATCTGTTGTTGGGGAAACAGGGTATTAGTTCTGACGGGTCATGTCGTGTGGTGCATGTGTCGAGGGTAACGCACCCTTAAGAACAGCCTTTTTGTAAGGATGCCCCGTGAAGTCAACAGGCTTTTACAAAGGTGCCCAACGTCTGACTTCTTTCATGACGATTATTGCACGTTTCGGAGAGAAGTTTTGGGAATATTTTAAAGCATTGTGATTTAGGGTCTCTTTGAAACCACCACAGTATATTTTAGCGTTGTATTATGTTTTTTTATTCCGTATGTACTGTTTTTGTAAATGTATACAATATGTTTTAAGGAGCAATTTTTTAGCGATGTGAGCATGATGTTTTATTATTCTGTGAGTGTTGCTATCATTCGTGCATGTATGTACATAATTTTATCACAATGATTTCGTCCATAATTGGGAATACCCGTCGACGATTGAATAAATAAATTGAAATTGAAATTAAGCCGGTCGACTCTCTTGAACAATTACATGTTCGTGGTAAAAAATGGTCAGTCAGCCCATGAAATGAGTCTCCAAATTCTATAATGGGTTTTGACTAATATAGGAGTTTTACAGAGCGTGTCGAGAACCTTCATAAGCACAGGCGGTGCTTAGGTCAACCCGGAGTAGGAAGAAATAGGAAATATTTTGTTTTAAGTGATTGAAGGTAAAACATTTTGTTTCCAGATCTTCAGGCTTAAGTTGTCCATGAAAAGCATTTTTGGAATAAAAAATGTTATATTCTTTTTAATGACGGATAATGTTCTCAACGAGAATATGTCACCTTAAAATCTTTTAGACTGAGCTATCAGTTGCGCAGAGCATACCGAAAATATTTTGATCCCCCTACCTGGTCCGTCTATGAGCCGTTAGACCGCACGGCTTGTCGAGGTGGAGGCTGGGATCCTCTCTTTCAAATCATGTTAATTGGCAAATGTTGAGTTCCTAGATAGTGTTATTCAGTGGCAACGAAGCGCCAGGATCTGACAAGGGACAATATGTACTTCTCAATCAATTTATTTCTAGCCAAAACCATAGGGATAGTGTGGATTTTGTTTTCCATTTCAGGAGAAGGAAACAGTTAAATTTCCCTCCCCCAAACGCTCTCCGTCTGAAACGCAGTTATTATCAAGCATTGAGTCGAGCAGCATTGCAGAGGTTAGTGCTCTGAGTTTGTAGTTATTCCAAGGCAATATAAAATTGCGACGTGAAGCCGCAGGATATCAAGCCATATGATTCTGTCTAGCTCTGATATGTATCACTGAAAGTCAGTAGCAGCTCTGAGACGGCACCGCATAATCCACAACAGTGAATGAAGAGCCGTGCTGTCAAGAATCTGTGAAGAATCATTCGTTGTTCTAGTTGGTGGCGCAGGTGTGCCTCCTCTCATATCCGGTGAACCATTGGTGTAGCAATGAGAGCGGTCATCATTCACGGGGCGATCATCAGCCACCGGCCAATGAGCGGCAACCGCTGCGACTCCCCACCATTAGATGGCGTTTTTGGGACCATCAGACGGCTGGGAAAGCTTCTATCACACACAGGCCGGCTTTTATACAGCCACATTGTGTAACCAAGCCAGCGGGCGTTCAGCCAGCGTGTGAATGGTGTCCATTAGAGGGCCAGCCCGACGGCTCTCGCACGGTGGACCCTTCAAGGTCGCAGGAATTGTGCGTCAATGCGGCCCGATGAATAGACATGGAAGGGTATAAAGGCTTGGTGATTACAGTTACTGAATGCTTTTGGTGGCAGAAAAATAGTTCTGTAAATATACATTGATTCAAGTTATTTTCTCTTAACGTCCTGATGCTAATCTCTCTCTCTCTCTGTCTCTCTCTCTCTCTCCCTCTCTCTTTCTCCCTCTTCCCCTTTCCTCTTTCTTCCTCCTTATCTTTTTTATTTTCTCATCATTTTCCTCTCCGTCTCTTCCTTGTTTGCTCTCTCTCTCCCGGTCTCTTATCTTCTCATCGGAACGGGAAAAGGCTCTATGGTAGCGAGTCTATCATTTCTGATGACTGTTTCCATTTTTTCTAGCATTACGTATTCACATATGATGGCCGAGGCTTGGTGGCCCCCACTTTATGAACACATATCCGTGCAAAAGTGATGATGAAAGAAGTTGGGAAGTATTGTATGTCTTGCGCGAATGTGCTCTAAAAACGTAAACGTCTTCATCCACAACAGCTGAATGTGTAGTGGGTCAGTCTTTACACAGAAGAGACTTTATGGGATGAGAAAGAGAGTGTTCCTGGGTAAGACATAACTTTCCAGACTTCATTCATGACGCACGGGACGGATACTTTTTCGACAAAAAATATCATAGTATATAACGGAAAAGAAAAAGATGGACTTACTTCTTGAATATATTTTTCGGGATAGGATGGTACAAAACAGACAGGCGATGGTACAAAATAGACACAAATGGAACTAAAGAGTGTCGGTGCTGAAAGTTGTGCCATGCTAACCTCAAGTTCTTGAAACGAACTCGCCCTTCAACATAGCCATCGTGATCAATCCCAGATCGATAGAAAGGGCATCCAATTGTTTGAAACGAGGCTATCCTGCATGGTTTGCTTCAGCCTGCGATCTATCAGTCATCGACCAGCGACTAGCCAGCGACTTTTAATCAGTCGTGACATCTGTCAGCGTGAGCTCACATTCTTGCGCACATTTATACCAATCAGGAAACAAAAATAAGGTACACACCAGTGAATGCCTAACCAATCAACCCAGTTGAGTGAATTTTATACGAGCTGGCACCACCGCTATGGTGGTACAAAGACTGTCGCTGACTTTAGAGCTGTTTGACACGATAGAGCAGGGTTCAACTTTATACCAAAAGTATTGGTTTCATAAATAACGTGCTAGCAATCTTCTACTAGATCAACATGCAATAGAAAGTGACTTAACAGTAATGAGAAATCGCAATTATCATAAATTTTTCGAACTAGCATTGCTAGTTTCGCCCTCTATCGATTTTACGAATAATGATAATTTCTGGGGTTTTATGACGCACGAACTGCTGCCGATGTCATATGGCGTCGCAGGGGGAGGGAATGAGCTCGGCTTGAGCTCCAGGCACGCTTTCGTGCGTGTCTCCCCGTCGTCTCTATTCAGACCTGGAGGTGAGAGGGTCCGTTCCTAGCATCAGCTCCTCAGCAAGCTTTTGGCTGTCACCGGATGGCTGCTGGTGAGCACGATTTCGTGTTCTCTCATCCGAGCTTGACAGGGTGACATGCTCATTAGGGTACACCAAACGCCCTGAATTTTGGAATAGGTTGTGCCTGTAGGCACATTTTGGTGCTTTGGACCCATTCATCCAGGTATGAAATAATAAGAAGGGTCGGGTATGTCCGTAATAAGAATATGGTTGGTCGGTAATAAGAAGGTATGAAATAATGTGAAAATATTGAAGGAGGGTCGGGATGCCGCCTAGCGGCAAAACTTTTCAGTTCTTGCAATGTCTGTAATCATTTTGGATCGGCTGCAAAATAACCTCTCTATCGTTTACTAGTAGTCTACACTTCAGGACTAAGTTTCCTATCGTACATTTTTCATAGCCACAAGAATATTTTTAGCTACATGACGACAGCCTGAAATGGCTGATCCATCTAATTTCGGTGCCTGACTAGCGGTGAGTGTGGGTGTGTGTGTGTGTGTGTGTGTGTGTGTGTGTGTGTGTGTGTGTGTGTGTGTGTGTGTGTGTGTGTGTGTGTGTGTGTGTGTGTGTGTATTGGGGTTTAACACGCGCATTGACGGGGATCGAGCCACCTTCGGATTGACGAGGGGGCGGGTACCAGCCCCCCTAAGATCTCGAGAACCACGGTAGGTAGCAAAAACGGTAAACAGTGTTGGGTAGCCCATCCGCTTCTCCATCGAAAATATATGTACCATTTTTTGTCAGGTCACATTTAAGGTCACCAGAGGTCAAAAACATGCCGTCACATGCCGTCATAGATATAACATGTAAATTAACCGCGCCCCACCGGGGTCCGCGCCACCTTCGCCCCACCGGGGGCCATCGATAGCCCCCCTCTAACTCGAAAATATGGGCGTTAGCGCAAATCTGCAAAGTGTAATAGAAAGCTCGCGTGAATTCAGTAAGAAATTACTTCGCATGTTTTAGTGCTCAGGTCAATGGCTTGACCTCCAGAGGTCAAATTAGGTCAAGATCGGCTATTTTCACTCAAATATGCAATGCTTAAGCAAACTGGGTATAACTCTTATGCCATTAGAGCTATTGAGGTCTGGTAAATCACATTTGATAGAAAATTCCCAGTACTTTTCCGCTATGTGGAACGTAAAGACCTCCCGCCAGTGGTTTGACCACCAGAGGTCACCTCGTGACCTAATATGACCTGAGGTCACGAAAGGTCAAAAAGGACCTGCCGTATATCAAATGAAAGCCAGTGACAAGACAAACACGATGGTGTTTGTTTCACCGCTTTAGCTCAATTAGGTCAAAAGTTATTGTCAAAATACTGTTTTTGACCTCTGGTGACCTGGATGACCTTGGAAAAGTCAAAGGGCAAATATGACCCTGGGATCCGTGAAAGGGTGTCCAAAAGCGTTGTTCTGAGCAGTCTGAGTATTTGCAATCATTTTTGTGGCTTTTATATCATGAAATAGCTTTTCCCAATGCTTTTCAATGGGAGAAGTCGCCTCGTGACCTGACCTCAGGGCACGAAATCGAAAAATCCCGGATATACACCTTGTAGACCTGGAGGGTCATGAAGTGTAGGAAGTTTCAAATCGATCGAGTTTGAAATGTAGCTCTTACAGAGCTCTAAAGGTGAAGTGAGGTGACCTTGGTTGACCTCATCTGGTGACCCTGACCTTGGGTGACCCGGGGTAAAAATTTCAGGGATGATGTGAAAATGATGCAGTAAGAGGTAGAGCCCTCAACCGCGGTGCTGCGCCTCGTCGTTTTCTGCTATCCCGGAAAAACCTTAGGGGGCCATCGATGGCCCCCGGTGGGGCGAGGGTTAAGTTTTTCGGCCATTTCTTCTGAACAAGTAAAGATAGAGCAAAACGACTTAAACTCTATGAATCCTCGCAGCAAGCCGAATCGAATGATATATGATTTGACCTTGCTAGGTCAAATCAAAGATTTGACCTGACCTGAGGTCAGGTCAGGGTCAAATTATATAAAATGCATATCATTAGAACTGCAAAGCCAAGGCGAGTCTAATGAAGCTAAAATAAACGCTCTATCACCATTTGTTACTGAGTAAATTCAGTAAAAACCATATTTCCATGTATTACCAATGGAGAGGTCATGCTTCGTACCTGACCTTAGGTCATCGATATAAAAATACCGGAACATATTTTAGAGAACTCGGTGAGCCCATTATGTGATATGAGTTTCAATTGGATAAGTTCACCCTGCTCCGACTTATGCTATCCTAAACTTTTTGAAGTCAGGTCACTTGACCTGTACTGGTGACCTGATCTGAGATGACCTATCCTTAAAATTTTCACAGAAGTTGCAAAAATGATGAGGGAAAAGGTATGCCAAGTACGGCGGCGCTGCGCGCCGCCGTTTTTCTGCTGTCTCCGAAAAACCCGAGGGGGCGGGTACTCGCCCCCGTCAATGCGCGTGTTAAAGGGCGCCTTCAGCATCTGGGCTATATCGCGCCCCTAGCGGTGAGTGTAGCGTTTGACATGCAGCAGACCATTGTAATTGTCTGAGGTACTCAAGAAATATTTAAAGATTTTAGGCATTGCTGTGTTCCATTTGATCAAAATTGTTGTAGAGTACATGAAAATTTCAAAACCATTAAAACAAACTGATGACATGGCACACGGGGCTGGTTTGATGTTTGTTAATTTTTTATTAACCTACCAGTAGGGGGTATGCTAGAAGCCATATGCACATTGATAAATAGATTGATGAGAATATGTTACCGCTTCCAAGTATCAGTCCATTTAGCTAGTGTATCTTTGCATGAAATATAATACATTTAAATTTAATGGGCAAGAGTGCTCCCAGATAAGCGGCCTTTCCATGGGTTCACTCTTAAGCTCTGTTGGTGTCTGTCTCTTCATGGAGCTGTTAGAGGAAATATATTTCCTTAAGATTATTGAGGACAATTCACTGTGGCTTACATAGATGTGTAGATGATGTGCTTGTAGTTGTTTCAAGAGATTTAGATTTAAGTGATAAGTTAGATCAGTTGAACTCTGTAGAACCAAAAATTCAGATCATTGTTGAACGCGAGAAAGACCAAGAAAGGTCTTTCCTCGATACCCTGATCATGCGTGATGAAGAAATCTCAAAACTCGAAGTCTACCGGAAACCTACTTCAAAAAAAGACTACATTCATTACTTCTGTGGCCACGGGAAGCCAACAAAAAGTGGGGTGCTTATCTGTTTCTTTCTTCGAGCTTTTAAAATTTTCCCAGAAGAATATCGTCGTGGCGAAATATAACATATCTTTCAAGCTTTCAAAAGCTTTGAAAAATGTTTGTTTGCTAACATCGATAGGTGGTTGATATAGGTTAAGTTAAATAGCCCTTTCATTTCGCGTGATATTCAGTGCCCTTCGCTAAAAATGCATGGAAGAGAACGAAAATATCGACAAGCCTGACCGATTTTATTGGCAACTCCGTTCGATAGAAAAGTAATAGAATCCACGGGTATCGGTCCTGTTTAGCGGCCAGAGTTGTGCGTGTTGGGCACAGCGATGTGACTGGGCCCTGGATATATCCTCTGTGTGGTGACATGTTCCGAGGGTATCGTCCAGCCACGTGTCACCAGACCAGCTCCCTGCCTGCGGGAAACAAATCAGCCAGATGGTTAGAGCTGGAAGGATTTCCAGGAAATCGCCAAGTGGTGGGGTACAGCATGGCAACCGGGGTTATAGGCGACATCGCCGTGTGCGTGGGAAGTGTCAATCAAAGGGTATGGTGCTGTGACCGACTCTCGGGAGCGCCGAGTTAATGTGGAACAGAAACTGACGGCTCTCATAATGAATGAATGAATAGATATGATCAGAATTTTGGCATTTTGTGTCAAAGTATCAGGTTCTGGCAATGGGACAAGCTTAGGTCTGATTAATCTATCTAAAAAGTTGAAAACGGCTGCTCTGAGACAGCCACCACGTTTATGTATCAGTGTGTTATTTGTGTTTAGGAACACGGTAACTATTACGGTCATATATCATCCTTCATCCATGCGTATAGGTATATCCAGTTAAAGACCAGCGGAGGCGGATTCACCACTACCGCTAGAACGCAACAACCACGAAGCCAATGCGGAAAATGGAAAGAGCAGGTTGATGCATCCTATCATAGCGACTACAATTGTGATAAAGCGGGGAATGAGTGACATTCTGTCGTCATTTTAATTAGTAATGATAGACTTCCCAAGTCTGCGATCGTTTAACAGCCATGAAAATGGCTGCAAGTATTAAATCCAGACTTTGAGTTGTACGATGTATGATTTTATGCCGTGAGACGTGAAACACATGCTGGCATTGATAAATACGAGGTCAAAGCAAATCAGAATTGGGGCATGTATGGGCCTGACAGCGTCGCACCTGATCTTCCTGTCATTATGCATGCACTCTCCATAAAAAGTTAATGGCCGGTCAGAGCGACCACCAAAGGCGCGACAACAACGATTATAGTAATCCTGCCAGACATCATTTATCAGGTTAATGCTCTGGTCGGAGACCCATTAATGTGTGAACGAAAACATGATCTATTCACGCAAAGAAATGAAAAAAATAGACGCGAGGCCGACCCCATAAAAGCTTTGTATGGGAAACTTTGATATTATTCTGTCAAGCGCGACACCATTGCATGTTGTGAAAATAAATATATAATTGCCACGGAATTGGTACGAACTAATCACGTGCCAACAGCATACACTGATGTGTACATTCTTCCTGGAGCTGCCGGCTCCGCACATTTTGCACCTTTGCTTTGGCGTATCGACTACCCGGCTGATCGCCCATGCGCACTTGCAGTCACTTCTATTCAATTATTGTGAGTAAGAGCCACAGGTATGGACTGCTCGTGATACCAACAGTCCTCCCGGAAGACCCAGCTATAGCCAGTCTAGCCATCCATAGCCATGGCTCAGTGCACTGGAACGTCATATGGATTAATCTTCAGATATTCAGTCACCACTAAACAAACATTTCAACAGCGACCAGGGCAACAGGTCATTGCTTTTACTATTGTACTACTTTTTACTGGTTTAATACTTTTACTCAATATCATTACTCTCCGTAATGATATGTTAGGGACAGAAAGTCGAGCCACCGAACAAGGCCAGGGGTGCAGGAGGTACTTAAACTGAGTTTCGTTTTAGTATTTTGAGATCAATTTAAATGTATTTTCTACTCATGCATAATCAAAGGTGCTAGAACAACGCGTTTGAAATAGGACGTACAATAGTATCGTTGTGTTTTCCCCTTAATTGTCGGAATATTATTTTTGACTAATCTGTCTCTTACATAGGATTTATTCGTATGACACCAGTTTCTGATAGCACCTTTCAATCATGTGATATCTACCACACATCTGACGGGGGCTGCTGTCTGAACTGGCTGTGTCCATTCATAGTAGTCGTCATCATTCAGTAGGCCTGGGGTGCCGGGGTCTCGCCCGAAATCTGCCGTATTCTCCGTTGCCGTGGCTTTTTATCCGTCTGCGAGAGATACGGCTGTTTTTTACGGCATTGTGCACCGCGTGGGACATACCTCCTCTATTCTTGGCTAAGCCAAACACACAGCCACCGACCACCCTCCTGCGTTTGCTGCCTTTATCTACTGCCGCGTGTTCTGAGGTTTCAACGGCTCTGTATAATGCAGCACTTGTGCGAATGCATGAGTAAGAGTCAACATGATAAGCCACTACACTCTGTCTCCCTTTGTCTGCGATGTTGAGATTTGCTTGCCGGTGCCAGTTGTTTTGCACAGGACCGCCCGGCCTCAGAAGTACCCGGGCGTGTGGCAGAGGGCGTGAAGAATGGTGGCGGGGCAGCGGACAGCCACTCTCAGCCGTAGAGGGCAGTCACGTGATTTACTGTCCGACACTTGAGATGCCCCGAGACATACGACTTACTAACAAGCGACGGCTGCACTACCAGCCGTTTCAGAGATGGTCTATGATGTTAGTATTTTAGTTTTTTATCTTAGAGCCTTGTGCGGGTGTCTTGTCTCAGCATTTGAACAACTGAATTCACATGCCTGCTCAGAGCTGTCCTGAAAGCAAGGCATGACAATTGAATGTATGAGCGTCCTTGGTAAACACGGTGTTTGTCACTCAGCAATGACCAGTAACGGCGACTAAGTGGTGCTAATCACCGTGGTACATGCTCCTGCTATCACCAGCCGCGTGAGGGGGAGGGGGAGGGGGTGAGCAGGGTCATCGGTCACCGCTGTAGTTGGACGACTTCCAGCCAGCGGAGGGCGCACGGGCCGCGGTGGCGAACACAGCACCCACGTCTGTCGGTGATGCGCGGATGATTGGATGGGAATGGTGCCTGCGGCCATGGGCGTCGTTGCCGAGACCAGGCCCGGCTCTTCACTCGTTGTATTCAATGTACCAGCTTCAGCGAGATGAGTAAAACTGATGAGTTTTGCCCCACAGCAACCAACAATGACGACAAATCTGATGAGTTTCTGCATTTATGATTCTAGTTTCATGTCGGTTAAGCCCTGCTCATCTCGGGTGCGAGGAGGCGGCATCCATAAGACGCAGTCCCTGCCGCCTCTGATAAGTTGCGTCGCTGCAGAATATGGCGTACGTCTGGTGCACTCCTGCCTGAGTTCCCCCCCACACACACACCACACCTCCGCGATCATGGATCCTGAAGCTGTCTATGGCAAGGAATTCCCCTGACCGTCGAGCCCTTTTGGCACAAAGCTGTGTACTTCGTCTCTGTGTAGGGAGATTCAGTAAAATTTCTTGGCATACCAATAACTAAGGCTGAATCCTAGCGTTTCAAGCCCTTTAAACGTATCCCAAAGTAGTGTGAGTACAGTGAAGAATAAGAGGCTTGTTTTTTATTGAAAAATTGACATATGTATTTTTATTTGTAATGACTTAAGACGAATATAATAGAGGAAACTATCTAAAAAATTCAAAATTTTACGTTACTTAATCGGTGTCAATATATCTTACAAGTTTCACACAGCCTTAGAGAGTTCAGATTTTTACATATCCTTTGCTTGATATACAACTTCTATGTTTGAAAATTGTGTGTTTTTGTTTGTCTTTTTAATACAAAACCGGAAATAATGACAAACCGGAAACTTTTGTCTCCAAGGTGCTAAATTATTCCAAAATAGCGTCATATTTCATAACTTTTTGGTAATCAGCTAATATATAGGTACATAATGGAGCAAATGTTGTACTAACGGTTTCTGCGCTCGGGAAATGGACAACTGTCATTTATTTTCTGGGTTGAACCGTTCTGGATATCAGTGAAAACGAAAAAAAGTGGTCCATCCTACCTCACATAGGAAAATCCAGGGATACCGATCAGGGGGCACATGGTCGGGGGTCGCCATCCGGACTAGGAGGTAGCTTTGGATGACAAAACCTTTCAGGTGGACGCCAAATCCTGTCGTGGGACCGCCTGTAGTCGCATTTCGGGGGAGAAGTGACATTTCAGGGGGAGTCATAGACCTTTCAGGGGGCGTGAACATTTCAGGGAGTGTTGAGGATTAGATTGGGGGCGGGGAAGTGCCCCCTGCCCCTAGATTCGCCTGCGCTATCCCGTAAGTGTAGTTTCTTCAAAAATTTGGTGAGAGTGTTGGAGTCAATGACATGGGCACAATAACTATTCTTCCGTTGGGGGGGAGGTGAAAGCTAGTGACGACCGATGAAGCAAAGGATGATCTTGCGATAACTTTACATCCAGAATGTCAGCTTATTGTCCAAAATGAGACAAAATCCACAGCCTTTAACAAAAAGACAGGATTTGAAGAAAACAGGGAGTCAAAGTCAAAGTTTGCGGTTTTGGAGTGTGCAATTCAATATGAAAGATGTATAGAAAACATTATATGTCATTACCACCTTGGTCGCCTCATCCAATCTCTTGCCGGTGAAACCAATCTTGGGCTGACAACCCGGCGTCGGCGACAACGCTCTCACCGAAGACGTAATACATGCCGTAGGGAGCCTCCGCAAGGCTATGCCATCAACTCCCGTTCCGACTACTTGGTTGCCTTCCGCTGTCGGCCGCAAACCCTGATCCGAGTATGTGGTCACCCTTTCCCTAGGCAGTGCCACTTCTGAGACAAAATCGCAGACCTATTTCTTAACGATACTCTCAGAAGAGCTTCTCTGCTGATGAATTAAAACCGAAAGTTGGTGCAGGGCCTCCAAGACTCAGAAAGGCGCATTCTCAGGGCTTTGGTTAGGGACGCAGCCAGAATTTTAGCATGGCGGGACATTTCACTTTCAGGACTGGCTCCCTGAAAGGGGCCCTGACTGGGGAAACAGTGTTCCGGACGTCCTCAAAGAGCATGTGGTTGCCACGAGAGAGCGGCAGTTGCCTCCAGATCTGGTTTTCTGACTCGCCGCACAGCCTTCGAGTGGTGGTAGGGCGTCCCTGCTGACTAAATCGGCCGTACGATTGCCAGGGGTTGTATCTGATGGTCACAATTTGTTCAGTTGCATGGAGATACGAGTTCAAGAGCCATTTCGACCCAGGGGCCAATGCACAGCTCATGTATATACATACAACTTTCTATAACTGAGAAAAATTAGACGCACGGGCACAAGCGGAACGGAGTTACAAATTTTAGCGTTTAAGGATCATTTTTGGGTGCACATGCACAACAGGGGTATATACTACGGCGGCCGATAGGAACTTTGGTACCGAGGTGGGAATGGGGAAAGGGCACGAGCACATATATGATGCCGACTGCACACTTTTGTGGGGCTCACTCCCGCTCGACGGTACGACGACTTTGTATCTATCTATCTCTTCAACGGAGCAGGACTTTTTTATCAATGAGCACATTGATAACGGAGGCAGACCTACCATTCATCGCACAATGGACGCTTGGACACCAATCTGGGCACTTGCATTCACTGGCGGACGCGGGGAGGGGAGGGGGCAAGGGCCATGCCCCCAAAATGGCGAAATTTGACCGATTTTCTTAGCCCGCACCCAACCGGGGGTCCGGCGCCACCTTCGCCCCACCGGGCCATCGATGGCCCACCCCCTCTAACTCCGAAAATATGGGGGTTAGTGCCAATCTGCAAAGTGCATTAGAAAGCTCGCGTGAATCCAGTAAGAAATTACTGGCATTTTTAAGCGCTCAGGTCAATGGTTTGACCTCCAGAGGTCAAGAAAGGTCACGATAGGCTATTTTCACTCAAATATGCAATGCTAAAGCAGACTGAGCATAACTGTTATGCGATTAGAGCTATTGAGATTTGGAAAGCGCATTTGATAGGAAAATGCCAGACCTTTTTTCTGCTATGCGGAACGTAACAACCTCCCGCCAGTGGTTTGACCTCCAGAGGTCACCTCATTACCTGATATGACCTGAGGTCACGAAAGGTCAGAAAGTGATCTTGCTGCATATTAAATGAAAGCCAGTGACTAGACAAACGCAATGATGTTTGATTCGGCGCTCTAGCTTAATTAGGTCAAAAGTCATTGTCAAAATACTTGTTTGACCCCTGGTGACCTTGGATAACCTCGGAGAGGGCAAAGGGCAAATATGGCCCCTGGGATCCGCGAAAGGGTGTCAAAGAAAGCTCTCTTAGCAAGCCGAGCATGTGCAATCGTTTTTGTGACTTTTAGATCATAAGACAGGTTTTCCCCATGCCTTTTCAATGGGAAGGTCACCTCGTGACCTGACCTCAGGTCACGAAATATAAAAATCACGAATATACATCTTGTAGACCCTGGAGGGGTCATAGAGTGTAGGAAGTTTCAAAATGATCGACTTAGGAGATGTAGCTCTTATAGAGCTTAAAATTTGAAGTGAGGTGACCTTGGTTGACCTCGCCTGGTGACCTGACCTTGGGTGACTCGGGGTAAAAAAATTCAGGAATGGTGGGAAAATGATGGGATGAGAGGTAGAACTCTCAACCGCGGTAATGCGCCTCGTCATTTTTCTGCTATCACGAGAAATTTTTGGGGGGCATCGATGGCCTCCGGTGGGGCGAGGGTTTAAAGAAACTATGTTTTACTATTTCTCCCAAATTGCCCCCTCCCCAAACGGCATTCCTGCTTCCACCCTTGCTTGCATTCTCTTGTTTTCCCTGGTTGCGCCCGTGTTCTTCCTGGTGACGATTTATCACACTGGCCTGGGGAGGGGGGGTGGCACGTATTCAACGCAGAGAGAATTGCAATTATATCCATATTAACACGCGCATTGACGAGGGTCTGAGCCACCTTCGCTCTGACGAGGGGGCGGGTAACCGCCCCCCACTAAGATCTCGAGAACCACGGTAGGTAGCGAAAAACGATAAACGGCGTTGGGTAGCCCATCCACTTCTCGATCGAAAATATTTGAACCATTTTTTTGTCAGGTCAAATTTGAGGACACGAGAGGTGAAAACATGCCGTCATAATGATAACATGTAAATTAAGTTTTTTCGGCCATTACATCTGAACAAATAAAGATAGAGAAAAACGACTTAAACTATATGAGTCCTGGCAGCAAGCCGAATCGAATGATATATAACTTGACCTTGCTAGGTCAGATCGAGGATTTGACCTGACCTGAGCTCAGGTGACGGTCAAATTATATAAAATGCATATTATTAACCGCAAAGCCAAGGTGAGTCTAATGCAGCTAAAGTAAACGCTCTATCACCATCCGTTACTTAGTTATTCAGTAAAAAACATTTTTCCCATGTATTTCCAATGGAGAGGTCATGCCTCGTACCTGACCTTAAGTCATCGATATCAAACATACCGGAACATATTCTAGAGAACTCGGTGGGCCCATTATGTGATATGAGTTTCAACCGGATAAGTTCACCCTCCTCCGACTTATGCTATCTTAAAGTTGCTTTGAGGTCAGGTCACTTGACCTGTACTGGTGACCTGACCTGAGATGACCTAACCTTGAAATTTTCACAAAAGTTGTAAAAATAATGAGGGAAAAGGTATGCCGAGTACGGCGGCGCTAGCGCCACCGTTTTTCTACTATCTCCGAAAAACCCGAGGGGGGCGGGTACCCGGCCCCCGTCAATTCGCGTGTTAAGTGTCCCGAGCCCTTTCGTAAGCCCTGGATGCGATAATCTGCCTTGGCTGGCCAAAGGGGCTCACAAATGCAGCTAAGTGCCATAATAGCAAGATACGGTCCAGTTTCATCTATATTCAGTGATGTGGCGGTCTGTGGACCGAGGGACACATGCACAACAGGGTGCATTACTCTGTGGGCGAGGGTACCTCAGCACCGATGGGGCACGTGCCCCTTGCCCCTCCCCTCTCTCTCCCTTGTCAGTACTCCTGGCCCGAGTTGCATATCCGCGCCGCCTTGGGTGCTCACACCCTCAGCTAAGTCATAAATTTGTCACTGCTGTTTCCCTTTCACATATTATATAATCAATCTTAACACGCGCATTGACGGGGGTCTGAGCCACCTTCGCATTGACGGGGGCGGGTACCCGCCCCCTAAGATCTCAAGAACCACGGTAGGTAGCGGAAAACGGTAAACGGCGTTGGGCTGCCCATCCTCTTCTCTATCGAAAACATTTGAACCATTTTTTTGTCAGGTCACATTTAAGGTCACGAGAGGTCAAAACATGCCGTCATAGGGATAACATGTAAATTCAGTCTTTCGGCCATTAAATCTGAACAAATGAAGATAGAGAAAAACGAATTAATATGTATGAATCCTCTCAGCAAGCCAAATCGAATGATATATAATTTGACCTTGCTAGGTCAAATCAATGATTTGACCTGACCTGAGGTCAGGTCAGAGTCAAATTATATAAAATGCATATCATTAGAACCACAAAGCCCAGGCGAGTCTAATACAGCTAACATAAATGCTTTATCACCATCCATTACTGAGTTATTCCGTAAAAACCATTTTCCCATGTATTTCCAATGGAGAGGTCAAGTCTCGTACTTGACCTTAGGTCATGGATATCAAAAATACCGGAACATATTTAAAAAATCTCGGTGGAACCATTATGTGATATGAGTTTCAATCGGGTAAGTTCACCCTGCTCCGACTTATGCTATCTTAAACTTTTTTTAGGTCGGGTCACTTGACCTGTACTGGTGACCTGACCTGACATGACCTAACCTTAAAATTTTCACAGAAGTTGTAAAAATGATGAGGGGAGAGGGATGCCAAGTACAGCGGCGCTACGCGCCGTCGTTTTTCTGCTATCTCCGAAAAACCCGAGGGGGCGGGTACCCGCCTTAAAATTTTCCTTTCCGGGTACCTTAACCCGCCCCACCAAGGGGCCATGATGGCCCCCTAAGGTTTTTCGGGATAGCAGAAAAACGACGAGGCGCAGCACCGTGGTTGAGGCTCTAGCCTCACTGCATCATTTTCCCATCATCCTGAAATTTTTACCCCGGGTCACCCAAGGTCAGGTCACAAGACGAGGTCAACCAAGGTCACCTCACTTCACCTTTAGAGCTCTGTAAGAGCTACATTTCAAAGTCGATCGATTTGAAACTTCCTACACTTCATGAACCCTCCAGGGTCTACAAGGTGTATATCCGGGATTTTCGATTTCGTGCCCTGAGGTCAGGTCACGAGGCGACCTCTCCCATTGGAAAAGCATGGGAAAAGCTATTTCATGATATAAAAGCCACAAAAATGTTTGCAAATACTCAGACTGCTCAGAACAACGTTTTGGACACCCTTTCACGGATCCCAGGGGTCATATTTGCCCTTTGACTTTTCCAAGGTCATGCAAGGTCACCAGAGGTCAAAAACAGTATTTTGACAATAACTTTGACATAATTGAGCTAGAGCGGTGAAACAAACACCATCGTGTTTGTCTTGTCACTGGCTTTCATTTGATATACGGCAAGGTCACTTTTGACCTTTCGTGACCTCAGGTCATATTAGGTCACGAGGTGACCTCTGGCGGTCAAACCACTGGCGGGAGGTCTTTACGTTCCACATAGCGGAAAAAGTACTGGCAATTTGCTATCAAATGTACTTTACCAGGCCTCAATAGCTCTAATGACATAAGAGTTATGCCCAGTTTGCTTAATCATTGCATATTTGGTGAAAATAACCGATCTTGACCTAATTTGACCTCTGGAGGTCAAACCATTGACCTGAGCACTAAAACATGCCAAGTAATTTCTTACTGAATTCACGCGAGCTTTCTATTGCACTTTGCAGATTTGCGCTAACGCCCATATTTTCGGAGTTAGAGGGGGCCATCGATGGCCCGGTGGGGCGAAGGTGGCGCCGGACCCCCGGTGGGGCGGGGTTAAAATTTTCACAGAATTTGTAAAGGTGATGAGGAAAAAGGCATGCCAAGTACAGCGGCGCGTAGCGCCGCCGTACTTGGCATACCTTTCCCTCATAATGTTTACAACTTCTGTGAAAATTTTAAGGTTAGGTCATCTCAGGTCAGGTCACCAGTACAGGTCAAGTGACCCGACCTCAAAAAAAGTTTAAGATAGCATAAGTCGGAGCAGGGTGAACTTATCCGATTGAAACTCATATCACATAATGGTTCCACCGAGTTTTTTAATATTTTCCGGTATTTTTGATATCGATGACCTAAGGTCAGGTAAGAGCTTACCTCTCCATTGGAAATACATGGGAAAATGGTTTTTACGGAATAACTCAGTAACGGATGGTGATAAAGCATTTATGTTAGCTGCATTAGACTCGCCTGGGCTTTGTGGTTCTAATGATATGCATTTTATATAATTTGACCCTGACATGACCTCAGTTAAGTTCAAATCCTTGATTTGACCTAGCAAGGTCAAATTATATATCATTCGATTCGGCTTGCTGAGAGAATTCGTATAGTTTAAGTCGTTTTGCTCTATCTTTACTTGTTCAGATGTGATGGCTGAAAATCTGAATTTACATGTTATAACTATGACGGCATGTTTTAAGCTCTCGTGACCTTAAATGTGACCTGACAAAAAAACGGTTCAAATGTTTTGATGGAGAAGTGGATGGGCAGCCCAAAGCCGTTTACCGTTTTTCGCTACCTACGGTGGTTCTCGAGATCTTAGGGGGCGGGTACCCGCCCCTCCGTCAATGCGAAGGTGGCTCAGACCCCCGTCAATGCGCGTGTTAAGAATAGGTATCATGTTTACACGCACGCCCTATGGTTACAAGTTGTGTTCGTGTGTTGTCAACGGAGAAGCTACCACTTAAAGTTAAAGGGGACAATTTGGGCATAACGTCGAAGGTGGGGAGGGGACATTTCCCCCCACAGAGACAGTGTTCGGCAGAGGGACAGCCGCCCCCTGCCTCGATGATTTCTGCGTGTATGGTATTGGTCAAGGAGTTCACATTTTAGAAAGATGTTAGAGCAATAGTAGATTGAACCAATATGGGCGTTTTTAAGTCGTTTCTGGGCCATAATCGAATGCACATTGTTTAAGAATCCTGCTGAGGTACATACATGGTCGAGTGTAGGAAATATACACCCAGATCTGTCAATTTTGGCACGGATCAACAAGAACGGAAGTATCATGCATGCTTCCTGATACACTGATGCTTATTGCATCCTATTCAGCAGCGTCATAACTTCGTTCAGTCATCTCACATGCGGTGTATGAGTAGAGGGAATAATGGACATATCAAGCGGAGACCTTTAGCTCTGTCAGGCTCTGATGGGGATGACGAAATCTTCTCCCGCTGCCACCTGGAGCCTTTCCGGGGCTCCCCGGAGCTCCTGGCTCTATGCCATTCTGCAGCGGCTGTCTAATGGCTTTACAGAACGCCTCTGGTATACTGTCTCTAATCAATTCTCGGTATTCATGCTTCTGTAACGCCGCAAGAATCAAATTCACTTACGGAGTAAGTGGCCGTCATGTAAATCCGATAATGTCATACACAAGCGCATTGTAAATGCCGGCTTATTATTTGATTTCCGTGCCATAACGCTTGTCTGGGAAACTGCACTTAGTGCGTCTGGCATTTTCATTGTAAAGCACTCCCAGTAAGAGCTGATGGGAGAACGGGAGTCCCCCGAGCCTAGAGGCATGATGTTTCGATTCTGCGGTGTGTGTCGTTTACGGTTTCTACTTTTCCAATGAATTTGTATACTGCAGTAGATATAGATACTCTTCATGGAAATTCACCTCTGGCTGTAAAATAACTTGACGTGCCGACCTTTTAAGCATGTTTTCAAGTACTATATAACCAAGGCCCTCGCCCTTGCAAGGGTACAGGTTTTTGTAGCCCCACCCGTAGGGGGTTTACCCATATGGTTCGGGAGAGGTCTTGGATTGGCTCACTTCGTTTTAAGTAATCTTTTGATTTCAATTTTCATATTCTAAAGAAAAAAATAGGGCCAGAACACATCAGGTCAGTAAGCTATGACGAAGGCTTTCCGTAAATTAGGGGTCAATCGAGGGGGTGCACCAAACCCCCTGTTAGGGTAAATGTGGCAAAGACCACAATATGTACGAGGTTTAAAATTTACTAAACGCAGAAAGTAAAAAGCCTCATCGTATTCCATTGAATTCATATATCTTAAGCAGACATTTTTCTCAGGCTATTTAGCAAACACAGCACAGGCCTTTTTACGCACCGAAGTGACATTTCATCCTCTTCAGAATATATTTGCTCTTCAGAACTTCAGAGCCGTCCATGCGGGCATACATCGCGACAGAAGCTTCAAAGGAGGACGACGGAAGTCATATTTGAATCCAGCATTCCCTAAACATTGTGTTCACAATAAGATACAAAATAAGTTGCTTCTCTCGGGCTGTTAGTTCTAATTTCAGTTGTGAGCAGGATATCAAGCTACACTCAGTGATATGAGAACTGAGAACGTCTTGTATTGACAGGGGTAGGCGAAGGGGCATCAGAAGGGCGGGTGTTCCTTCGTGAGTCTGGAGCCCCAATACCCCTGTCTACCGCAACATCTATAATGTATCATATTCTGGAACGCACATATGCGTTCCCAGGCGTGAACTCTTAAAGCCTGTTTCGAGTTCAAGCTCAGTTTGGAAATCATCAAGATGGCTCTGCTTAGAAATGCTCAGTTGGTTATTCCTCTCTCTTCAGGTTCTATCAGCAACATCGGCGAAGGGGAGTACAAATGCTCGGATGGCTCCTTCCCTGAGATTCGAAACCAGGTCATCTCTGGAGTGGTGGGAGCTGCGTCCAGCGTCACCTCCATCCAAGTGGCCAATCTTCTCCGGCTCTTCAAAATTCCACAGGTTAGTCCTAAAAAACCTACCTACTGACTACAAATCATCGTAGCTGTGTAGGAATTCCGAAAAAGCCAGCAGACTAATGGTCTTGTTTCGTAAATCCAACAATTTAGTTACACGGATATGCACATGGGTGTCGGTTTTGCAGTGTGGCATGGACGCAAAAACACATTTTTTCATGTTAAAAGCCTGATTGTTATCTTGCGATTAACGTTATAGCGTTCAAGACAAACTGTGTTGATTTGCGGCACAGCGTTGTGGTGTTGCGACTAGGACCCGCACGGCTTGGCAATGACCTGGAGTCTTGTTTTTCCCCTCAGGTGAAGCCTTTCTTGGTGCACACCACGAGTTATGAAGAAGAAACGATGTTATGCTAATATAGACAATAAAGCCCAGAAAGCGAAAACACAAAAAGGAAATACAATTAAATCAAAATATTTTCCATATGGAATATAAGCCATTTAATTTGGCTCGTAAATAGTTTGAACATGTTGCAATTGGGATTAGCTGTATGCCATCGCTTGATTTTGAGTCTCAGCACTCACGTTCTTCTCCAGATGTATCCTTCACGTTAACACGCTGAAAGCAGCAATCATCAGGAAGTACCAGAAAGTCTCCAGCTACATGGAATATTGAATTTAGTTTCGTATATCAACATTTTTCACGCATGCATCAGCTGCCTTTCAACAACAGCCACTAATTTTGCGTGACGCATAAATGATTGGACCCTATTTGCGGTGGTGTATAAGAAGATGGCTTTGGTCAGGCAATCGTAATCTGACCTCTTGTGATATACCTATGTCCAGTTTTATTGGCCGATCTAAGAATGGTTGATGAAATTCTTTCTGAATGCGATGACGTTCTATTTTTCTGTACCTCCTGCATATTGAAATAGGATAAGCGGCTGCTTTGAACATTGCGTTGTTGATTACGGGACGCTGTGCCGAAAGTGAATGAGTGCGATGAATTCGTCGTCCCATTTCTTAGTACCGCCTACAATACGGGATTGCAATATCAGGTATCAGTTAATTGGGCCGCATTGATTCGGTGAATAAAAGCGACCTGATCTCGAAATCGCTTACAAGAGGATGACAGTGGGCGATGCTGTATAACTTGGACCGTTGGCGCGTTATCAAGCTACAATAATTGCTAACTGAAAGTCTATAATCTATACTCATGAATATGAGAAGCCTATTTAGTTCACTTTCCTTCGTCTTTCATTTCAGCACTTCCAATAAATTTTTCTCTTTCAGGCAGTGCTGATCTCATCTAAAACAGTTTGTTTTTGTTTCTGATCTGAAATTGCGTGGAAAGCCAGTCACAATTAGGTACTTCAACATCTGCCGGTAAATAAATAGTCCGCATGGCCGGTGCACCAGCGAATGGTGCTTGAGGCCCCGATTGCCCCTAATAGTGCCCTGGTGCCTCGACAGTTTTCGATGACAAGTTTCCGATGGCACCATCAAGGTGAATAATTTAGCAGATTTAGTCAACAAGTAGCTCTGCTGGACGAGTGGTCCTCAGAGTACATTAAGTCGAGTGCACCAAGGAATGGTTCCAGAATAAAAGGCTCAGGAAAGTTTCTTGACGAGCTGTGGGAGTAAAACAAACTCGTCTGTAAATATATATGCTATATATATATATATATATATATATATATATATATATATATATATATATATATATATATATATATACACGGCTGGTAAAAAATGGACAGCTTTAAGGATTAAAAACCGTAAGTTAAGCAAATCTATAAAACAGTAAATCCAATAAAATGGTAGGCATCCTCCGTAGATAGAATTTATCCAGCCTCGTCCCTCCACACCAAGGTTCACCGACCCCACTTTCCGCCTTTTACTCAAGTTTCTCCATCAGGTCTCAAATGCCTCCAAGTTATCGTCCAAATCACAGGCTTGCTTGTTTTGAATGGGACGCCAGGTGACAAACACTTCAAATGCTATTACTGGAGACACTGTAGCGTTCAAGTCCAATTCAGCTTCAACTCGACCAAAACAAGGAGCAAGAGGGTGGTGCTGCATTGATTTATTTGGTTAAGGAAAACAAATTTGTCCATGACAGCCCATGCATGATTTCATTTTCCCCAATCTGAGCTCTCCTAAGCACGGGTAAAGTTTAGGGACAAATGATATACTATTCATCAGATTTTATCTATCACTGACCGCAGAGCAGCCAATCCAGTGGCCTGATGTGAATTTACAAAACAAAAGTGAGCACGGGGCAGCCTTCCCAG
Source organism: Lepas anatifera (assembly GCA_034440635.1). Lineage (NCBI taxonomy): Eukaryota > Metazoa > Arthropoda > Thecostraca > Lepadidae > Lepas > Lepas anatifera. The sequence goes on along the minus strand of JAOTON010001623.1, from coordinate 294,535 downwards.
AATGGCCATTGATCTCCATCCTATGGGATTCAACCACTTATCTTTTCCTGGACAGGCAGATGATAAAACATCCACGTTCACTGCTGCAATGGATCTTCCGCACGTGTGAGTGGAAAACACGAGCACGGACCACATGCAGTGTTGTAGCGAATTCACCCAGAATTTCCACTCGCATTGACGCCGTGATAACATTGGCTCCGCTGTCTTTTCTATCAGGGTCCATCCCCTTGGGACCCTTGCCTGGGTTATGCCCCAGAGACCTGCCAATTACTAGGGTTGGTGTGCGGGCTAGTACTTGGTGTGAGCTGCCTGCAGACGCAATCTAGTGGATCAGCCTGTAGGGCACGGTCGATTGCGCAAACATCACTGCCAAAGGCCATCGCCGAAGACCCGGTCATGGATTGCTGTGTATCCGATTGCAAAGCGAAGCATGCACCGACTGGGCCCGATTGGCTCCCCGGGCCAGATGGTCGGCAGTCGTAGACCAATCGCTTTTCAAACCCAGCCCATACAGTGAGTGCTATATAGGGGAGTACAGTATTGCCTTGTTTTTGTTCTGAACGTTAAATTGGAAAACAAACCGTGCGTTTGCCGTGAATTTTGTTTATCTTACCACACGGGTTTCTTTTCAAAAGCTTATTTTTGCACAGTCTGTGGGTTTGGGTTAGATTTTGAGTAAAAATGATCTGATTTCGATGAGTCGGTCTGAAATGCTGGCATTCCGACTGGTTTGTATCTGAGTGACATTTTAAACCATTGGATTTGAAGGACAGACGTTCTGTTGGGCTAATGGGTTGGTAGCAGGATTCTCTTTCATCCGGTTGATGGCTTGTTTGCCAGTGGAAACTCTGGTCGTAAATAGCGTTCGGAACGCCAAGATGAGGCTGCCGTTTGACTGAGGAATGGTGACTGGTGGTGTTGCCAGGCCGATAATGCGGAAGGTGTAAATAAGGTTCCGATCCACGTAGACAAAATAAGAACTCATGTTTGTTTATAGCATGACCCGGCACAATCTGGCCTCTTTTCGTACATACCACGTCTGGGGGTCTGTTCAGACCCTCAACGATCTCGAAACCGGAAGTGATACAGAAAATATGAAACGACTTTGGAAGCACCTTACCGCCTTCTATTGTAGAAGAGAGTACGAACCATATCCGTTGACCCGCGACGTCAAAGTGGCTCAAAATGAAAGTTTCTTATAACTCTGGAACCGTTAGACCTGGAACCAACCAAAGGACACCAATGTGTCTGCCTTGAGCCAAGAATTCAAATTGTGTACAATATTACCTTTTAACCCCACCGGGGTGGGCCACCGCCCCACCGGGGGCATCGATGGCCCCCTCTAACTCGAAAATATGGGCGTTAGCGCAAATCTGCAAAGTGCAATAGAAAGCCCGTGAATTCAGTAAGAAATTACTTGCATGTTTTAGTGCTCAGGTCAATGGTTTGACCTCCAGAGGTCAAATAGGTCAAGATCGGCTATTTTCACTCAAATATGCAATGATTAAGCAAACTGGGCATAACTCTTATGTCATTAGAGCTATTGAGGCCTGGTAAAGTACATTTGATAGCAAATTGCCTGTACTTTTCCGCTATGTGGAACGTAAAGACCTCCCGCCAGTGGTTTGACCGCCAGAGGTCACCTCGTGACCTAATATGACCTGAGGTCACGAAAGGTCAAAAAGTGACCTTGCCATATATCAAATGAAAGCCAGTGACAAGACAAACACGATGGTGTTTGTTTCACCGCTCTAGCTCAATTAGGTCAAAAGTTATTGTCAAAATACTGTTTTTGACCTCCGGTGACCTGGATGACCTTGGAAAAGTCAAAGGGCAAATATGACCCCTGGGATCCGTGAAAGGGTGTCCAAAAACGTTGTTCTGAGCAGTCTGAGTATTTGCAATCATTTTTGTGGCTTTATATCATGAAATAGCTTTTCCCCATGCTTTTCCAATGGAGAGGTCGCCCGTGACCTGACCTCAGGGCACGAAATCGAAAATCCCGGATATACACCTTGTAGACCCTGGAGGGGTCATGAAGTGTAGGAAGTTTCAAATCGATCGACTTTGAAATGTAGCTCTTACAGAGCTCTAAAGTGAAGTGAGGTGACCTTGGTTGACCTCGTCTGGTGACCTGACCTTGGTGACCCGGGGAAAAATTTCAGGGATGATGGGAAAATGATGCAGTGAGAGGTAGAGCCCTCAACCGCGGTGCTGCGCCTCGTCGTTTTTCTGCTATCCCGGAAAAACCTTAGGGGGCCATCGATGGCCCCCGGTGGGGCGAGGGTTAAGGTCAAATCTTGAGTCATGCTGTTTGCTCTGATACCAAAATTAAGACGTTATCTAAATACATACAATTCCAAAAATCTGACTTTTGATAACCGATGGTGATTTTGGTATTGATCTTACCTCAAAATGGATGACAGTGTGCATATTTTTTGTTTCAAGACATTTCTAATGGTATTTAGAAACTTGCTCTAGCTCTACTAGAAGCCTAGTTACACCGTGGTTTTGTCAGTCTCATTTTAGAAGATCAGAATCGTCTTACATGGGATTAGAAATGACGTCATACGTCGTTGCCCTCACCTGACCTGATGTTGATTTTTATTTGTCAAATTGATCACCTTACAGGCCTTCAAAGTAACGTGCGTCTCATTTGAATGGGCTTGGAATCATTGGAAAAAAACCGAGTGGGTTCGATTGGACTCCGAAAGTAGAGGAGTGACTTCCATTGCTGTATGCGGTACGCTATCCAATCAATCATTCATGCGGGTAAACATGGAGAAAAATAACAGCAGCTGCGACCGGATACTTTTAGGACATGCGTAGCGTAAGCAGTTTTATACAACGGAGAAGTTCTATAGTTTCTCCCTGGCTAACCTACGAACCTGTCGTTAGAATTATGCGTTAATAGTTCGTTGCCCAGTGAACGTGACGCGTCCGTGAGGTTTGTATCTAACTCAGTAGGAACAAAGTACATGCGCCCCGACCCGACCTTATTGGCTTTTTTGGCGGGCTTATAACTCTGCGAGTAACTGTCGTCAGGAAATTAAATTGAGACCTTCAGGTAGCTGTATTAATTCAATTATATGCGTTGAACTCCCAAGCAAGATCGTTACCCTATAAATAGGGGGTGTGCGTTTCCCCAAAGCCTCGTATCATCTCCTGTATACAGGTATTGAAGAACTCTAATGCCTGAAGAATGATATATTTGCAGCCGGAATAAGCGTGAGCTTTGATAAAGTGGCCTACGTTTCTGAAGAGTTTTTTTCTTTTGGTTTCCGACGATGAACACGAGCAAGGATAACAGATATAATGTTATCAGTGATCCGAGTACTTAGTTCTTGTCAACTAAAACGTAATGATTGTATTCATTTTGCAGTTAATGGTGGTTAAACTAAATAATTTGCTTATACAGAAACTCAAAAAGGGAAAATATGGAAAATCCTATCGAATTATTGTTTGTTCGTTTTGAGCTTCGTGCTCCATACTAGTTGAATGCGAGTAATAATAATAATTATTGGGGCTTATCGACGCACCAACTGCCAGGGTCATATGGCGTCGCCAACTCTTCCCTGTTGGAAGGGTTTCTCGGGAGCCAGCTTGCTCCTTGTTCAGGGAAGCCGCCGGGCCTAAACCCGGTCGGCTGCGTGGCAGACAGCTACGCTGACCACTCCACTACCGCGCCCCGAATGCGAGTAAGTCATTCATTTATCGCAGCCGTACTTACTGGGTGATTTCGTCGCATTTATGTTAGAACACAATCACAAGCCATCCAAAAACCTTAAACCAGCCTTTACTAGCCTTTTTAAAACAGAAGCGTTCGCCCGACTATCGCCAATCAAGGCGTCTTACCGGTAGCAATGAATATTGGCTTGTAGTTAAGGCTAAAATGGACGCGGGAGATGTTTCATTCTACTTCATTTTCATCATTAATATCTTGTCTACCATGGACGAGGTTGTTTTGTGTGTGCGACCTGCTAAATTATTACATGATATTAATACCGAGCGGGTGTGCAGAGCCCGCGGGGCCTGTCCCTACATGGATTAGGTCTTCACCATGTTTTATGCTAATCAACTGAATCACTGGCTGAGCGTATTAAGCATATGTGAGGTGTCGGCAAAGCTTGTGGTACGTGCAAAAGCAAGGAGATGATAATGTTTGCGAAAACTTCCGTTTAAATCAAGTGGACACGCCTATTTAGGATTTAACGAGCTTACTTCCCCGAAGTAGGAAATATGATTCAAAATTTTAGCTTTTTCCCATTGCTCCAAAACCATGGGTTGTAGCGACAGAAACGCGGCAGGGTGCAGAGTCAAATAACGGAGTCTACAACAGCATTTTTTACTTTTTAAGGCAAGCTGGAAGATCGGGGTACAGTACGAGTACATATTGTTTCATTCTGGACTCAACTTTCATCTTTTTAGAACGCCAAAATGAGTGCTGCCTTTAAACAGTATACATCGCGGTGCTAGACGCGCGCTTGCTTTGTCTGCCAAGCAACAAGACAAGTGGGGCTTAAAGGATGCACTTGATTTGAAGCTCTAAAAATGGGAATTAAGTCCCTAAGAAAAAACACAGATAACTTAGCCAGAAATGGCGTGGAATTTGGGGCAAGGGAAAATTTTTGTTTCTAGTTCTTACTCTTCCTTCAATTTCAAACCTTAATATACACTTTTTTCGTTAGAAAATACGATATCCATAAAGTTCGAAGCGAAGATAGAAAAGGCTTCTAATGCCGTATTCATACTGTCTCAAGTGGAACATAGTTAGTTAAGGACTTTTTTATAAGGCGTACTGTGCAGGGCACCTTTGCCCGCCTCTAAAGAAATGGAACATAGAAACCATAACAATTATATAGAAATTTCTTGTCTTTCACGCAAGTGAAGATGTAATATAATAATAACTGTTGGGGCTTATCGACGCACCAACTGCCAGGGTCATATGGCGTCGCCAACTCTTTCCCTGTTGGAAGGGTTTCTCGGGAGCCGGCTTGCTCCTTGCTCAGGGAAGCCGCCGAGCCTTGAGCCCGGGTCAGCTGAATGGAAGCCAGCCACGCTGACCACTCCACTACCGCGCCCCCAAGTGAAGATGTGTGGCCCTGAACTTCAAGCTATGTTTTGTGTTTGTTTCTTTGTCTTCGTCAAATATTATATTTGCTTCTTTAGAAACTTGCTTTTGCTTGCATGTTTACTTGCTCTTTGTTGTCGTTATGCTCATTTTATTTTATTTGTCTCGTTTTGTGTTGCATTTTCTTTCCCGTGTGTCCCTCATTTTGTTTGAGGATTTATCGTTTATTCTATCGCCTAGCGACATTATCATTTCTTCCAGTTCAATAACGTGCTCGCGTATTCATAAAATATAACTATGTTCTCCAAGTGGACAAATATTCTCCAAACTATAAGCTATGTGTGGCCTTTTCATAAATTAATTTTTACACCAGCGAAGCAGCTTCAGACTTGTCATTATCATGCAGAAAAATGCAATTTCATGATCGCAGGCGTCCCCTGCATGACAAAACCGTCCATTATATTTAACTTCAAAATTATTTCTAACTTAAAATTTGTTAGGCCTGGTGCCCGCTTGGTTTTTACCTCGCAGGCATTTTAATGGTATCATAAGTCTAAGGATATTGTGCTATTTTCGTACACCGTTAAGGAAAGTTGTGAATAGATTATGGAACTAAGAACAAAAGTTACAGTCATGTGTAGTCACTTTGTATATTGTGCATTGCTAATATTATTATGGTACCAGTTCAATCATAGCTTACATGAATCTACCTGTAATGCAAGACTTCTATCGTATGTCAGCCCTGCCTTTTTATGTATGAATTCCTTTTCTTTTTCTTTCTCAGCAACAGTTACTAAACAACAAAAGCTTTAGGATGATTTAGAAAAAGTAAACCTACTTGTGGCAAGCCATCTTGCTGGTGATCAGAAGACCTGTGAGCATAACATTTGCATATCAAAGACTGATGTGGGTCATTTTAACTCGCTTGCCTTTGCTCCTTTTTGGTTCTCGTTTGCCAATGATAAAACCTTTCTAGTCCCGAAACGGACCGTATGTTTTGCTGCGAGCCCTTTGTTTTCTGTTCATCAGTTTTCTGTCTATTTCTGTTTTGGCTGAAAACAGGGACATGCAATTACAGGCCCCACAACATCACCACGCACAAGTGCTATAGGTGAGGAATCACGTTATCTGTCGACACCGCAGTGTGCATATTTTGCAGCTCAGTAATGTTGGTGTCATTTACAGCGACCATTTCCTCTCTAGCGCGAGGCAAATATGTCATTTCTATTATTTCCAGGGTGTTGTGACACTCACTTTAGAATTCTTATCCTGAAAGGATTCCTACAGAACCAATGGGTAAAATTGAAAATTAAATTGCTGCCACGGTCAATAGGCCTTGAGACAAAATGAAATTTTCAGGATGCTTTAAATACAGGTACAGCCAAGTTTCCTACTAAATCTAGTCCCCCCCGATGACATGACCAAGCTTTCCTACTACGTTCTAGGATAATCTACCAAGTTTTGGGAGGGTTAGCTGGATAATACCAAGCTGGGGCGTAATTTGGGAGCAATCTAATTTAAACCGAAATCAGCCTTCTTCACCCAATAAACAGTATCGTTGATCTGAAGGGGAGCGGTGTATTTTACGTCCATCTGCTGAAAAAAAATTCAGAAGACTTCAAAGAATGTCTTGAAAGGGCACTCATTTATTTGATCAAAGCAAGCCCAGATGCATTTTTGCAGCCATGAACAGGGATTTTGACAAACGAATCAACAGAAATAAATCAGCGACAATATACAAATATAATCAATTCCCAGCTTCTAGATCGCAATTTTAGATACCTATCACGTAAATTCAAATTATCAACACCCACACGTTGAGATTCTGACTGCTTACTTTAAAAAAATGCAAAAGAAGCGTCGTGTAGGATAAAACAACAGTGCACGACCATATACAAAGACCTGAAGCTTGATGTTACGAAACTCACTGAAATGTCTAATCATGCATTAATGCACGGCAGCATGGATTAAGAGAAGTACAATAGCATTAACGTCAAAATAAAACCTGCAAACTCGTTGAAATCCGCTTACATTTGTCCACCAGAACAAGGGATTCAAGTCCGGTGTTCATTATTGTCTTCGGGAGTTGCCATGGCAACATGATCAGCAGTCGGCCAATCAAAACGAGATCAGTTTGTTCCAGTATTACTGCAAACGGCTGCTAGTGCTGAACCTGCTATTATTTTGGCATGCTCTTTAAAATTTGTAAAACAATATTCTACGCTGGAGCTTTGCAAAACGTATGCTGGTTTCAAAGATAAAAATGTTTCAGCTTTCTATTCAATCATATCAATTTTGTTGATCCAGTTCTTAAAGAGGGTTTTCAGAGCTTTGAAAACTGTAATTTCTCCATTGCACTGCATAGTAAACGTTGTAAACGTAAACGTAGTAAACGTTGAACTTCGTTGGGCCCGTCCAGTCCGGATGACGTAATGCTGCCAAACAACTTGAACGGGGTCTGTAATTTTTATTGGGATCATCGACTTTTCCAGTTAATTCTATCACACTGAGTTCAGTCATATCATCTTGCTGTATTTGGATGGATGCAAGGCCAGTGAATATAGCTCGGAAATACCGATATTCATTAAAATGTACTTAACTTATCCATTAAGCTAGAGAAATACTTGCGATGCAATAGATAACCTATGACGCACATCACTTACCGGGGGCTATAAAAAACTATGCATCGGGCCTTCCCTGCCAAGAACATGTTTAAAGTCTAGCGCAGAGAAGTTAGCCACATTGGCCATCTCATTTATGAAACGGAGCATGAAATTGAACAAGCAGGCTTAGGCCTCAATCGGTGATCCAGTCAGTTTCAATCAGTCTTCACCACTAATGGCTAGTGGTCAGTGTTTTGGAAAATACTGGCCAAGAATTTCATTTTCTTGTGAAATTGCCAGTCAAAGTATTTCTTGTTATCTACCATGGCTCCTGTGTCTCCCAGCTCCTCATTTCGAGAAAAATGAAGTACGAAAAAGTTTCAGATTGACTAAATAGAGCTCATCTTGGTGCACGGTAGGTGCCCATTTTCCCGATTTTAAAAATTTGGGGGGCGTTTCCATTATTTCGTCACCCGAACCCATCGTCCAAAATAGAAATACAATAAGTTTAGGGCCGAATGAGATTTAAATGTTATTTATGCAGAAATGCCTAAAATGGGCCTTCTCCCACTGATCAGAAGTCGCGTCACGACCACTACTTAACCCTAATGGCCGCAGAGTAGCTATCTAGATTTCTTTACACCCATTTCGATCGCGTCATCGCTAGCGACCACCCAGGCAGGTCAAAGGCTTTAACAGTGTATATTTCCTGCAATAATGAGCCCATATCAGAACCGCATACGAAATACAGGAGCGCAGCGTCTTAATGTTGGAAGAAGCGACAGAGCGTTTGATTGGTAGCTGTTGGAGCACCAGTCTGGCCGTTGTGGCGTTACTTTCCTATTTTCAGGTTATTTAAATACAGATTGATTGGACCTTCCAGACCTTCAGGTCATAAAATGTGACTTTCACCTTCAGCTCATGGCAGAGGTAGCTAAAGACAAAATGTCAAACAGGTCAGGTCAGATTCACTGTATTTGTTCAAACAGAGGTCAAACCATGCATCGCTACACTTACCTACTTAGTGCACTTAGGCAGATATTTAATTAAAAAACTGAGCTCACGAAGACCATAAACACTTCCCAAAATCAGCCAAGACCAAACTGAGTTACCAGCACCAAATCTCCATTCCTGAGCGCCAATCCTTCTAGGACCACGAATACGATCGCACAGCGGCTTCAGTCAGGACACGCACCAAACTGTCACAGCTTCATCAGAGCAGACTGCGAAGCGCGACTGCTTCCTATGCCTTCAACAAGCTGCATCACATCCGTAGCTGCTCCCGTCCTTCGTAACCGAGCCAATGAAGTCTTGCATCAGCTTATACCTCTTCGGCCACATCACGAACCTTCAAGCATGTTGGAACTCCTGAACTCATAAACTCTTCATCCTCTTCCACGACCCGACGGGAAGTCAGCCACCCTGTGCCGCATACGTCATGCCCTGAAGAGCATCCAGGAACGCCGCGATAAGGTCAGCCAGATGCGTTTCGTGTGAGACCATGTTGCTGTCGTGTAATCGTCCGTCTCCTCCATCGAGTTCAGCTTGGTCGCCATCTCCTCTTTCTCGCCGCACTCAGCCTATCGCGCACAGCGACAGCACGACCGTCTGTGGCCTGAGATACCCAGGTGGCGGGTCGCAGCAGCCAGAGCCGCACCAGCTACCTCACAGTCAACAGCCCTGTAGCGGAGGAGTTCCGATGCAACGCAGGTCATTCACAGGCGCATCTTCGGCTACGGGTGACTTCAGCCACGCTGATGTGCAACAGAGACACGAAGGTCGCCATCCTCCGCAGCTTGACACACAGATCACTGCTGAGCCTAGCTGGGACGAACATGTAGAGCTTCATGTAGTAGATTATCTTAGCCATCCAGCGCGCGTGGTGGCATGCACCAGGACGCAGAGTGCGTGCCGCGCGGAGGTTCAGCACCGAGGACGATGAGCGCAGTTCCGCCGCCTCCGGTAATCATCTCGGGTCCAATCGTACTGTCAGCAGGTAGCCAACGGTCCCGTCTCGAGGTGGCTGAGCCAGTCAGAGTCTGGCAGATCCGATGTCAGCCGCAGGCACGCGAGTAGTCCAGTTCAGTCCACCTTTCTTCAGGGTCTGGAAGAGAGGGTCCGTAGGGGCCGTTGTCTGCCGAAGATGCTGCTGGCAGCGGCTCCCACTATCAGCTCCAGACATGATGTCGCACCCCAGCTTCAGCAGCTGCTTTCCAGGAGTGCCTCAGACGGACAACAGCACCCTGACTCGTCCTGTATTGATGATGTTGGCAAAGCACAGTGCCTGACGTTTGAGGCACAGCCCCAGTCCTCGATCGCACGAGCTGTCGCGCGCCCGGGCAGGCCAGTGCCGTCCTCCACAGGCAGGACCGCAGCAGCTTACCTTCCTCATGGCCCCGGCCTGATATGAGATGGCCTGCCGGTGTTCTGGGTCTCCCGATACGTTCTGAAATGAGAGAATACACAAATTCAGTCAGGTACCGGATAATGACGAGGCTGCCTCTCTCCACGCTTTGGATGATAATTCGTTTGATGAAAGTTCGGATAGCTTCCATAGAATTTATAATGTGATCGTACTTTTGCTCTTAATGATACCTAATATTGTGATATTCTGTAGGCCTATTCTATATGAAACGTCACTGAAACCCAAACGCGTGAGTAGACGCACCTGACCATCTTGCCATCCCAGTGCACCACTGCATGGGGGAACAAAGGCTTCCTTTGATTAGCAGCCACTGACGACGGTGTGAAGCTCGCACCCGTCTCGCTGTCTCTCTCGAGATCCGAACTCGGAGAGATCGGCTGGAGGATTGGCGAGCGCAGTACAGCTGCCACCACCGAAGTTATCTCGTTATTGGATATCCGGAGGCGGTCAGCGAGTTCCTGACTGACGACTCCTGAAGAATGCGACGGGAGCGTAACGTCACATAAGATTCTTGACGTGTACCTTCCAGGTCGTATCGATGCGTCAAGGTCAGTGTCCTCTGAGGATCAGTATTTTCCTCCGTTTCTTCTTCAGTTGATGTTTCAGCCACCACGGAGCTTTGAAGCATAGAATCGCTGCTGCTTGGTTCACAGGCTGTGAGCCTTCCCTGCTTGCATGTTTGTTTCTCGACTCGTACCTCCCGCTGCCTTTCTGGCCGCGAAAATTTTGTCGTTACCACTCATGGAGCCCCGTCTTTTTGCGTTGGTCTTGATAGAAGGCAATATCTTGATGTTTGTCAGTCGGTGGAGGAGCCGGTTCTTCTCGATGACCTCGATGGCGTCCGGTGCCCCTATGTCCCACAACAGGTCGAGCTCAGTCTTGAACTTTTCCACTTTGTCTTTGCGGCTTTACCCTTGCTCTTCTGCAGACTTCCCATTGATCCCATAACCTCGTCAGCTTCTCTGCAACCTCTTCTGAGACGGTTTGATGCGAGCTAAGTTCCAGAACGTGAGTACGTTTCTTACTGTTTCTTCGAACGCATCCTGCCTGTTCGCAGATTCCTTCACTGCATGGAAGAAAAACTAGGACCTGGCGAGTTGTTGGAAGTTTACTGCCTCCAATCGAGGAAGCGGCTGACCAACTAGATATGTTTCCGTGGCGGAACGGGACGGGCATCGCTGCCTAGGTCTAACCTACCCCAATAGGTCTAAAAGATGCCTAAGCTCCCGATCTCCCCGGCTGTGACGTAACGCTCGTCAGGCGTCAGGAAAGTGACGCAGACCAAGCCCCTCTGCACGTGCTGCTTGACAATTTTCTTGCTGACTTTGCACTCTAAACATAATATTGGTACCGTCGATTAGAAATGCGTATAACTTGCTTTATTGACTTGGTGAAACGTGAAATATGTTTCAATATATCAAGAAAAGTAAAAAAATGGATAATTGTCCCTTGATTCCTAATGGAATCCTCTTTATCTAAGACCGCTTCATTCGTTTTCGTATTCGTTTTTGGCGCAACACAAACATGTTCAATTTTGCGCAAGCATTACGCCGATGGACGTCACGCTAATTGGGAGACTTTTATTGCAAACAGAAAAAGTGAAATACAACGAAATATAGTCATTTTCAGCAGAAATAAGGCCAAATCCATGATTTTCAGAATTTATTGACCTTAAAACCACCACAGTCTAGAATTGCTTCAAGGTGCCACATTCCCTTTAAGACCGATGTAAAACACTGCAATCACGGGTGAAATATGTCAAATTAGGTCAATTTCCGCGAAAACGGAAGTTTTCATTTTAAATTCGCGACCCCTAGAAATTGTTCGATTTCGTTAATTTTTCCACTGATGAAGTCAGAACAGACCAAATAATGGAAAAACAACCCCCATTTAAAATATGGATTCCTTGCCCAAAAATGGGCGCACGGCTTATGGCGCGTTGCCTCAAGTCAGACAGCTGCGTTTTCAATACGTTTCGTTTTCGCGCTGAAAACTCTTTAAGAGTTATGGAAGAGCCTTCAACGAGACAAATAAGAACAGAATGAAATAAATTCAGCCCACCGCGTGGTTTCAAAATCCCATAAGCTAACATTTCATTATCTATTATGCTTAGGGAAAGCTTTGTATTTGAATTGAGAACTACTGTGGGCTGGCAGCGTACCTGCCCCCGAGGCGCATGTTCAATGTAACCTGACAAAAAATGGTTTGGATATTTTTGATAGAGAAGGGGATGAAACATTCAACACCGTTTACCGTTGTTCGCTATCTAGCGTGGTTCTCGAGATCTTAGGAGGGCGGGTACCCGCCCCCCCCGTCAAGGCGAAGGTGGTTCAGAACTTCGTCAATGCGCGTGTTAAGGACGCCGTACGGTTGCACACATCTCACTCGCATCGGCACTAACGTAAGAAGTGTCAGCCTCATTGAGGAAACCATAATTTCTTCTTCCTTTTCTGAAAGAGCCTTGATAACAAATTTGCATAGAATTGTAACACCGACTCGAATTAGCCGTTCAATGAATATATTCAACTGTCATATTAATGCCGGGAAAGTTTGTAGCTGTTTGCTTTGTGTGTGTTTATTTTCAATCCATGTCAAAATTGACCTCTATTTGACGTTTCAGGTGTCGTTCTTCTCCACCTCCCCGGAGTTGAGCAATAAACAGCGGTTTGAGTACTTCTCTCGGACAATACCCTCGGACGAGTTCCAGGTCAAGGCCATGGTGGAGATAATCAAACGCCTGGAGTGGACTTACATCAGCATCATCTACGAGGAGTCCAACTATGGCGTCAAGGTCAGTTCGGTGGAAAGGAGCGCAGTTTCACTCGGGGCCGGTCACCGGGTTGGTATTGGTATCGCACTGCCGAGCCTGCAACGTAGTTGTCTGGCCAGGGGACAGGAGATGGCGCTTTGCTGATTAAACTGCACGATGTCCAAACTTGTTTTCAGATGAGGTCGCTTGTTTTCCTTCAAGTGATCCTGAACCACAAGTTTGAATGACGCGCGATGCTCTTGGAGCTGCGCGATGTTGAAGCTTATCCTCAGATGAGGTTTTCCACCCGTTGATCCTGAAACTCAAGTTTAAACGATGATAAGTACTTTGAAGTTGGTTTTCAGTTAGTTAGTTGAAGTTGGTCTTTATTAAGTACTGCTTGATTACGGGAGATGATTAATGCCATCCCACGCAGCTCTTAACTCGGGTCTCAGAGCTGGGAATGGAATCACTCAGACGTTTTCAATTCTCCTGGCGCTGAATTTGGTAAGAGGCACTCTGTACATGTTGGGACTGCTTCCCGACTTAGACTAGAGATTGCTTTTCGAGACAACATGACGTGCAGCGTCATAGAGCTCTTGGTTTCATCTGTTATTGCGGAGTACTAAAAACTGTACTCGTTTCCCAGGATTCTTTACTATTATTCTTTACTATTATCTTTACTACTATTCTAACAACTAACAAGGGGGGTAGACAGTAACGGGGGCCAGGTGGCCTAGTGGCTTCATTGTCGGCATTCAGGATCAGATAGCATGGATTAACGTGGGTTCAATTCCTATGGCAGGAAACCGCCTTCCGTGTAGGATCTGACTCGGTAGAGAGGATCCGTAAACACCCACGCCAATGCTCCCTGTAATTGGGCAAGTGTGCCTTTCAGGAGTGGGTCTAATAAACTAAGATAAATATAGAATCAAAACCTCTATTTAGGAAACCTCAACAACCGTAAGACTTTTATTGTTCCAATCTCGCGGGAAGCCGCCTCCGGTTCCTACCATATATACGATTTAAATAAAAAAAGTATGAGAAAGTTGGCACAGCATATAGACAGTGGGTGAAATGACCATTATCGCCAAATATATTTTATTTAGATCTAAACACGAAAAAAAACAGTAATAACGCTTGACCAAGTCATCTTGCTGAAGATGACTGAAGTCAACCGATTATTACGATCTATTCTAGATCTAAAAAAAAATAATGATTGCGAAATGGTCAATTCAACATCACTGACCTTAAATAAAAACATTGGAGCATGTAGAAGTGCAGAAAGTATTTTAGCTATATCAAAGGTATGATTGGGGACTCAAGTCGAATCCCAAACGTTTTGGTCTTTTTAAAATGTACCTAGGGCACGAAAAGCCAGCTCTCGTACTTTTAGATGGCGACAGAGTGTTGAATAGTGATGTCGAGCGGGCGAATCTGCTAAATAGACATTCGCAAATAGGTTTACTGATCCCACCGTACAGGATTATCCTGAAGCACCCATTTACGACCTGAGCCACTCAATCACTTTGTGATTACTGAACCATGTGTTCGCAACTCATTGAATACTCTCCAAGTGCATAAGGCCTGTGGCGATAACATTAGTGCACGAATTATAAAGGAGTGCAGTGAGCAGCTGTCGGTCCCGTTGACTATACTTTTAGGATGTCAGTGTCTCAAGGTGTCTTTCCGAGCAGATGGGCGGAGGCTAACATCGTGCCCATTCACAAAAGGGGTCTAGAAAATTACCTTCAAATTATCGTTCCGTCTCACTCACCTCGCTGTTTGGCAAACTTCTCGAACGGTGCGTATGTGACGTACTTCTTTCTCACGTGCAGCCAGTCCTGACCCAAAACAACATGGTTTTGTCCCACGCCGATCATGTGACTCAAATTTAGCTTGCCTTTTAAAAACGGCGTGGAGTCAATATCATTAGGCCATCAAACTGACGTTATCTATACGGACTATTCAGCGGCGTTCCAGAGCGTCAATCACAAACTTCTTATTCACAAATGAAAACTCTACCAAATCTCAGGTGCGGCCCTGGAATGGCTTTCATCATATTTAGGAAATCGTAAGCAACGCGTTATTGAACGGAAAATGTTCGATTGGGCCATGTACGCTCTGGAACTCCGGAAGGGGAATTATCTCGCCTCTCCTCTTCGCCCTGTACATAAACGATCTTCCAGACAAAATTAAACTAATTGTCTCTTATTGCGACGATGTAAAATTATACAACAAAATTACTCGCAACACGACATTGAGCCCTTCAGGACGATCTAACATCTTTAGCTGCATGGTCTGCACTTTGGAAGCTTCAACCAATCCAGCCAAATGTAAATCGTTCACCGTGTCATTGAAACGAAAGCCTATTCCAACCACATACAAAATCCAAAACTCTACTCTAGAAAAGTCTGTGCAATCCGGGACCTTGGAGTGTGGTTGGATTCTAAATTGACGTTTGTAGAACACCTGAATCACATTGTTAGTAAGGCGAACAGGGCACTAGGTCTGATGATTCGGTCTCTTCAGGTTGGCCATTCAGAGGAGAGCGAGACGGAAGTGAAACCCGAACCAATCATGGCGGCTTATTTTGGCAACATTCGATCAATTATGGAGTTTGGCTGCGTAATTTGGGGTGGGGCGCCAAGACCCATCTTGATAGACTGACAAAATTCAGCATAAATTCTTGATTTGGCTCGCGTCAAGCTCAACGAAAAGCTCACCATCATTTGTGTACCATGATCTTTGGCACGTTCAAAATAAACACCGGCTAATCGACGACTACAATAGATATCCTTTTCCACACAAAATTATCTCCAAAAATAGACTCCGCCTTTCTGCTCGGTAATTTCCTTTTCATGTCCCAGGAAGGAACACAAGGGCAATGTTCGGTAGTATGCTGCATGTTCCATTTGGAAGGGTAGAAACTGTAGGCGTGGATTGTTTTGTCGCTCAACCACTAATTTTAACTCGTATCTGACGGCATGTCCACTTTCCGACCCTTTTAGATTTTCATTTGGTCAGTTTAGAGCACAGGTTCGTTTATATATTAAGTCATTGCCTGCAAGTTGAACAAAGTGAACTTTTAACTCTTTGATATTCTTATGTTTACTGTTTTAAGTGCATATTTTAGTCAGCTCGCAATGTGATCGTTGTTTGTAGTTTGTTGGCTCCTCATTTTACCTGTAGTTGTATGTGACCTGTTTACCGTGACCATGTTTTATGATTCCTGACTTGAGCTCTTATTGGGGTATGACCCTGTTGCTCATATAGCACTAATAAACAATAAACAGTATGGGACCTTGTGGTTTTGGTTGATTCAAAACTGATATTTGGCTATCACATATACTTTTGAGCAAGGCTTGCTTGAGTGCTTCTTGCCTGGATGCTTGGAGTCTCTAGAGACCTCTTCGTTGCAATGGGGTCTCTTTCGACCTCTTTGTTACGATGGAGTTTCTTCAGACCTCTCCAGTGCGATGGGGTCTCTTCAAATCTCTTCGATACGATGGGGTCTCTTCAGACCTTTTCAATATGATGGGATCTCTTCAACCACTGCAATGCATGGGGTCTCTTCAGATCTCTTTGATACAATGGGGTCTCTCCAGACCTCTTCGACACAATGAGGTCTCTTCAGACCGGCAAAATAGCGGGAGGACAGGAGACTGGACCCGTACCAGCAGTAGAGTTTTGTAACGTTACACCGATTTTGGAATGCGAAATCATAACTTGGGGTGCGCAGAAAAACCTCATTTGGAATAGCTTTAAATAACTGAGCATACACTTATCATGGGATTAGCGACCCACTGTCACACATTGCAACCCTATTCTTCTCTTTCTTATGAGGATCTGCTAAAGCTTTCCAACGTTTCTAGCCTAGCGCAGAGGCCGTTCCAGTATGACCTTTGTTTCTTCTGCAAACTTTACAGGGTGCTGTTGATTCTGCCCAGCTGCCTTAGATTATTCCGCTTCACGTCCCTCGGCGCCGAACCAAGGGGACACTGTAGCACTTACTGCATTTGCCGTTCGCAGAAGTGGACACAGAAAGAGGCTGCTCATAAATGACGTCACTTATTTGGGAGAGTTTCAAGCCCTGCCTCCCCGACGTCATGGTGTCACTTTTGGGCGGACCTACACCCCCTCCCCCTCCACCTCCATGTCATGACATTCTTTTTCGCACACCCCAATATTATAAGGTTACTCTTGGACGAACCCCTCCTCCTAGGTAAGGCATTCCTCTCTGCTTGCTCTGACGTTGGCGGTATGAAGCTGGACAAAATCTAAGATTTCCAGCCTTTTGTTCGCGCTCCGCTGCAGTCCAATTCTAGGTAGCTCCACCTCCCACATTAAACCAAACGACGACACAAGACTCAACAGCGAAAAACCAACAACAAAAAGTCACCGACGGCCAAAGCTCATCAGTGTCATGACACGTCATTTTTCGGCCATCCCCTTCCTAAGCTAAAATAACCACTGATAAATTTCACAATGAAAGAGTAGCAAGCACAATTATTTCCGCCCGCAACAACCATAGATAGCGACTGCGGCCACTCACCGTAGTTCCAAGGTCACGCAGCAGCACGGGCCATGAGTTTCAACCCACAGATGATTCAACTCGCCTCGTTGGTCAACTATTTCCAACTTTAATTCGTGCCGAATGACCGGTTGCCGTCAAAATTTACCCCATATATCTTGCTCCAGTTGGGCTATTGTAATTAATAGCTGTCGATGAGGGCAACTTCTGAAAGCGTATCGAGCGATGCTGGGCGTGAAGCTCCGGCTCTGCCCAGAAAGACAAATGTGCCAATCGTGGGGCAGCTCCCTATCACATTTGTCTCCTGGTGTTGCGATTCAGCCCAAGGGAGGTGATTCGCTGGGTTATTTATTGGGTTCATAATGATTAAGGTCCGAGCGGGACGATGCCACTTGCTCGTGCTCAGAACGCCGTATCGTGCGTCACTGTCTCTGATCCTAGTGCCGTCTCATCACCTAGACTCTGGCTAACTGCAGCATTACACGCTCCACGTCCATTTGGCGTTATTTATTGGTGCTGTTGTTATTTCGAACCATGAATGACTCTTTTTAGTACAATTATCGTTCAGAAATGTTCAAAGTTTGCGTGGTACAAGCCTGGCAGTGGCCGAGAGCGCTTCGACTGACTGGACGGCAACGGCTACGATTCCAGCAACAAAGCTGTCTTTCGCGAGGCTTGAGCTTAAATCGAAAGAAGTCAACCTGATTATTTTTATATAAATTTTGTCCAGGTTTTTGCAAGTTTGGTTTTTGGAATCGGAGCCTCACAAAAGTCATCAAGGCTCTTGTCACGGAGAACCTGAGCACACCATACGAACGAGCAACAACGGCAATAAAGATTCCATTTAGAAGTCAAATTTTAACTCACCGCAAAGCACAGGGACGGCCACCACACTCAGGTCAGGCTCTCACCAGTCAGCTGCCAGTCAATCCACGTTGGGTAAACATTGAGCGCCGGAACGAACCAGGGAAATCGATCTTGAGCTGCACACGCACTTGCATGTTCCTGAGCGGTGGATCGGAGCTCAACGTTTTACCAACTGAGCTATCGGGGCGGCAGCTCAGTTATTGATCAGAACTTTGCAGACTGCTGAACCAAAGGTTTTTCTTCACCGACTATGTCACTTGAAGCAAGTCTCATCTAGGATATATTGTAGATTTGTTCATAGAATGGGACTGAAACGCCAAGGATACGTGTCACCATCACCCTGATATCTGTTAATATATTTGCTTTACTTTTTCTTTTGAACACGAGGAGGAAGATATAAAATACTGGAGCCTTGCAGCAGGGGAAAACTTATCGTACGGAACAGTGGAGGTCTGGTCACCAGTCCCGACCGAGGAGTGATTGGATGAGCGACCTTACTGGGCGTGAAATGGTGAATCTACCCGGGGAAACCTACTGCTGAATAAGCCTGATTGATGGCCTAACGTTTGAATCGGCCAGCGCCGAAACCTCTGGAAACTCAAAATCTAGTTTTAAAAACCTGCTTTCCGCTTCAGCATCAAACAATCTATTACCATGAATGATGTGCACATAATAAATGAAAGCAGAACCACAATGGGGGTCCTTGAAGGTGTTGACCGGAGACAGATCAGATTGGCGGTAAAAACCCGAGACTGCCTCGGGAACCAGCTGGAAACCCTTGACATTTTAGAAGCTCTCGATTATTGTAGTTCTCATTTTCTTGTGACGCCATTGGTTGTATAACTGCTGTTTTTTTAATCAAATATGTATTTTATCGAAGTTTTATTTTCCACCTGAAATATTACTCTAATTAAATATTCTATTTAAACAGGATGAACATAAGCGTCGTCAGCGGCCAAAAAAATGTAGGGCCCAGCAATTCGTTATCCTGCCACCCTGCCACTGAAAAGAAAATAGTGCCGTTAGAACAAGACCTCATCGGGTTTGAGCTCATTGTTAGCTCCCACATTCGTTGATAGCAAAATGTTTTACATTTCTTCCGAATATGACTGAAATAGGGAAATTTTGGGATGAAAAGTAGGAGACCAACCCCCCATTCCCAATTTAAGTAGAATAAGTTATCTTTATTTTTCCAGCAAACGGTACTTTATTGACATGATAAGCTACGCCTCGACAAATATCCGTATTTTTCTCTAAAGTAGCAATGTTTCCGACAAATAAGTTCATTGGAAAGCTTAGGAATCCCAGGCACGATGGAAATATTCACGGCATCGGTTGTCGGTTAGTTGTGTGATACCACAACTCATCACCATTGCTGCTCGTGACACGTCACTGAATTCAGTTTACTAAATGTTGTTTCCGAAGTTATGTATATGGCCTGCTTCTCTCTGTGTCAAGTTTTCGGAGGGCCAATTTCAAAGTTTACCATCCCTTTTGGCCAACTCAGCAATTTACGTTCGCCGATAGATTTAAAACCCAACGCTTCACTGCTTGTGAAACTCAACAACAATATCCCTGTTCCGGCCTACTTCCACCTACCAGTGTTGGCTTGGCTCGCATCATGTGTCCTTGAGAGCTGAGATGCATATTTAAGGTTCATAACTGTTTTACCTCGGATGCCGCAGATATATGTGTAGGATGAGATCAAAGCTTCCTATACGATTTCATTGCTAAGAATGGCTCTTGTGAAGTGGGAGAGCTCGGAAATGTGTCACGTGCATTGCTGAACAAGAATTTGTGCCATATTCTACATTCCCGTGTTTTACTTTCACTTTGAGGTGGCAGAAAATTTTTTTAAGCTGGTGTGTGTTGCGAGAAGCATTGTAGTCAAATTGAATTGATATCATTTTTTTTAGATTTGGTGCTGAAGCTCTGTTGGCTGGTGTGTATAAGATGCAAGCTGGTACATTAATAGATGGATATCTAGAAATATTTACATAGGCGCCTAGGTACACCCCATAGGACTAAGTAACAGCAATGTCCTGTTTCATGTATTAGTGCTTGCCAGGTCGTGATGTTCTACAAAGAGTAGTATGTATACAAGTTGGCGCGACGATGAAAGTAGGGCCTGTCCGAAATGGCCGCATCGATATAGCATAGTTGACCTATACGATGCAATACTATTGCAGCTCTCAAGTCTGAATGGGGCACAGGGGTTTCCTTAACACGCGCATTGACGGGGGCGTGGGTACCCGCCCCCTCGGGTTTTTCGGAGATAGCATATAAACAGCGGCGCGTAGCGCCGCTGTACTTGATATAATTTTTCTTATCATTTTTACGACCATTATCAAAATTGTAAGGTTAGGTCATTTCAGGTCAGGTCACCAGAACAGGTTAAGTGACCTGACCTAAAAATTTTAAGATAGCATAAGTCGGAACAGGGTGAACTTATCTGATTGAAACTCATATCATATAATGGCCCCACCAAGTTATCTAAAATCGTTTCCAGTATTTTTGATATCGATGACTTAAGGTCAGGTACGAGCTATGACCCCTCCATTGGAAATACATGAGAAAAATGGTTTAAACTGAATAACTTAGTAACGGGTGGTGATAGAGCGTTTATTTTAACTGCACTAGATTTGCCTTGTATTTGCAGTTCTAATGATCTTCAATTTACATAATTTTATCTTGACCTAACCTCAGGTCAGGTCAAATCATTGATTTGTCCTAGCAATGTCGTATTATACATGGTTCGATTCGGCTTGCTGCGAGGATTCATATGGTTTAAATTGTTTTGCTCTATCTTAACTTTTTCAGATGCACTGACCAAAAACATTAATTTGCATTTTATCCCTATGACGGCATGTTTTGACCTCTAGTGACCTTAAATTTGACCTGACAAAAAATGGTTTAAATATTTTCGATGAAGAAGAGGATGGGCTACCCAACGCCGTTTACCTTTTTCGCTACCTAGCGCGGTTTTGAGATCTTAGAGGGAGGCGGGTACCCGTCCCCCGTCCCCGTCAAAGCGAAGGTGGCTCAGACCCGCGTCAATGCGGGTGTTAATGTACATGCATTTGCCGCCATCGATCTAAGGCGGTTTATTGTGTCTGCACCTACAGTGCCACGCCTTTGAGGCACAGGATATGAAAAAGTTCCGTGCGCCCTAGCAGCTAAAAGGTTTGTTATTTCCCAGAATAATCCAGCTTTTGAATATGGTGCAGTGTATTGAAGCAGACGGGGAAAAATGCGGGGTTTGGCGGGGGGACAGGTTCTTCCCGCCTGCTCCTGCATCCGCCAGTGATCGAATGCAAGTAAAGCCTTCATTTATCCCAGCTGAACATACCGTTAGATTTTTCGCCGCGTTCACCTTATAAGATAATGATGCTCCATCCTGCAGCCCTGAAGCCAACCTTCACTCGCAATCTGTGAACAGCTGCGTCGGTTCGCTTATCGCCAATAAAGGCGTGTGGCTGGCTCTGTATTTTCCGCTGGTGCATGATGCGTTAAGGCCGAACTGACAGTGTCAGAATCGCAGCCTCCCCCCTGCAGTTTTTTCTGCTTTTCGTAATGTTTGAGACTCTTAAAGGAATTGACGCCGTAGGCTAGAAAACGAATGCCCACACCATTGTACTGCCGTGTCTACTGTCCATTCTGTGTTAAATGTAATCCCACATGCATATCTTCAGTTTAGTTGGACTGTAACCATTTTGGCGTAGCCTTTTTTAAATCCTGAGCAAATTTTTTTCCTGGGACACCATTCATGCTTGGCGGGACATGTCCAAGTTTGTTTAAACCTGTGTCAGAAACGACAACTTTCTGTCATCGCACAATGTGGTGTGGTGCAGCCTGCAGGAAGCCACTGCATGTCAATACTCTACATCCAATCTGCTCTTTGCTGCTGCTATCTCGGACTGCTGCCCAAAACCGTCAGCGAATCAAGTCTTCTTGGATGAATTGTTAAGTCGCTGCATGTCACTCTGCATTTAGTGCTCACCAGAATTGAGTGTTCGCTGACTCCACTTTTTCTCGCTTGCGCACGTCAATTGATTTTCCGCTCGGGTCGTTGCCTCCCCAACCTGTCCAGTCCTCTATCATGCTGCGTGACCTATCATTTCGACGCGCCGACGGCCCTAAATCGCCGTATTCGTGCATGTTATGCTGTCTTTAGCTGAAGCGTCCCGTATATTTCGTGTAAGGTGCTGTCGTGTGCCCCACTCGTCAGTTCATGCTGTCGCTCTTTCTTCCGTTATTTCGCACGTGCGCACGAAATTTGGACGGTCTGGCGCTCCTCGGCCATTCTTCTTCATTTTAAGGCTGTAAAGGGAAGAAAATTGTGGTTATGGAGTAGCTATGAAATCTGAGCATTCCCGAATTTGCTGGGGATTTCAC
The DNA here is from genome assembly GCA_034440635.1 of Lepas anatifera. NCBI lineage: Eukaryota > Metazoa > Arthropoda > Thecostraca > Lepadidae > Lepas > Lepas anatifera. Next base: position 271,891 of record JAOTON010001623.1, on the reverse strand, counting down.
AAAATACCTAGAACGCTTGTAAATCCGCTGCATTGCGGTCATTTGTCCCCAGATTTACTAGAAAGTCTGCAAAATCCTTGAAATATAGCCGGGTGTCCACGGACGTCTTAAGAAATAGTCGAGTGTCCATTAAAAACGTCCAGAATTATTGTAAGATAGCAGAATCTGAATTGATCCATGCAATTTCGGGGTTGTTTTAGTAGCTGATCCGAATAGGAACAGTGTAGAGTGAAAGTTGATTTGAGTTTACGCAAGGTCTGTTGAAAGCTGGATGTCATGCTGAAACTCGGTAAAGGGACTTAAATCCAAAAAAGTGTAATTTCGCTATTTTTCCGGTTTATGTATTCTTGTGACAGTTTGAAGTTTTGGCTTTGGGTGTTGGCATTTTGACCGTGTAATTTTGCAGCATTTCATATAATTCTGGAGGCTTCTTATACTTGGTGTGTCTCTGCAAGGCAAGGTTTTAGAATATTGATTTTTAGGATAACATTTTATTCAATAAACAATTTTAAGCGCGGAATGGGGAGCGTATGTTAAGTTTTCGTGCTCTAGTTATTGTGGTTTTGTTTTTTGTTGTAATTGTTGATATTGATACTTGTTTTCACGCTCTCAGCTTATTTTCTCCGTTTTTATGCCTTTTATCTTTTAAAAACAGTATTCTTATCCTTTCTGTCGAGAATGATGTTTTTTTCAAAAGACTCCTAAAAAGTTAGATTCCAAAATGTATCCGGCTTTTGTGACCACCTCTCAGTGAACAGATCAGGCTGCCTTTTCCCCGCTTGAGAGCAATGAGTTAGATGCCACTCAAGAGGACATTCTTACAGGCATAAAGGATGACCACGGTCCTGCCGTAAGTGCGGCATCATTACTCTGCAGCACTGGCCACGCGTCTGGGAATAATTTGCGACACAGTGAGAAAACACAGCAGCCAGGCTGCTTGCAATTCCATGAAGCCGAACTCAATATCAAGGTGAGGCATATGTTCCACAACTTGTTTAGGGACATAGGTAAGGTCGACTTCAGCAGGCTCAAGAGCTGGTTTAAACACCGATTCAGGTTGATGGTAACTTCTTCAATCGAGATGGAAGAAATAGAGCTTTCGGTTGCATTTTAATTCTCAGTTCGTGTAATTTTTTGTGATGTCAGAATTGTCCTTGATTTGCGTCAAAGGTGGATTTGGTCAAAGGTGATTTTGTCAATCCGTCAGTGATGGAAATGGAGGGCACATCTGGGATCGGGTAGACGTCAGCTGATGAAAGCACCTCTGAATGTCGCACATCAAGTACTTACAGCATTTTGGAGACAGGAGTGGCTGTTACAAGTGGGGAGTAGATCCCCCTTCCCCATCCCCCACCTCACAATAGGAAAAGTTGCGTTTTTAGTTTTGTATTCATATTTTTAACAGGAGTAATTAATTCCAAAATGTCCTGCTTAAAACAAGCTGGAGGCTTGTTATAGTACGCCTTAAATATTGGGTACATAAGTCGATCTAACAAATATTTTAAGGGAAAATATTTATCTATCTCCTGGGTTTACCAAAGGATACCATGATAGCAACTGAAGATTGTCTTCAAATCATCCTAATGATTTATGCCGCCTTATAATTAACAAGAACTCTGCTTCATCACGACGCAATAAACCAACTTCCAACCATGAAACTTATCTCTGCCAATGATGTAAAATCTACCATACAATTACCACTTTAGGTCCAGACCGATATCAACGCTCTGGCTGAATGATCGCATCTTTGGAAGCTTTAACCCAAACAGACCTAGGACAAGGTATTTACGATGACACTAACTCGCAGGCCTGGCCTGGCCAAGTTCGAAATTCGCAGCACTCCCCCTGAAAAAGTTGGTTCAATACGAGACCTCTAAGTCCAGCCCGATTCAAAGTCAGGGTTTGAGGACCACTTCGATCGGGCTGTCAGTAAGGCAAACAGGACACTCGGTCTGCTAATTAGATCTCCTCAGACAGGCTATCTAGTGGGGAACCAAGGTGGAGATCAAAATTAACATCGCACCCAACCCTGTTTGAATATTTTAGTGATGTTTGGTGAATTTTGGAACATGGTTCCATAATCTATGGAGGGACTGCCAAAGCGCGCTTTGGCAGACTTGATAGAAAAAATGATAATTTAGCTTTCGACCGTTTCATCCTATCACTAGCAGACCCTTTCCTATTCTAGCCACATTTAAAACAGAGAGCCGCACCAGCCGTAGACAACAGTGTGGTAATATCGTGTTTATCTACAGAATCATAACAGTCAATACTGGTACTCGGGACCTTTCAATTGCATGTACGATGAATATATGCACCACCTCGAGGCACTCGCACTATGCACCGCACCCCTGATGTAGGCCCCGTTTGAATGATCAGCACGGTCCCAGTGCGGACTGTGTTGTCGGGCACCTGGCGCTTCCAGTGCCTTCGTGATCGCCTGACTCCACGCTGACCCATTTGGGTACAATCATACTCAACCTAGAGCCTAAGCGCGCAGGAACAGATCCAGTCGTGTGGCTTAGGGGGTCTGCTGTGGGGTCTGCTGGGGGATGGGGGTCTGCTAAAGTCTGACCCATCTCATCCTTATACTCTAGAAAAGAATTGTTGAGAGCCAGAGGTGGCGGCTGGCAGGATTAAACTGGTGCATTGAATCAACATTTTCACATCAGCTAAACATAACCGATCTATTCGAACAAGAGTGACCCTCGAATGTTTAAACAGGTTATTACAAAGCATTTACAAGGCAAGGTATATACAAGGCTGAAGGCAACCATATTATTTGTTCATTAATCAGGCTCAGAAATTAGAAGTGCCTTCAGCTTTGTGTTCTTTTCAGAAGGAATTTCTTTCACCTCCAAGAGGACAAAACGTCTGAAATGTGTTTTTATTGACTTATCTGTACTATCCAGTTGATGAATTATGAAACACTAATTGTCTTTGGAAGAGGGGGAGACTGTTTGGCCTCTCTTTTTTAGTTTGGGGGTGTAGCCCAATGGCCTCCATACCTTGGATCCAACCTTGTAGGAAGTAACATTTGTCAGAAAGCTCCCTGTTGCTGGAATATAAGGACCGTGGTAGGAAATGAATGTAGGCTGTGACCGGGAGCTTCCATCACTGGGGCAGTGCACGTATCTTTATTGCATTCTGCTTCAAACTGAAAGTTTTAGTGCGGGCGAGGAGCTGATGATGAGTTGGCTAGTAGAGTGATGGACTAGGTCAAGATAAGGCTCAGGTTTTTAGGTAATTATCTGATGGTGCTTTCGCAACCAGATGTATACTCTTCAACGCAACGTGGGCAGAGGTACAGGCAGGGAAAAGTTTTATTAATGATTGATCAGATTAACTAGCTCAAGAGATGTTTATTTAGGTACGTACTGGGGTTGGGGTTTTGAAATATGCAACTAATATGATAAACTTTCGCAGCAGACGTATAACCATGAAAACGTGGGCTAGAGGTACAGCTGAGGAAAAGTATTTACCAATGATGTCACATTAACTAGCTATAAAAGTTGCATTTGTTTAAGAGGTACATACAAGGGCAAGGGTTGTAATAAGTATAATGTAAAATTTATAATGTGTTTTTACAGCCACCGTATACTCTCGACGCTAACGTTGGGCCAGAGGGCAGGCTGTGAAAAAGGGTTTATCAATTACAAAAATGACCACCAGGTACAATCTTAACTAAATAATTCGAGGGAGGCTTTATGTAAATAAGCATCATCTTAAAGGGAAGTAGCAGTCTTACACCGATCAGTATCACGTCACAGTGCAATAGGTAGTTTTGTTAGCATTACGCAGTCGACAAAAATAAAAATATAAAGAAGAACAGAAATATTCAAATAACGGATAAAGGTACTTCAGCAAGTTACTGTTAATCAAAACAGTGTTAAATAATAAAAACTCACAAATACCCAGGTTGTCGTATTGTCGGCATTACTTTAGGTTAGAAGTACCAAATGGTTGTTGTCACGACATCCAATCTTATTTTAACGATTCATTCTAAAGGCATTTTGTGTGAAGCCAATTCGAGGTCGGCTATAGTAGGACAAATATATATTACCCACGATAGAAGGGCGTGCCAATATACAATCCAGTGTTTTACATTTCGGATAGGAGAGGCGGAACATCTTAACAACTCATTCTGCTTCAGCTGACATATCTACCAAGGAATTTTCCCCCGTACCTTTCTTTAAGAAGTTTGTGGTATTTGAGAACTACAAGAGAACAGCTCATCGGAGGAGCATGCGACCACCTTTAATCATATTTTGAGGCAGATATTATCAATCTAAGGAGTTGAAAATAAATTTGCATCGCCCATTTGAAAAACAAATTGTGCATCTAACTTAGATGCACTGCTCCTTTCGTATCGTGAAAACCCCTATGGTGTTTTATCGTACCTACTGCATTGATCTTAAGAGCTTTGTTTCTATTCGTTTGTTGTTTTCCTTACTTGAGCTGTTCCTGGCGTCCAGCCCTGTTACTCATAAATTTTTAATAACAAATAAATAACCAATCCGACCAGACCAGTCTCAGATCATCAAGACCTAAGCACATTTTAAATGAATAGCACAAGTATGATAAGCATTCATTTGAAACCAATTCCACTTTAATCTGACTCTGGAATACTATGAAACTTCTTCAAAGAATTCGAGTGATACAATGTTAGAAGAATTGTCCATTTTTTGCAGGACATCTGACGAGTTTATAGGAATTCTGCAGAGACCCGGTGTTGTTTCAGGTACTGCGTAGACTCTCTAGTGGATCCGCGATAAACGATCAGAACTCTGCGGATTCACCGGAGGTTTGGATGTCCGCGAACTCCTGAGATAATCTGCGGACGCCCTAGGAAATCCTCATAATCTGATTTTTGCGGATATCCTGCAATAATTCATATTTCAGGAACCTAAACTGGGCTCCGCTTGAAGCCCCCTAGTTCGTTTTTGTTTTGGCTTTGTTTACGCTATAGGTTTGATAGAAATGTGCACAGAAATTATGTTTTAAGGTTTGATTTGATGAACTTATTCCCGTTCTTACAAGTAAAAACCGTATGCACCTAAATTTGTGGAAGGCACATGGTACGTAGTAAACGGGCGGTTGTTTTGTAGGTAGAAATTTAATAGCATTCGCCAATATTTTTAGCAAAACCTCAATTTCTGCCAGGTACCAAAGAGTGATTGACCAAAGAACTGGTTTCGGTTAAGTGTTTTGCCCAAACCCAACAATAGCATGAACACTAAATATAAATAAACTTATTGGTGTATCTTTCCGTTCCTCAGCGCATTATCCATACTATTTGTCTCCTTTCAAGCTCTAAGTATCAGAAAAACACTGCGGGAGGAGTCTTACGAGACCTTCGACTCTCATCCAGGAATCCGCTCAATATTTACTACCGTTTCAAAACAATTCGCAGCTCTACAGTGCCCTACATTCACCAGACCTGTGCTTCCTTCCTGGGGCGGCGGCGTTCATGCTGCTATTGGATGACCGCAGGATACCGGCGGGGGTGTGAACCGTCCAGGTGAGCACTGCCCCGGGCGGTGGCGCGCCTGGCCGGGTGGCGACCCCGCCTCATCGATCATGTTCGCGCCGTGCATAACGCCGCCCCGTCGGATGGTGGTGTGAACCCACCGACGGGGCGGGAGGAGGTACTGAAAGGCCGGCAGCGGCCAAATCTTACGCCGGTGTCATGAACTCATTTGTGTTTTCCAAGCTTTGCATGTTCATCAAATTATGTGCCTAACCAGTCAGCGTTTTTTTGCGAGGGTAGCTGAAATCTCCCGATAAACGCTGTTTTCTATATTCCGAGTACAGTGGTCGACCCGGGAGCGGTCCCATCCATTTCACTGGCGTTTGCGTGCCTGGTGGAGTGAAATTCTAAGCAGCGAGCTGGCAGTTCACGCTCAGTGACGAATGCCGGTGCCAAGTGATTTCTACCAAATGTCCTCGCCTCTGTCAGTGGTGCTATGACTCTGTTAGCCGAGTAGCAGGGAAAGTACGTCAGCCCCGCTCTATTACATAGAGCACACCACGGAATACATGACAGTCGTGCGGGATCCTGAGAAAAAGGGCGTTAAGCTCAACTTAATCACACATGTGGATCCAGGATCTCCGACAGGAGGAAGTGTGATTTGAGTGAGTGGCATAAAAAGTGTATCCGTCCACATGAAAAGTTGCCTCAAGCTGGTGGAGAATTTCGCGTTTGACCCACGAGATAAGTCACCCAGCGTTGCAGTCTTCCGTGGATACACTGCAGGAAAGGTCGTAACCGACTAGTAAATGCAACAACATACATAGATTCGTAAATATCTTGAGAGAGAGAGTAAAAAATAGAGAGAAAGAGAGAGAAAAGAGAAAGAGAGAGAGAGAAGAGAGAGAGAAGGGGTGGTGTGTAGACCCTGTAGATTAAAAATGTATGCATGGTATTGGCAGATATGTTCTCAACGTGATATATATATATATATATATATATATATATATATATATATATATATATATATATATATATATATATATATTATATTTCACTATGCATCTACAACACGGAGCAATCAAACAACACATGCATGATGAACACAACATTGAGCTAACACGCAAAATACTAGTCCAGAACACATGCATTATCACATCCACAGATGATACACGCAAACTAGCAGTTCTCGAGGCACTCCACATCTACGAACATAAGCCCTCACTAAACATGCAGATTAACACGCATCAAGCACTCACATTGGGGGGGGGGTAAATTGATAGCATCGCATTGAACTTGATTTTGCAAGCAATGAATACTGTGATTTGTATCGTATTTATGCATCGTCAGTGCTAATTGTGTTGTGAATCTGCTTAAAATGCTTCATGTATAGCTGAGTAAAAACAGTCTCTCGTATGAAATGTCTGATTTAAAATGACTTGTACCTATTTAGTAAATGATTGTTTAAAGCATTATTCTTGTATGATTCCATTGTGGCTTGTTAGCGTTTGCCATTGCCTCATGGAAGTGTCCTAGTTTTTTAGCTCATTCTAATCAATCTAATTTTCAAACACGAATATTTGAACTGTGAGCAGCGACGTTCAGTCATTGAAAATAATTGTTTGAATACAGTTGAAACTAGTCGGAATTGCATGAATTTTGGAACATTGATTTACCAAACACCACCTGATATAAGACTCTTGATACGAAAAATAGAAAAACAACAAAAGAAGCTCTCAAAATGTGACTCATCTATTAATTTTAATCGTCATTGTCTAAACGAAGATATATTGCCGAAGTACTCGCATATATATATATATATATATATATATATATATATATATATATATATATATAAAGTAGCATGTTATATACGACCTAATATCAGGACATTTTTTTGCACGCAATCTGGGGACCGTTTTCCGGCAGCAGCCCCTCCTATTGTCCCCAGTCCTTCCGATTTTCCTCCACTGGGGACCAATGTCCTTCTACATAGTACCAAAACCTGAAGGTACGTCTGACGTTCGGCAAAGGCCTTTGTGCCCCCCGCTGAATTACGCTATGGTCCTCCAAGAAGTGTAGGGAGTAGTAAAACGATGTGCACACTGAAGACGACAAGGGTGTTCTTTCTACTGTCGGGGTGTGCCCTCTGTAGCATTAAGTGTGCCCCTTTCTGCCTTTGTTCGCCAGTAAAAGCTTAGCTCCAGTGGTGTCGCTGGAGCACTACTCTGTTCTGTTCAATACAAATGTAGTCAAAGGCAACACTGGGTTTGGTGTTCTAAAAAGATGGAAGTTGAGTCCTGAAGAAAATAACAGCTATCCCAATTTTCCAGCCTGCCCCATAAGGTCAGCCCTAGCAACTGCATGTTGGCCGGCTTCGTCTCAGCGTTGAAATCGCTGTCAATGTCATTGTGTGTAAACAGGACCAATTTCCAATGCAAATTATCGCCACTCTCCGTGACTATGGTCAGCCTTGGCATGCCTTTTCACAGCCTCAGAGCACCCAGCGAAGAAGCAGCGGAAAGAAACAGCGGCCTGTGGCGCGCGCCGGGGAGGTCCACCCGCGGCCAGGGCTACACTCCTGCGGCGACGCGGTTCAGTATAGAAGGTCCCTGGTTAAAAACTGACCTCTGGCAACATTTTCCTTGGCCGTGCCCTATCCGAAGAATGGAGTTAGACTGGGCATTGCTCATCTTGATAAGACTGCTGTACTGGTCAGACAGCGCCTTTTTGTTGAAAGCATAGTCTTATCAGTCTTTAAACATACCTAAAAATCTAGTGGCGCGCCTCGAGGGCATGCACAGCGTCGCCTCGTGTCACTGGAGCACTGCTCTGCTCTAGCTTATCCGAGAAATAGGAATAGCCCTGCAATATCCTGAAGATGGTGCATGTTACGGGCTGTGTGCATGTATGCACAGAGCCCGTAAGGAAAATGAAAACTGTGGCTGGTCAACCACAGAGGTGGATTTTTCCCTGTTTTGGTCTGTTTTTGTCTCAGTGCATTGGAATTCTTAACAACGAGGACAATGATTGTTTCTTGTCATACCAAAGGTGGTTTCACACCGAGTTCAGCGCCGCTCCAGTGGCTTATGCACCAAGTTCAAAGAAGCAGCGTTTTGGTGAATAGCTTCGAGTCCACAGCTGGAGCTGAAGCTGCTCATCCCCTGCGGCGAAATTAAAACCTCCAACTGGTCTCCGCAGCGGACTGACAGCCTCAGCAGCTTCTGTGAGCCTCAAGGTGGTTCTCCTACTGAGGTGCTCCCACTGATTTTGTGCAGAAGTCACTGGGGTGTGGCGGAAGTATCTGTGAATTCACCTTGGGTATACGCAGAACGAGTGACGTTATGATCATTAAATATATGATCAAAATACTGAAGACAAGAATGCACTGGCACAAACAAAAAAGCAGTCCAACAGTCACCTTTAAGACTGGAAAGTCACGGTTTCCACACAAAAGTCGTGAAGATCTGGCTGAAGAGAGGCTCGGTGCTAGGTACCAGCCAGTCTGTCGCTCCCACGACGGCCGGCTGGTGTTCGTGCCCCCGAGCCATACCGTTTCCGGCTCTGAATCGCTCTATTTGAAAGTTGAAGACTTGGCTGGCTGCCGTAGTTCCAGGTAATCCTAAAAACTTTGTGATCAAGCTGACTGTTGTTAACGATCCCATTGAGGAAAGCTGCTGGAAGATTCACCAGTCAGTCACAGGCTGAAACTGGGCGGCAGAACCCACTTCTGGCAATGTCAGACCAGATAGAGAATCTCTCTGGCAGGACTAGTAAGAGCGCCAGACGCACACATTTTCTTGGACATATAGTGCCAAAGCAGTGCCAAAGTGCAGCTTTGGTAGAGTCTCCGCGGGAAGCACTGCTGCTGCTATGGCGATTTGGATTACCAAGCAGATCTTAAATGATGCAATCCTAGGTTGTATATGGCATGCAACCTATGTATTTTAAAAACTTATTATATGGCATTGAAAATATATCTGATAATAACGTCAATGCATTTCCCAAACCACAAACCATCCTCTCGCTAAATAATGACGAATGTGCAGCGTTGCAAGTACCAGTAGGTGATGACCTCTTCTCGCTGTGTATGCACGGAAGACTACAATGCCGGAGGGCCAATCTTGTGCGTGAAACATGAAATCTTGAACCGGCTTGAGACGGACGTTCGCGTTGTTGTAAGCTCTTTTTGTAATTTATTGAATCGGCATTGATTGTATTATCAGGAAAAGATAGCTTACACCCTGATAAACAAAGACTGTGTTTTTGAACGGCCCTAATCACATAATATTTGGCTAATGTTTCCCAATTCGGAGATTTCAAATGAAATGCTGGTTTCCAGTGCAGGTATGTATTTTTTCCTCTCTGATATAGATAGTCTCTTGCATTGGCCAGACATCTTGTTTGTTGCTCTATCTCACTGTTATTCTTACATTTATTCAGATCATCGCCGAGAAACTCTCGGCTACAAAAATCCGGAACCAGCTGCCAGCGAGACACGCGCCGCACCCAACAGTTTCAATTATGTATGCTGAAAGCGAGGAGCACGCACCCGGAGCCAGTTTGCATGATTTAGCAGGGGTCAAGCGAATTACCTACCTGACCAGTGGTATTTGAAACTAGCTGGTGTAACTGACGCTTCCCAAAAGGTCGCTTTCAACCCAAGAGACCTAACATTACGGCTTAAGAATACCAAGCCTGACCTGCTCATATTGGCAGGAGTGACATTATCTATGCCCACGTATGGCACGTGTCACGGTTTCCGAAAAAATCACGATCCCAGCCTCACGGTGAACGGCGTAGAAGTGAACAGCTATCTGCCGCGCCAGAATGTCGGGACTGTCATACGGCCGCAATACGAAATGCAATAGCCCTTTCTTTTTGGACATGCTCATCGACATTTCTGTTTCAGGTTTCATTAAAAAAGAGCTTTGTTATTGTATATCAAGCTCCAGGCAGAGAAATATTTTGCCAATGTTAATTTTCACATCGATAGCATCCCAAATATTAAACACAATTTTTCGACACTGCACTGGAACAAAATGGGTCTATTCATTATTTCGGCCACCTCTATCCTCCATTATCACCAAGCGTTGAAAACAGTTCCCTGGCTTTGGCGTCCACTAATCTCGGCAGGGCCAAGCACGTCTTAAATCAGGCCCAATGTGCCACCGCCGCGCCGGTAGCTGCGTTAAAGAGCTTCCCTCTGGCGGTTGGCCGTCCCTCGACCGGCGCGGGAAACACTGTGCCAAAGCAGCCCAGGAGAGAGCAACCGGAATTGACCAAAATTAGATTACAGCTGCCTAGTAGATGTAACAATTGGATACGTTTTATCAGTGCTGGATGCATGGTCGAGTTCCGAAACAGACGGTGGGAGTTCGATGGAAAAGCCTGTGGGTTTTTCACGAATGATTCGCGGTCGTGAAATACTTATTGCTGTGCCGTGGTGTTCACTAGCATACTTATTTTTTCTTTGAGACCCACTGGGTTTGATGCAGTGATTTTCTTGGGAAGAAAAAATCGTTTGGGACTGATGGTAATTGGCTGCCACTTCCAGCCAACCACGTAACTTTTAGAAACCGATTGAAACAAAGCAAAGTGCATAAGCTAGAGTCCACAGGACAAAAGTCTTAGTATGGCAGGAAAATTAATTCTCTCGTTATTCTCCAGATTCAACCTGGATGGTACAGCAGAGTTTTTCAGCATATTCATTCACGGAATATGGAAAAATTTAAAATACCGGATAAGATGAGAACGATCATATGGAAAAAGCATCCGTCAACACACAGACCCTTTAGTTTCGGTATCATGCCCGGCGTATACTGCCAGGCTACTGTTATTTGGTTCAACATGAAGCTGTCCGACAAGTCGACTGCCGTGTGCTGGTTACAGCGCCAGTCTCGTGCCCGCTTCGTCCACTGTTCTGACAGGAAATAGGTTCTCCTGCAGCCTGCCGTCGCCGTGTCGATGGCCAGCGCGCCGTTTGTGGTCGATGGAGGCCTGATTGAAAAGGCACGGCTGGTTCGACACGATTCGTTTCCGCCACGGGCTGCTCCTGATTACACAATCCGTGAATATTTGACGTATCTGGCCCGCCTCTCAGGTTAAACGCGTTTGCGGAGTCCAGCATTTCCTTGAAACGTGACAGACACTAGTTGGATGTCTTGTCTCCAAAAGCGTAGCACGGAATCTCTCATTGGGAGCGTGATTTTCTTTTCACTGACTCAGACTAATTCTTACTCCGAGATCTAAAGAGTTTGCCGTGGGTAGAAAGTCGTATGGTGTCTAATGATGCATAAAATTATCGGCCCTAACGCACACAATGAAAAGAATGTATGAGATTGTGAAACTTAGCCATATAAAACACGTTCTCCCACCATTATGGGTACAATTAAGGCGGGAACAAGATTCCGCTTTATGGAGGGAAATAACGAAAGGAAAAAATTATAACGATTGTGGTTTCCCAAGATTTGCCTCATCTATGCCTGCAGGATGGGCTTGTTCTGGCCTCCTGGGTACGTGCTCAGTGCCCTCTGTCCGTCATTATGACGGTACTCCAGGGAGGCGGTGCTTTCACGGCTTGTCCAGATAACGACGCCGCCAGTTTGACTGACGACTACTCTGGAATTTAGGGGGTCGTCTTTTTCCGAGCTAAGGGCTTAGCATTTTTGCCTGTTTGACCTGATGCGCTGCACCTTTTTGTTGACTTGGATCATTTTTCGTTGGTTATATGGTATCTTAATGGCAATTTAATTTCATACAAATTGAAGAAGCTTTAACAAATTATTTTTGTATCAATGGTTGAGGTGAGAGACTCATATTTTGTCCAATTTAAGCCAACATGGTTTTCTCGTTTGGATCTTGCATGGAGAGTCTGCACGTTTCAGAAAAATGTATGTTAAGTATTCTTGGGTTGATTTTCGGCGAGCACCCAGCCAAATGTAGGCATGCAATCTACCACGGCGATACCAGGGCTAACCCATTCTCATTTCTCCAGACCCTCGGCCCGTCAGATCACCAGTATACATATGCCTGGCCCTGGGTTGAGCTCAGGCCCGTGCCTTTGAGCTGCAATACCGCTGAGGAAATGAGAAGTACACTTGGAGTCAGCACTATTACATAAGCCGTGGTGGCTGTAGTACACTGACCAGCCGACTGTGTCTTTGAGGACCCAGGACTTTGGTGTAGGCACAGCATACCATCAGAGAACACCCATGATGGAGCCGAAATAAATCCTTATCCCTCTTAAGTGAAAGCTATACAAAACTTTCCCTAAAATGTAGATAAGATGACACTAGAAATGGCTTACCATATTCTACTTTGGGGCCGAGTTTGAACCATACCTGTTGACCGGTGACGTCACAATGGGCCAAAATTGGTCAAATTTAGGACTATTTGGAAAATAACTTTTAACCCGGAAGCCATTAAACCTAGAACAAAGTCAAAGGTATCAATGTGTTTGTCTTTACCCAAAGATTTAAGCGCTATGTAGCATGGGCCTATAGGGTCACATTGTAAGTTTACCTCACCTTGGCCTTAGTTCAAGGTCAAATAACGCCTTTTCAAGAGCATATTGCAGATCATTGGAGCTTCTGGATAATGTTCGTGAAACCCGTGACATTTGGTGACCTTGGAGACCTTGTTATTGGTCTGACCTCAAAATGGATACCAGCGTGCATATTTATATATTTTTAGATACACTTCAGTAACTTTTTTTAGAAAGACCTTTTAGAGAAACTTGATGGGAAGCCCAATTACATCTTGTTTTTTTCAACCCCATTTTAGAAAAACAAAACTCTATTTTATGAGTTAACAATGACGTCATAACACGTTGACCTGACATGACCTAATGCCAGTTTTTTGTCACAATATATAACATTATTCACAACTAGAGGCATGTAAAGCGACGCGTCTCGCAATCGAAACGACTTGGCATCATTTGCTAAAAACCGAGAGGGGTCTAATCGGACCCCTCCCCTCCCCACAGGCGGTGAATATTTGAAATTGCACGTATAGAGGTGCCTATACTTGCCTGTACGTATAATCACGCTCCTCGCCTCAGCACCTCGATATTTGTCAAAGGTGTGTTTGATTGAGTTTGCAAGATACCCGCCCCCTCGGGTTTTTGGAGATAGCAGAAAAACGGCGGCGCTACGCGCCGCCGTACTTGGTATACCTTTTCCCTCATCTTTTTACAACTTCTGTGAAAAATTGAAGGTTAGGTCATCTCAGGTCAGGTCACCAGTACAGGTCAAGTGACCCGACCTCAAAAAAAGTTTAAGATAGCATAAGTCGGAGCAGGGTGAACTTATCCGATTGAAACTCATAACACATAATGGCCCTACAGAGTTCTCTAACATATGTTCCGGTATTTTTGATATCGATGACCTAAGGTCAGGTACGAGGCATGACCTCTCCATTGGAAATACATGGAAAAATGGTTTTTACGGAATAACTCAGTAACGGATGGTGATAGAGCATTTATTTTAGCTGCATTAGACTTGCCTGGGCTTTGCGGTTCTAATGATATGCATTTTATATAATTTGACCCTGACCTGACCTCAGGTCAGGTCAAATCCTTGATTTGACCTAGCAAGGTCAAATTATATATCATTCGATTCGGCTTGCTAAGAGGATTCATATAGTTTAAGTCGTTTTGCTCTATCTTTACTTGTTCAGATGTAATGCCCGAAAAACTGAATTTTACATGTTATCCCTATGACGGGCATGTTTTGACCTCTCGTGACCTTAAATGTGACCTGACAAAAAAATGGTTCAAATTTTTTCGATGGAGAAGTGGATGGGCAGCCCAACGCCGTTTACCGTTTTTGGCTACCTACCGTGGTTCTTGAGATCTTAGGGGCGGGTACCCGCCCCCCGTCAATGCGAAGGTGGCTCAGACCCCCGTCAATGCGCGTGTTAATGTCAAGGTGGTTCGTATCTTTGTTATGTATCAATGGGCGTAGGCAACGTTTCAACATCGCCTGAAATATACCGGTTGCCTTGGTACTTGGATCACATTCCGGCGGCTTTCAAGAGACTCTATGATTTTGTCTTCACTCTTATTGAATTCCAGTAAGATCTTCACTTGGTTTGTATTCCGTTAGAACATGTGTAGTGAAATATTGGGCCTTTTTTAGACGGTTCTTGCAGTTTATTTCATTACACGATTTGTGGAAGAGCTGCGGCGCGCCGGCTACGGGCGTTTCGGGAATAACCGCGGTTCAGCTCTTGGTGGTTATATTTTGGCATAACCTTGTTAAAAGGCGTACCCAGAAATTCGAAAGAGGGCATACCATCTCCATGCCTCTAAAGGACCCAAGTCATGGGGCACCGGTCCCACATAAAGGCGCGACTATAAATAAACTCTCAGCGGGAAGGTAGTGGCGGGATTTACCTGCGAAATAAATTCGCAGTGCATATACATATATGGAAATTGCAAATGACTGGCGTGGTTTAAGGCCATAATTTGCTGTCTCTTTTCAAAACCCGTCATATTTAGAGCAAAAGTCTGCAATAAAGCAAATCGCTGTTTCAGCACACGGTTGCAGCATTCGAGGAAATGCATTCCAATTATCAGGCAAATTCATCCATATGCATCTGAGTTATGTTGAAAAGAGTAATCGGGAACTTTTCTGTGACAGCCTGTATTAATTAATTCAAGTCACATGGTTTTATATCCGTGAATCTAGGTAGTGATTTGCACAACTCGCTTAAAATTGGGTGTAGTGCAATATTCACACTACAATTAGTTCCACTCAATTGGTAGCTCAGTCGGTAGAGCGCTGCACTCCGGCCCTCTCGGAAAACGGTGCTGTGGCAGTGCACCGGTAAAAGCTTGGGATCAGTTCTCTGTGGCCAAAATATCGGCCTGACTTGCTACTCAATGCCCTTTGAGTTTTAAGCCCAGAGACATAAGAGACACAACTCTTTCTTTTCAAAAGATACACTCCAAAGCTAGGAAAAGAGGTACACTACCCGTCCAAAGCAGATTGAGGAGTGCCACTGCTTTCTCTTACCGCCTCCAGAGTGTAATTACGCCTCCGAAATCCCCTTTTTCTCTCCATTTCCTCCCAAATTCACAACATGCAACCTGTAATTATTGTTTTTATGCCCATGATTGCCTTCCTGGCTCCCTCACAAACCCACTCTATTTGCAAAAGAGCTCGCTTGAACTCGCTTTTAACACGGGCTGTGGAGGGGGAGCCAAAGTGTCCCTGGCTTATTTTTCTAAGTTGATCGGAGAACTGTTCGCAGCCGGATAATGCTGCTTTACTACATTTGATAGAATTCATGGGCTCATTGATTGGTCAAAGACCTTTGAAAATCGGTCAGTATTTTTTATTTTACTTTCAGTCTATCAAAGTAAGACCCTTCTTTTAAGACTGTCACAATCGCGCGCTTGCACCTGTTCGTCTGCACTGTAGACCGAGTGGTGGCGTAATAAGATCATATAATTGGATTTTATATCAAGGCCATCTCAGATGAAGGCAAAGGTCAAGACCAAAGGTCATAGGTCAAGGACATACAATCATTTTCAAGGTCATTGACCCCAGAATTTCGAACAGATGGCACAGACGTATGTTATGTTATGACTTCATAGTTAGGGTTACTCGATGTCCAGATCAAGGTCACAGGTCAAGATCAAAGGCATGCTTTCCTGGCTCGCTCACAAGCTCACTCTAAAAAAGACCCTCTTCTTTTTCAAGATCAACCCCTCATTTCCCGCCCTAAGGCTGCTACAGTGTCAGTTGTATTATACATATTTGAGAGTACGCCATATTGTTACGCCACAGGTCAGTGACCTTGAATGACCTTGACCTAAAAGTTTTGGGGAACACTTTGTGGGACTTTCCCCTCTATGACCCGAGTCCACTTGTAATGTATTCCCGGTTTCTTTCTGCATGATCACGACATTTTCAAATAGGTCTCCATCACGGCTTAGATACCTTTAGGACCTCGTTTGACCGTTACGATATTGACCTAGGTCAATGAAAATTAGCTATGATGTAGATCACTATTATTTCCGTACACCCCTGGCGTCTTTTAATCGTCGTGGTTTTTCTATATCTCAGGGGGTACTTTAAGACCACCCTCCACAGCACGACTGCATGTTGACGGTGGACCGCTCTCTACTGCGCGTGCCAAGCGTGACGAACCAGCAGCGAGCTCAGCCAAACCCAGCACAGGAACATACCCGGTAAAAGAGCTGCCATCGACGCACCTCTGTGCAACAAATGTCACATATCAAAGAATCCGAATCACTTCGTTACATGGACAGACAAGAAAACACATTAAAACAAATAGGATACGATAGATTTAACATGCTTGTGCAGATTAGGTTTTTAGCTTTCTTGCGCTTAAATGGAGGTGGCTTTCATTATTCCAATGTTTGCGATATCTTGGCGATACATACGCACCATCGGGAAATTGGATATTTCCTCTGCGCTCGGCAGGTTGCCGGTGCTGCAGCGTTGTGTGAAAACAGGGTAATTTCCTCAGTCCGGAAACCCTTTACAGAAGCCTGTAACTATCGGCGCCATTGGGATTTAAAAGTTTTCACCGGGTGGCTGGGTAGCGTTCTCTTCAAAGCAACGTACTCTTCAAACTCTTCCTACTCTTCCGTCCAAACATGTTTCACGGCTGGCAACTGGCAATATCTGAAGAAACTATTTCCACGTTTCTTTGCTTTGCATTGATTCCTATTAGGCACATGCACGCATTCCTCCGTGTGAAGCGCGGAGACTCGGTGACTCATAGTTTTGATCGGTTCACTCTCGTGTATCGGTTCAACCGAGTGTAAGTTCCACTTACAGCGTTTGTCTCTGACAACGCATCGACAACAGAGTATGTGACCACCGGCTAGCGCTAAGCCAAACCATGGTCAAGGATCCGACGAATTTATTTGGTATTGAATACCTATACAGCGTTCTAAGCCTACCTGTGTAATGCTGGTGCATGAGGGGTCAAACACAGCTAAAAATGATATAGGACCTTGAATAATGTGCATGACAAAGGTAATCAAGCTTGTGTGGCAAGTGATGGAACACATACGGCGGTATGGGCTACTTAGTGCACACTTGAAAACGTTCATCCATTATGGATGTAGTTGTGGGACTTGCTGTAGACCTAATGGAGATTGGAACCCGATGTAGCAAGACCTGCTGTAGACTAATGAATTAAATGGCACCCGCTGTAGACCTACTACAGATTGATTGGCGCCCGCTGTAGCAGGACCTACTGTAGACCCACTGCAGATTGAATGGCACCCGCTGTAGACCTACTACAGATTGAATGGCGCCCGCTGTAGCAGGACTCAACCCACGCAGATTGAATGGCACCTAGCAGGACCCGAAACCATAACCTGCTAGCAGGACCTGCTGTACCTGGAGATTGGCACCCGATGTAGCAGACCTGCTGTAGACCTACTGCAGATTGAATGGCACCCGCTGTAGTAGGACCTGCTGTAGACCTAATGGAATTGAATGGCACTCGCTGTAGCAGGACCTGCTGTACACCTACTGCAGATTGAAGAGCCCTTGCTGTAGCAGGACCTGCTGTAACCTAATGGAGATTGGCACCCGATGTAGCAAGACTTGCTGTAGACCTACTGCAGATTGAATGGCACCCGCTGTAGTAGGACCTGCTGTAGACCTAATGGAGATTGAATGGCACTCGCTGTAGCAGGACCTGCTGTACACCTACTGCAGATTGAAGAGCCCTCGCTGTAGCAGGACCTGCTGTAGACCTAATGAGATTGGCACCGATGTAGCAAGACTGCTGAGACCTACTGCAGATTGAATGGCACTAGCTGATAGGACCTGCTGTAGACCTAATGGAGATTGGCACCCGATGTAGCAAGACTTGCTAGACCTACTGCAGATTGAATGGCACCCGCTGTAGTAGGACCTGCGTAGACCTAATGGAGATTGAATGGCACTCGCTGTAGCAGGACCTGCTGTACACCTACTGCAGATTGAAGAGCCCTCGCTTAGCAGGACCTGCTAGACCTAATGGATATTGGCACCGATGTAGCAAGACCTGCTGTAGACCTACTGCAGATTGAATGGCACCGCTGTAGTAGGACCCTGTAGACCTAATGGAATTGAATGGCACTCGCTGTAGCAGGACCTGCTGACACCTACTGCAGATTGAAGAGCCCTTGCTGTAGCAGGACCTGCTGTAGACCTAATGGAGATTGGCACCCGATGTAGCAAGACCTGCTAGACCTACTGCAGATTGAATGGCACCCGCTGTAGTAGGACCTGCTGTAGACCTAATGAGATTGAATGGCACTCGCTGTAGCAGGACCTGCTGTACACCTACTGCAGATTGAAGAGCCTCGCTAGCAGGACCTCTGTAGACCTAATGAGATTGGCACCCGATGTAGCAAGACCTGCTGTAGACCTACTGCAGATTGAATGGCACCAGCTGTAGTAGGACCTGCTGTAGACCTAATGGAGATTGGCACCCGCTGTAGCAGGACCTGCTGTAGACCCACTGCAGATTGAATGGCACCCGCTTTAGCTGTAGACCTACTGCAGATTGAATGGCACCCACTGTAGCAGGACTTGCTGTAGACCCACTGCAGACTGAATGGCACCTGTGGTAGTTAAGGCCAGGGTTATAGCCTTCAAGGAGTGGCCGTTAATCAAAATAGCACACAGAGGGAAGATCAATGTCGATGACTCCTGTCAAAAGCGGACAGCTTTCAGGTGTGGTGATTCCGCAATCGCCAATAATACGCTTCCGAATGATGGGTGAAAACGTAACGTAACTTTTATTCTATGATATATGCATGATTCAGCATTTTTGGTTTGGGCAATATGTTTGTTATTAGAGTTATTGCTTACACAGTTTTACCGTGAAAATTTAAAGGCGATCACAAGCAGCTAATAAGCTTGATGGCGCAGACAGGTGCAGCGACGCTTGTAGAATGTTTCGCAAACAGTTTGTCACAGCAGTGCAAAAATCCGCCAGGTTCAGGCCTGCCGTGGCATGGTTCAGTCGGAACTTTTTCAATTTGCAAGCTGCAGTCGAGCCTTTAATAGCCAGACAGCGGTGACATGCGCGTGCTGCCTCCCTCTGCTGACTAAAAACAGCGCCCGCCTGATTACAAGTTCTGGCGATAACAGCTGACGATGCCCTAGAACATTGCGAAAAGTTGCGCTGCCATTCGCTGCTAGGCGGAACTGGCTCCGCTCTATATGTGAATAGGGTCGAAATCAGTTTGCAATACGCCAAAACCCACAATAGGAGGTCTTTCAACAGACAGGCAGTGATTTGCATATGGGCATGGACTGGTTTCTGTAATCATTGTCTACGTCCGTTCAGGCCAAGCGATAAGACTCACATTCCCGGGATGGAAGAGGCAGCGCCGACTATCGTTCCACGAAGTTTGAAGGAAATGACTTGACCTTTTATCCCCGAGAGTCCGCCCAACCATCCATTCTTTCTCTTTGTTGCCCGAGCACTCGCTTGAAAAAGCATTAGTTTCTGAACCATTCAGAGAACTAGTTATCACTGGGTATCAGAGGACTAAAGGCAGCCACTTTTAGCTCTTGCATAAACTGATCATTCCACAACTCTACGGTGTAGGTGTCTTAAGCACCGAAGTTCTTTTTTATATGCAAATTAGCTGTTCTGGAGGTGCTTTAGAAGTATCTGTTAAAGAATGTATTGATCATTTCGGAATAACACCCAGCAAAAGAGAGAGCAGAACCTTAGCTTATAGTCATTAAAAGTGTTTTCAAGATAGACAAATAACGTATATGTTGTTATGTGACCTTACAATACATGTTTCTGAATCGCAGGTGTGGAACAAATATCGTTAGCTTAGTAGCTGAATTGCCATTTCTACTAATATATCACAGAGAAGGACAAAGCATTTGAAAAACAATTTGATCTACCTTTTTCGACTTCGCAAGCATAACTTTAGAATTAGAATACAAGAAAGGCATACGGCATGTTTTGCAGTGCTATAATGTGATTAACTTTACCAGTTCCCCATACTTAAAAATTAGGTTCTCTTGATCTCCACCTTGTTCCGGAAAGTAAGGCATCAGACTACTTGTCAGTAAAGGTAGAGAAACGCATTGGGTTCTGACCCTTGGAAGACGAAACGCGGTACGATCCCCCCTCTAGAATC
Organism: Lepas anatifera; assembly: GCA_034440635.1. NCBI lineage: Eukaryota > Metazoa > Arthropoda > Thecostraca > Lepadidae > Lepas > Lepas anatifera. The sequence goes on along the minus strand of JAOTON010001623.1, from coordinate 251,273 downwards.
GACTGAAGACATCATTGTGACACAATAATCAGGGTGGCCCAGAGCCATCGAAGACGGTCTGTGGCATTTTCCGTTAACTTTATCCGAACTCTCGCTCACAGTTCTGTTCTGACGTGTGTCACGCGAAAACACTGATAGCAAATCACTAATGCTCCTCGTCAAATCGTATGCTGCCTCGTACTGCCCGTCGCAGCGATTTGCACAATGTGAAACCACCATCTAAAGGTTCTTTCCCTCCACCCTTGCGATAGTTCTGCTGCGTTGGGCTTCCGCACACATTATTACCAAATAAAACAGGCCACTGTCTTCATCTCTATGAACGTCTGTGCGTTTCTCCTCCCAGGCCTTTGAAGCGCTTGAAAAGCTGCTGACGGAGCAAAACATCTGCATTGCGGTAAAAGAGAAGCTGAAGAAGGACTCCGGAATCGCCAATGACGCCGCATACGACAAGATCGTGCTCCGACTTCTGTCTAAGGAGCGAGCCAAAGGTCAGTGGCCAAGTGCTGCAGACTGCACGTGACGGGAGCCTGTATTGACTATTTATTGTGTGAAGTTTGACTGTATAATATTCCTCTCAGTATTGCCACTGGTTCGCTCACCACCAGCGTTACAGCCGAAGAGATTCCGGTCTAGTCCAGGTCGGTTCAGATTTTCCCCAATAATTTAAGACTAATCCGTCCCGAAACGAATGATAAACCGCATTGAAACCGTGTCTAGCGACAGAACCAATCGTGTCCTAATGACAATTCCAAATCTATATCGGGATTATAGATTTTCTGTAAAAAGTAGCCATTGCGATTCTATCTGCGTGCGGATTGGATCCCCGGGTTTGGATTGGATCCGCGGATTTGGATTGGATCCCCGCGGCCTCGGGTTGGGAGGGGGGGGTTGGCTAGCTCTGCCGCCGGCTCTTCAGAGCGGGCAGCTCTGTTGCCTCTGCATTCCGAATGCTGAATCCCAGGCTGCATTATTGAAACATGCACTCTGGCATGGGTTATGTAGCCAGCAACGAGGTACATACATACATTCTCTTCACGCAGAATCAGCCATGGTGCATCTCAATCATACAAAAGGATTCTTCGGTTTCAGTCCAAGAGAATGAATAATTTTGAATCATTTTCAGCAGATTTATATACATAGGCTTTAGCTGCTCTTTTTTAAGAGATGTTTTGACGTCGGGGAAAATTTAAGTAATTTGCAACTGTCAGTTCCTTAGTCTTTATTGTTGCTCTATTGTATCCTTACATGCCTCTGTCTGCACTGTTTATTTTGTAAGCTCTAGTTGTTATTCGTATAGTTCTGTGTTAACATGGCGAACCTCGCAGGATCAGGATATAAATTTGAGATTTTGCGAGGGTCTGGATGGCTGAAACATCCCGGGTTCCCGTAAGACCAGAATTCAGATTGGCATCTGGTCGTTCCTCAAGACATTACGTCAGGTCTATGGCTTTCTCGCCATCAGAGGGCAGCGAATTATCTGCGTTTGTAACGCAGGCTGAAAACACCGTGGGAGCATCAGTTCAAAAAGCATTTTCATACGCACTTCATCTCAACACCAGCACTTCATATGATTGATCGTCACACTTGTGTGAAAGCTTTGCTGAAGCGTAGACAATTGGTGAGACAGCCCATCCAGAGATCAGAAGAATTGTATTACCCAGCGCAAAAAATTCTTACCTCGAGATAAAGGATGCTTCCGGAGACGAAGGTGTCTTGTAAAGTCCAACGCGAGGGAAAATAGTTTTTTCCACTTCACAGAAGTAGTTTTTTAGGTACCATGCTCTGATAACCTGCTTGATTTTAGGGCTTAGTCATGCCTTTATTGATAGCAGTGACAGATTGGAAGGAATTGGTTATTTATACATTTACGCCCCGGATCTCGGGATATTTTTATATATTTTTACCACACACATGCACACACACACACACACGCGCGCACACAATATCCATGTATGTACACATACCTACAGCTACCTGCAATTTAACCCCTTCACACTACACTTGACAGTTTTTGCCTAAATTCTGGTAAATTATTGCTGCTTCAGTAATGACAAAGAGTAACCTGGATGTTTTGCACGTAGCTTCAAGCGGCAGACCCAAAACTGGTTACTAGCCTCCTATTTCGAAAATGATTTGCAGAAATCAATTTTCTCTGCCTTTTTCGTGACAATAACGGTCTTTGATAGTAATTTCTGAAATATGAGGCTGCCAGGTATTGGTGGGTACACAATTGGTTGAAGGTGACAAAAGGTAAGGCTTTGCCCTTGGGGTGCACCACCAGACCGATGGATCTATTGCTCCCAATAGTAAGTGTGTTGGTTGGTCAGCGAAGATTCCGTGTCCAAGTAGGCACTGTCCAGTTTCCTACCATCTCTGGGGTATGAGGCAATCAAGGAAAAAAACTGCCGGAGGTCAGCTTTGATCCAGGGATCTCCTACATGGCCCCGTGCCACCCTATCTATCTGCAAAAAGAAGTTCGCAAGAATTGGTGGTGGAATAGATTAAATCGACAGTGAAGTAAGTACTTTACCTTGTGGTTCTGTGTTATTTTCACCATGTTGGCAAGATCAGTGTTTTTCTGACCTCTGAAACAATCTCTCAGTCGCACTGTCACCCGTGGCCGGTCGGTGGAAACGTACCGAGACAGCAGGCCCCGCCAACCAGTGGCAACACAACCGGAAACAACGCGACAGCTTTTATACAGTTTCTTAACCACTTATCACAAGCTATCACAAACCTTTGTGTCGCTTTGTTTTTCCCAGAGGAGCCAGGACCGAGAAAATTCGACACCTCTCCTCCCCCTCCCGATCCCGTGGTGGCCATCTCTTTTCATCGTCAAAAGTTTTCGAAACGAAATGGGATGGATTGAGGACACTGTTCTGGTTCACTGTCAACAGTGGTCTTTGCTGGTTGTTTTGGGAGAATTCTGCTGTAGCCCTCAGACTGCTCCCGTTGCAGGGGCGTAGGAACAGCTTGAAAAGTGGGTACAAGCTCAGAGCAATACATTATTAATTGCTTCTTTTCTTCAAGGCCTAGTGGTGGCTTTCCTTTTTAAATTGATCGTTTTTACGTATGTGTTTTATTATCCTGTTTAAAGGGAATGTGGCACAATTATAACGTGATTTTAACTGAGGTAGCCAAGCTGTAAATCATGCCAGAAAACCAGGCAATCAAGATATCATTTGTCTTGGAACTCGACATTTCCGCAAAGAATAGCTAAAAACTTACCTGAAATATACCCAAAATGTACCCAAGCAGCGTCAGCTGTTTTTGTGACGCCATGCTGACGTCACGGTGAGTAGTCAGCCTACCAAAGCCTATTGAATATGGAAGTGTTGCCAGATCATGACGTCATGCATAAGCAGAGGTTTATTTCTTACCGTATAGGAGCATTTTAATGTCAAAATATTGAGCTTATTGTACATTTGCCTGAAAAACCATGCTCATTTTCATTATTTGCGGCTAGAAATACCTCTACTTACACTAAATTCTGGGATTCAACCAAGGTGCCTCATTCCCTTTAACCCTTTTTTCTGACATTCGGCTTCTTGTCATGGTGTTTCTTTTTCCGTTTTAGGTATTGGATAAGCAAAAACGTGGCAGGCTGAACTGCTTTTTGTCATTGCATCTGGAGCTCAGGGTTAAAACGTGTTTCCTATCCATCTCATATTTCGGTAAACATTAGTTATAGCTGTTGCTCAAAGCTTCTTACCTGTTCTTTTACGTATGTATGCTGTTGCGGCTCCAATTTTGTCTTTTTGTCCGGGCCCGGTTCATGATATTCTAGTTCTACCACGTATTGACCAAAATCATCAAGTTGATTATTTTGTCAAAGCGAGTGTCCCTAGCTTATGCATCCCAAAAAGAAGAAGAAAAATTTACACATGAGGTTATAATGCATGGATGGAAGACGACTAATGTTTACACAAAAGAGTCACAAATGAGTCGAGTGAAGCAGCTTCCACAGTTGCATGGGGCAAGTTGTTCCAATCTCGGATGGTTTCCGGGAGAAAAGCGTGAAGGTAATAGTCCGTCCTGCATCGTGGTGCCAGAAACTGCTGATTGTGTCCCCGTCGTGGTCTTGGCGGGAGCGGTATAAATTTACTCTTTATCCCTTCTGTATCCATCATGCCGTGTTTTATCTTATAAAGCATCGTAAGCCGAGCTTTTTTCCGTCGCTCTTCAAGAGATGGCCATTTGGGCTCTTTTAGCATCGATGTTACGCTGGCTGTTCTCCGGCAGTCTCTCATTACAAACCTTGTCGCCCCACGTTGAATACTTTCTATTCTATTGATGCTCTGTTGATGGTGAGGGTCCCAGGCGGCACTCGCATATTCTAAAATGGGACGTACATATATTTTGTACGCAGCGTCTTTGATCTTCCGGGAGCTAATTTTCAAATTCCTCTTCAAGATTTGTTGGCTTTGGAACAACATCTTCTCGATGTGCTCATTCCAGCTGCAGTCTTTGCCAGGGCATTTTTAAGGAAAATTCAGTGGGAGGGCATTTCTTGTGCTGGCCATTATAGTGTCTTCAGGGATCAAAACCTCATTTTGAGGGGGTTAATAGGACTTAGACGCGTTAGTGTTAAAAAATGTTTCAATTTTTGTGTTATTCCATGTTATTCCAGGTTATAAATGCTGCCCAGGGCTGCAATTTTTTTCCGCGGAAAAGGTAAAACCGAGTTAGAAGAAAAGGTCAAAGAGGGGCAAAATTTTATTTTCACCAAAGTATCCAAATTAATACCACAAAAGTCAGATTTGAGGCTAAAACAACCACTAGCGGTCGTCATAAGCCCACAGAAAAAGCGACTGGTATCACTGTTTAAAACTAATTATTGACAGTTTGATATTTACTTGACGGAATATTTTCTAGCCCACTACTCATTTAAAGGGAATGTGGGACCTTCATAACGTGATTTTAACGGAGATAGCCAAGTCGTAAAGCAAGTCGGAAAACCCGGTACTCAATATATCATTTGTCTTGGAACTCGAGATTTATGTAGAAAAAAACTAAAACCTACCTGAAATGCACCCATCATGTACCCTTAGCAGCAGGCCACAGTTGTTATGGCTGTTGATGTGACGACATACACTGACGTCACGGTGAGTATCAGTCAATCAAAGTCCTCGAAGCGTATTGAATATGGTAGTGGTTGTCAGATCATGACATCATCCACTGACAGATATTTATTTATTTCCCTAGAGGAGACATTTTAAAAATGAATATATTCGAGCTTATTTTACCTTTTCAGAGAAATAATGGACGGCTGCTTGATTTTCGGCTAAAATTTCCCCTAATTACACTAAATTCTAGGATTCGACCAAGGTGCCACTTTCCTTTAATAGGAAGCCAGGGGTGCCCTTCCAATCCCGCGTGACTATCAAATGATTTTATCCACATAACCAGAACATTTGTTAGCATCCATAATCATCTTGGCCGCACCTCTCCCCGCTAACATTTATTGCTTTCTCCCCAACTATGCATTTTTGCTCTTGAACAGTGGTGGAACTAGGAGTAAATAAATTTATTGCTTACCATCAAATTTCCACCCAAAGGGCACATGTAGTATCGCCTACTTCGCGTCCGGTTTTCGGTGGCCATCATTCTTGTGGATCGTGTTTCTGTCCCTCCCTCCCACCATCATACCATTTCTTCTGCTGTTCTGCTGCTTTTTCGGTGTCAGAATATCGTATTCAAGAGCGGATGAGGTCAAAAGAAGCCATATTTATAGGACAAGGGAAAAACCAGAGATAGCTTAGGTGACAGCTGCTAGAAAAAGGGGCAAAAAGGCCAGATTCCAAGAAAGGGCCAACCGAAAAATATGTGGGGCCAAACGCAAAAAAATATATTTGGATAGATAAAAGATACCCAATTCGAGATATTTCGTCACAAAATGGTCAACCTGGCAGCCATGAAGCTGCCCCAATGTATTCCAAATGAAGAGGTTATTTTCTTATTTTGCTTTATGAGTGTGGCAAGGTAAGTAAATTCCTAAAGTATCCAATACGAGTGTTTTATAGGCTAAATCAAGATAAGTTTTGTGGACCTACCTACTATGATGTGTGGCTATTGCTGTCAAAATCATCTAGGGAATGAAGTACAAAAACCAGTTAATAATTTTTTAGGCTTATCGATGCATTGTCAGGGTCATATGGCGTCGCCAGCTCTTTCCTTGTTAGAAAGGTTTCTCGGGAGACAGTTCGATGATTTCAACGAAGGGCTGTGGCTGAATATTTAATCTCTCCCAATTTTTAACATCTAGGAATCGATAAGAAAGGTCAGCTAACAACTTATCGGCTTTGCAGAACAAATTGATGCAGCGATCTCACTATAAATTTCACGTATGCTACAAGCCTTGGAAAAGGGGGACCAGGGGACCTGGCAACCCCCCACACATTTTGACCAGCAGTTTCCTGATCTCAGTCAAAATGGGAGAAAACCGGAAATTTGTATAACCAGCCGCTGCGGAAGGCAACGATGACCTCAAATTCGAACAGTTTTTGGTACTAACGTGGAAGATTTGTTGTCAGTATCAGGTTGAAGTTTGGCTGGCCCCCTCGCTTTTTTACCGGTGGTGACGTTTATGTATGCTACCACCACAATAATAAATAAAAAGACGAAGCACTTCACACCGCCACACCAGCAACCAGTCTTAACCCTATTTCCGGCAGGGGCAATATTGCCCCCTTCAGGTTTTTCGAGAATATCTCCGAAACGGCTTGCATAGAACTTGAAACTTCCTGACTTTTCCTAAAACTAGTACAGGCAGGTTTTCTGAAATTTTCAAGATTATATATCTACCAGGGGCGGAGCTATGGCTGGGTTTTGGGGAGGTTCTATCCACAAACCAAGTATTATCGTATGCGATGGGTTATTTGTAAAAGGAAGCCGTCTCCTGATCCTGATACCAGTTATATGGTTTTATTATATCATTTTTTATGTGAGATGATTGTGCATTCACAATTGTCACTATTTGTATTCATCAGGGGCGGTTACAGCAGTTCAAAATGGGGGCAATGTTATCAAGAAGGACTAAACGTTAGTAAGTGAGAAGACTGCTTACAGCCGTACCAGGGAATACAATTGGGTATATGAAAATTCAAAATAGTTATAACCCAATTCTAGATTACCAGAGGCGTGTCAAGTCACTACACATTTTCAAAATGTATATTCCCAGCCAGTATCACCGCCGCGACTCAATATCGTTGTATATTGAAAATGTGTTTCCAATCACCCCCACCCCCACGACGAGTCCTTGATCCGCCTATGTCACCCCCTTTCCCAGAGCTGCCATGGGAGGGTAAAAATTATCAGAAATTAAATTTCAACTAGTCGAGGGACTAATACTCATGCATACCATTCGCATATTGTTGGTATGTATTTTACCCCACTGTTTTACCTTACTGCATCCGCCCCTGATGAGTTTTTCACTTTTTTCTCATTTATTTATGTGTCAAAGATGCCAAACAGTATATGACGGCTTCTAATCCACGTAACAAAAACTTTTAGGTTGTATATATTTCCCCTCATAGTCCTGGTCCTGGAACTGCCATTGAATTTCGAATTTTTGCGTAACTCGAGTATATGAAAATTTTGGGTCAATTATTTGTAAATCTGAACTAGTTTTGTGAAAATCGTACAACAGAGACAAGGGTTATGGAAAATCTAAAAAATACACAAAAATTGTATATTTTGCACGACCTTCTCCTAAAAAATAAAAATTTTGAAATTTTCTTTTTTCAAAATAAAGTTTAGCAGCAGAGGAATCTATGGCACTTTGAATTTTCAAAATCGGCCGGTTAGATTACGAGATCTTAGGGGGCCGATATTGCCCCCTTGCCGGAAATAGGGGTAGCCGGGAGCCTGACGGAAATAGGGTTAAGCGCTTTGGCTACACCGTGTCCCGTCTAATCCACGAACGAGCTCTAAGCGCTCACAACTGACCGCGTGTAAAATGAGAGTATCATACAATCTCGCGACACTGGCTGGGGTCTGGGCTTCCGGTCGGATAGAGCATGATGTTTGATTGGTTTTAGGGCAGCGTTCATCTCCAGCGTTGTGATTAATTGATGCTGAGGTTGCTTTGCCGGAATTTCCCGTAGCTACGCGCTTTGTTTCGTCTTCGCACGATGGAGGAGACAGCCACGGATGGAAATTATGTAACGCAACTTTTGTGGACTACCAATTTGGCACCAGCAATAAAACTAAATTATTATTATTATCGGGTGGTGTTCTGTCTTATTTTCATTAGGTGAGTTTTCATTTGTTGCAGTTTAAGTAATCTCCTGTCTTTTTCACTGGGGGGCGCAATTTTCGGGCACTGGGGGGTATTTCGGCTGACTAGGGGGGCAAATGCCCCCAGTTAACATGTTAAAAAATGACCTGGTCTTTGCTGAGGGTGACTCCTAAGTATTTGGCATTCCGGACAGTCTCCAGCGTGTGACCCTGCAGAACATATTGGTATGGTAGGGGTTCTTTGCCTCAGGTTGCCTGAAGTGAGGTACACTTCTGTGGATATTGTTCATTGAGGGATAGTTTGGTAAGGTCTAGGCAATATAAAGGTTAATATCGACATCGATTGATAAGACAATCTTTGGGTAAGAAAGCCAATGTAGAGTAGTAATTATTTCTGGGGATCTGAGATTTTTAGGTAAGGTCATTGATAACAGTGATTCAGTTTGGAGTTTTTAGCAGGACAAACTAGAAGAGCGTATTTATTTGTTTAACAGTTATTGAAATTAATGCATCGATGCTCAAAATCTTCAGTATATTTAAAACTCTTTTCGATGTGCTTCGCACTCCTCAATAATACACTATTCTGCGGTTTTAACTATGATGCAGAGATTGTAGCCAATGGGAGGAGAGGTGCGCCAAACGTATTAACGAGCGCTGTTTGATCCCCTGCGGTCCCAGAATCATTTTGTCCGAACCACCGTCATCTCCCAGCACCGCTACCCTGGAAGCCAAAGCACGGCCTCCAGGCTGGCTCACCGTGAAAAGACTTTGGCTGCGGCGGCGGCGGAGCGGCGACCACGGCGTGATCCCCTGGGGCGGAAATTGCAGCCGCGCTATTGCCGGGGCCGGCAGCTGCCAGATGGGCCGGTCTGCCTCCTTATAGCCACGGAACGTGGCCAGGTTTTTGCGGGAGCTGAAGGCGAAGAAAGAATTTAAGTAAACCATAGGCAATAAGGTCATAATGCTTCTGATGGTGGCGCCATCTAACAGGACCTGCGACTGATGAAAATATCCCAGGTCACCCCGCCTTCAAACCCTTGCATCTGGCTTATTGGTATGCCAAAACCACATGAACACATTAGGTAAGTCACCAGATCATCAGAACATATTGTAATTATCGTACCAGCAGTAGACAGAGGACCCTATGTAAGCATCACATGGTTTAAAAACGATAATTGCAAATGAGGGCTTCTACTAGTGCTGGAATCAGTTGCAGATCTGTATGTGTTCCGCTGACCACCCAACAGCTTCATTGGAACTGCAGCTTTAGAAAGTTTAGATCACGGGTTGAGGGAAGTAGAACACGCCTCGTTAAGAAAAAGAAAACAATCCCTCTTTCTGCGGAACGGTGACTGCGCCGGAAATTATCTGGCTCGGAGCCTGGTGCAGGGAGCACCTCACCCAGCACGCTGGGACAACACACAAAACATGGCTCTTGGAGAAGCAAAGCTATCGCAAACTCAGCCATGCTATGTCGTGTTTTAAGACCCAAGTAGGCAGAAGTATACGATATGATTGTACCAGGCCACACTTTAATCTGTGCCCGAGGACAAGTTCACACAGGAAGGTGTAAGTGTTACGTTTTCTGCTTGATCTTTCACCCGAAATGACTCAGCGAGTTTTGAGATGTCAAAGTCATTTCTCCATCTGTGTTCCGTTCCCTGTGTTTTCATTCCAACATTACATATGGAAATGAGCTCGGGTTATATTACATGTTTTTAATTGTAGTAAACACACAATTAATCCAATGTCGAAGTGGTTGATTTCGCTTCTATCAGTTGTTGCCGAGAGGCTGAGGGTGGTGCCTATTTTTACGAACTCTCAAAGAAAGATAGGTTTGCTGTTATAGCGGCGGATAAGGTATGGCAGTGACGTCATGATGATGGTAAAGAAGTTCAAAATGATCATAATCTGCCAAATGTATACTATTTTGAAACAGTTTTAAAACGCATTCTCGTACAATTCAGTCGTGACTATGTATTGTGTGCAAAACCATCGACTAGATTTTGGCTTTTAAAACTGGCTCAAAATCATATATATTTGGCAGGCTATGATCACTTTCACCACCTTTCCGTTATAACAGAAGTTAACCTTTCTCTAGCGAACAGAAAAATTATGTTCCTTTTCGGGAGTGATTCAAACATGCTGGGCCTTGCCCTGCTCTTACGGGTGGGGGGAGGGCTCGAAACAGGTCAAATCAATTATTCAACTGCTACTGAAGTATCACACCCTGACCAGAATTGACTCGGAATTATTCGCAAACACATCACAAGGGTACTGTCGGAATCCTCAGGCAGTGTCACAAATGATATCTACTGCCTGCAGATTTTCTTTAAAAAATAATAATTATCAAAAAGCTAAAACCATTGCGCAGCTTACGATAATTAGCATAATGCACTAGATACGTTTCCACACGGTTGTAATATTGATATTCCGGTTGTAATATTGATATTCCGTTCATTTGACGGTCCTGTGTGTACGGTCATTCCGGGTGTGAGCACCTGACAGGACCCTGATCCGTATACTTATTACGGTGCTGCAGATAAGTAGCCATTCTCTCGGTTAAATATCTGAACAGGATGGACCCGGGATTGGAGTGGCTCAATTCCCCTGATCCTGGTGATAAATATGATATAGGACGTCCTTGAGAGTCCAAGAAAATGATATATATAAGGGACTATTTTTGCCAGACGCTGGTATGCATAGATTCATCATTTGTCATTAGAAGATATGTCTGCAAAGACACGGAATCAAAATAAGTAAAACCATTTGTCTACATCTCATGAAAGATCCCGGACATTAGACTCAGACGCGTGGCACAAGAAGCAGGCGCTCTACCCCTGATTAAAACCTGTAAATTTTCCGAGATACTACAGAACACAGGAAACGGAGAAATTGCTGATGCTTTGTAGTTAGCAGCAATACCAGCGTGAGCCAGTCCAAGTACCACCGACTATTCGTCACCATCACAGCGCTATAAATAGCCGCTCCAGATGTCAGATGAATGGTTTGGGCACTTGAAAGCATTGGATATGCCTGGCGGTTTGGGTGCGCTAATGTGTTCTGTCGGAGCCGGTGCAATCAAATCTGCCGCTGGCAATGTAACCTGTCGCACTTTAACGGTGAGCTGCTGTGGTGGCCTGTCGTGCTGTCACGGTGAGCTGCTATGGTGGCCTGTCGTGCTGTCACGGTGAGCTGCTGTGGTGCCTGTCGCACTGTCACGGTGAGCTGCTATGGTGGCCTGTCGTGCTGTCACGGTGAGCTGCTGTGGTGGCCTGTCGTACTGTCACGGTGAGGTGCTGTGGTGTGCTGTCGTGCTGTCACGGTGAGCTGCTGTGGTGGCCTGTCGCACTGTCACGGTGAGCTGCTATGGTGGCCTGTCGTACTGTCACGGTGAGCTGCTGTGGTGGCCTGTCGCACTGTCACGGTGAGCTGCTATGGTGGCCTGTCGTGCTGTCACGGTGAGCTGCTGTGGTGGCCTGTCGTACTGTCACGGTGAGCTGCTATGGTGGCCTGTCGTGCTGTCACGGTGAGCTGCTGTGGTGGCCTGTCGCACTGTCACGGTGAGCTGCTATGGTGGCCTGTCGCACTGTCACGGTGAGCTGCTGTGGTGTGTTGTCACGGTGAGCTGCTATGGTGGCTTGTCGTACTGTCACGGTCAGCTGCTATGGTGACCTGTCGTGCTGTCACGGTGAGCTGCTATGGTGGCCTGTCGTGCTGTCACGGTGAGCTGCTGTGGTGTGTTGTCACGGTGAGCTGCTATGGTGGCCTGTCGTGCTGTCACGGTGAGCTGCTATGGTGGCCTGTCGTGCTGTCACGGTGAGCTGCTATGGTGGCTTGTCGTACTGTCACGGTCAGCTGCTATGGTGGCCTGTCGTGCTGTCACGGTGAGCTGCTATGGTGGCTTGTCGTATTGTCATGGTGAGCTGCTATGGTGGCCTGTCGTGCTGTCACGGTCAGCTGCTATGGTGACCTGTCGTGCTGTCACGGTGAGCTGCTATGGTGGCCTGTCGTGCTGTCACGGTGAGGTGCTGTGGTGACCTGTCGTGCTTTCACGGTGAGCTGCTATGGTGGCCTGTCGTGCTGTCACGGTCAGCTGCTATGGTGGCCTGTCGTGCTGTCACGGTGAGCTGCTATGGTGGCCTGTCGTGCTGTCACGGTCAGCTGCTATGGTGGCCTGTCGTGCTGTCACGGTGAGCTGCTATGGTGGCCTGTCGTGCTGTCACGGTGAGCTGCTGTGGTGCCTGTCACTGTCACGGTGAGCTGCTATGGTGGCCTGTCGTACTGTCAAGGTGAGCTGCTGTGGTGGCCTGTCGTACTGTCACGGTGAGCTGCTATGGTGGCTTGTCGTACTGTCACGGTGAGCTGCTGTGGTGTGTTGTCACGGTGAGCTGCTATGGTGGCCTGTCGTACTGTCAAGGTGAGCTGCTATGGTGGCCTGTCGTACTGTCAAGGTGAGGTGCTGTGGTGGCCTGTCGCACTGTCATGGTGAGCTGCTGTGGTGGCCTGTCGTACTGTCAAGGTGAGCTGCTGTGGTGGCTTGTCGTACTGTCACGGTGAGGTGCTGTGGTGGCTTGTCGTACTGTCACGGTGAGGTGCTGTGGTGTATTTTCACGGTCAGCTGCTATGGTGCCTGTCGCACTGTCACGGTGAGCTGCTGTGGTGGCCTGTCGTACTGTCACGGTGAGCTGCAGCTATAGTGGCCTTTCGTACTGTCATGGTCAGCTGCTGTGGTGGCCTGTCGCACTGTCATGGTGAGGTGCTGTGGTGGCCTGTCGCACTGTCATGGTGAGGTGCTGTGGTGGCCTGTCGCACTGTCACGGTGAGCTGCTGTGGTGGCCTGTCGTGCTGTCACGGTGAGCTGCTATGGTGGCCTGTCGTGCTGTCACGGTGAGGAGCTGCTGTGGTGGCCTGTCGTACTGTCACGGTGAGCTGCTGTGGTGGCTTGTCGTACTGTCAAGGTGAGCTGCTGTGGTGGCCTGTCGCACTGTCATGGTGAGCTGCTGTGGTGATCTGTCGCACTGTCACGGTGAGCTGCTGTGGTGTGTTGTCACGGTGAGCTGCTATGGTGGCTTGTCACGGTGAGCTGCTGTGGTGTGCTGTCATGGTGAGCTCTGTGGTGTGCTGTCACGGTGAGCTGCTGTGGTGGCCTGTCGTACTGTCACGGTGAGCTGCAGTGGTGGCTGTCACGGTGGCGCTTTCGTACTGTCACGGTCAGCTGCTGTGGTGGCCTGTCGGCACTGTCACGGTGAGCTGCTGTGGTGGCCTGTCGTGCTGTCACGGTGAGCTGCTATGGTGCCTGTCGTGCTGTCACGGTGAGGAGCTGCTGTGGTGGTCTGTCGCTGTCACGGTGAGCTGCTGTGGTGTGCTTGTCGTACTGTCAAGGTGAGCTGCTGTGGTGGGCTGCTGTACTGTCACGGTGAGCTGCTGTGGTGTGCTGTCGTCACTGTCACGGTGAGCTGCTGTGGTGGCCTGTCGCACTGTCACGGTGAGCTGCTGTGGTGTGCCTGTCGTGTCACTGCTATGGTGTGTAGCTGCTATGGTGTGCTGTCACGGTGAGCTGCTGTGGTGCCTGTCGCTGTCATGGTGAGCTGCTGTGGTGGCCTGTCGCACTGTCATGGTGAGGTGCTGTGGTGGCCTGTCGCACTGTCATGGTGAGCTGCTGTGGGCCTGTCGCACTGTCACGGTGAGCTGCTGTGGTGCTGCTGTCACGGTGAGCTGCTGTGGTGCACTGTCACGGTGAGCTGCTGTGGTGGCCTGTCGTACTGTCACGGTGAGCTGCTGTGGTGCTGTCCTGTCACGGTGAGCTGCTATGGTGGCCTGTCGCACTGTCATGGTGAGGTGCTGTGGTGGCCTGTCGCACTGTCATGGTGAGCTGCTGTGGTGGCCTGTCGCACTGTCACGGTGAGCTGCTGTGGTGGCCTGTCGTACTGTCACGGTGAGCTGCTATGGTGCTGCTGTCACGGTGAGCTGCTGTGGTGTGCTGTCACGGTGAGCTGCTGTGGTGGGCTTGTCGTACTGTCACGGTGAGCTGCTGTGGTGGCCTGTCGTACTGTCACGGTGAGCTGCTGTGGTGGCCTGTCGTACTGTCACGGTGAGCTGCTATGGTGGCCCTGCTGTCACGGTGAGCTGCTGTGGTGTGCTGTCACGGTGAGCTGCTGGTGTGCTGTCACGGTGAGCTGCTGTGGTGGCCTGTCGCACTGTCACGGTGAGCTGCTGTGGTGTGCCTGTCACGGTGAGCTGCTGTGGTGTGCCTGTCACGGTGAGCTGCTGTGGTGGCTGTCACGGTGAGCTGCTGTGGTGTGCTGTCACGGTGAGCTGCTGTGGTGTGCTGTCACGGTGAGCTGCTGTGGTGTGCTGTCGTACTGTCACGGTGAGCTGCTGAGGTGCTGTGGTGTGCTGTACTGTCACGGTGAGCTGCTGTGGTGGCTGCTGTCGTGCTGTCACGGTGAGCTGCTGTGGTGTGCTGTCACGGTGAGCTGCTTGGTGTGCTGTCACGGTGAGCTGCTGTGGTGGCCCAGTGACTCTTGGTGCACTGTCACGGTGAGCTGCTGTGGTGTGCTGTCACGGTGAGCTGCTATGGTGTGCTGTCACGGTGAGCTGCTGTGGTGCTGCTGTCACGGTGAGCTGCTGTGGTGTCGCTGTCACGGTGAGCTGCTGTGGTGCTGCCTGTCACGGTGAGCTGCTGTGGTGTGCTGTCACGGTGAGCTGCTGTGGTGCTGTCGTGCTGTCACGGTGAGCTGCTGTGGTGGCCTGTCGCACTGTCATGGTGAGCTGCTGTGGTGGCCTGTCGTACTGTCACGGTGAGCTGCTGTGGTGTGCTGTCACAGTGAGCTGCTGTGGTGTGCTGTCACGGTGAGCTGCTGTGGTGTGCTGTCACGGTGAGCTGCTGTGGTGTGCTGTCACGGTGAGCTGCTGTGGTGTGCTGTCACAGTGAGCTGCTGTGGTGTGCTGTCACGGTGAGCTGCTGTGGTGTGCTGTCACAGTGAGCTGCTGTGGTGTGCTGTCACAGGTGAGCTGCTGTGGTGTGTCTGTCACAGTGAGCTGCTGTGGTGTGCTGCTGTCACGGTGAGCTGCTGTGGTGTGCTGTCACAGTGAGCTGCTGTGGTGTGCTGTCACAGTGAGCTGCTGTGGTGTGCTGTCACTGTCACGGTGAGCTGCTGTGGTGTGCTGTCACAGTGAGCTGCTGTGGTGTGCTGTCACAGTGAGCTGCTGTGGTGTGCTGTCACAGTGAGCTGCTGTGGTGTGCTGTCACGGTGAGCTGCTGTGGTGTGCTGTCACGGTGAGCTGCTGTGGTGTGCTGTCACAGTGAGCTGCTGTGGTGTGCTGTCACGGTGAGCTGCTGTGGTGTGCTGTCACAGTGAGCTGCTGTGGTGTGCTGTCACAGTGAGCTGCTGTGGTGTGCTGTCACAGTGAGCTGCTGTGGTGTGCTGTCACAGTGGCTGTGGTGAGCTGCTGTGGTGTGCTGTCACGGTGAGCTGCTGTGGTGTGCTGTCACGGTGAGCTGCTGTGGTGTGCTGTCACGGTGAGCTGCTGTGGTGTGCTGTCACAGTGAGCTGCTGTGGTGTGCTGTCACGGTGAGCTGCTGTGGTGTGCTGTCACGGTGAGCTGCTGTGGTGTGCTGTCACGGTGAGCTGCTGTGGTGTGCTGTCACGGTGAGCTGCTGTGGTGTGCTGTCACGGTGAGCTGCTGTGGTGTGCTGTCACAGTGAGCTGCTGTGGTGTGCTGTCACAGTGAGCTGCTGTGGTGTGCTGTCACGGTGAGCTGCTGTGGTGTGCTGTCACGGTGAGCTGCTGTGGTGTGCTGTCACAGTGAGCTGCTGTGGTGTGCTGTCACGGTGAGCTGCTGTGGTGTGCTGTCACAGTGAGCTGCTGTGGTGTGCTGTCACAGTGAGCTGCTGTGGTGTGCTGTCACAGTGAGCTGCTGTGGTGTGCTGTCACAGTGAGCTGCTGTGGTGTGCTGTCACAGTGAGCTGCTGTGGTGTGCTGTCACAGTGAGCTGCTGTGGTGTGTGCTGTCACGGTGAGCTGCTGTGGTGTGCTGTCACAGTGAGCTGCTGTGGTGTGCTGTCACGGTGAGCTGCTGTGGTGTGCTGTCACGGTGAGCTGCTGTGGTGTGCTGTCACAGTGAGCTGCTGTGGTGTGCTGTCACAGTGAGCTGCTGTGGTGTGCTGTCACGGTGAGCTGCTGTGGTGTGCTGTCACAGTGAGCTGCTGTGGTGTGCTGTCACAGTGAGGTGTTGTGGTGTGCTGTCACGGTGAGCTGCTGTGGTGTGCTGTCACAGTGAGCTGCTGTGGTGTGCTGTCACAGTGAGCTGCTGTGGTGTGCTGTCACAGTGAGCTGCTGTGGTGTGCTGTCACGGTGAGCTGCTGTGGTGTGCTGTCACAGTGAGCTGCTGTGGTGTGCTGTCACAGTGAGCTGCTGTGGTGTGCTGTCACAGTGAGCTGCTGTGGTGTGCTGTCACAGTGAGCTGCTGTGGTGTGCTGTCACGGTGAGCTGCTGTGGTGTGCTGTCACAGTGAGCTGCTGTGGTGTGCTGTCACGGTGAGCTGCTGTGGTGTGCTGTCACGGTGAGCTGCTGTGGTGTGCTGTCACAGTGAGCTGCTGTGGTGTGCTGTCACGGTGAGCTGCTGTGGTGTGCTGTCACAGTGAGCTGCTGTGGTGTGCTGTCACAGTGAGCTGCTGTGGTGTGCTGTCACAGTGAGCTGCTGTGGTGTGCTGTCACAGTGAGCTGCTGTGGTGTGCTGTCACAGTGAGCTGCTGTGGTGTGCTGTCACAGTGAGCTGCTGTGGTGTGCTGTCACGGTGAGCTGCTGTGGTGTGCTGTCACAGTGAGCTGCTGTGGTGTGCTGTCACGGTGAGCTGCTGTGGTGTGCTGTCACGGTGAGCTGCTGTGGTGTGCTGTCACAGTGAGCTGCTGTGGTGTGCTGTCACAGTGAGCTGCTGTGGTGTGCTGTCACGGTGAGCTGCTGTGGTGTGCTGTCACGGTGAGCTGCTGTGGTGTGCTGTCACGGTGAGCTGCTGTGGTGTGCTGTCACGGTGAGCTGCTGTGGTGTGCTGTCACAGTGAGCTGCTGTGGTGTGCTGTCACAGTGAGCTTGTTGTGTGCTGTCACGGTGAGCTGCTGTGGTGTGCTGTCACAGTGAGCTGCTGTGGTGTGCTGTCACGGTGAGCTGCTGTGGTGTGCTGTCACGGTGAGCTGCTGTGGTGTGCTGTCACAGTGAGCTGCTGTGGTGTGTTGTCACGGTGAGCTGCTGTGGTGTGCTGTCACGGTGAGCTGCTGTGGTGTGCTGTCACAGTGAGCTGCTGTAGTGTGCTGTCACAGTGAGCTGCTGTGTTGTGCTGTCACGGTGAGCTGCTGTGGTGTGCTGTCACGGTGAGCTGCTGTGGTGTGCTGTCACAGTGAGCTGCTGTGGTGTGCTGTCACGGTGAGCTGCTGTGTTGTGCTGTCACAGTGAGCTGCTGTGGTGTGCTGTCACGGTGAGCTGATGTGGTGTGCTGTCACGGTGAGCTGCTGTGGTGTGTTGTCACAGTGAGCTGCTGTGGTGTGTTGTCACAGTGAGCTGCTGTGTTGTGCTGTCACAGTGAGCTGCTGTGGTGTGCTGTCACGGTGAGCTGCTGTGGTGTGTTGTCACAGTGAGCTGCTGTGGTGTGCTGTCACAGTGAGCTGCTGTGTTGTGCTGTCACAGTGATCTGCTGTGGTGTGCTGTCACGGTGAGCTGCTGTGGTGTGCTGTCACAGTGAGCTGCTGTGGTGTGCTGTCACGGTGAGCTGCTGTGGTGTGCTGTCACAGTGAGCTGCTGTGGTGTGTTGTCACGGTGAGCTGCTGTGGTGTGCTGTCACAGTGAGCTGCTGTGGTGTGCTGTCACAGTGAGCTGCTGTTTTGTGCTGTCACGGTGAGCTGCTGTGGTGTGCTGTCACAGTGAGCTGCTGTGTTGTGCTGTCACAGTGAGCTGCTGTGGTGTGCTGTCACGGTGAGCTGCTGTGGTGTGCTGTCACAGTGAGCTGCTGTGGTGTGTTGTCACGGTGAGCTGCTGTGGTGTGCTGTCACAGTGAGCTGCTGTGGTGTGCTGTCACAGTGAGCTGCTGTGTTGTGCTGTCACAGTGAGCTGCTGTGTTGTGCTGTCACGGTGAGCTGCTGTGGTGTGTTGTCACGGTGAGCTGCTGTGGTGTGCTGTCACAGTGAGCTGCTGTGGTGTGTTGTCACGGTGAGCTGCTGTGGTGTGCTGTCACGGTGAGCTGCTGTGGTGTGCTGTCACAGTGAGCTGCTGTGTTGTGCTGTCACAGTGAGCTGCTGTGTTGTGCTGTCACGGTGAGCTGCTGTGGTGTGCTGTCACGGTGAGCTGCTGTGGTGTGCTGTCACAGTGAGCTGCTGTGGTGTGCTGTCACAGTGAGCTGCTGTGGTGTGCTGTCACAGTGAGCTGCTGTGGTGTGCTGTCACAGTGAGCTGCTGTGGTGGTTTGTCACGGTGAGCTGCTGTGTTGTGCTGTCACGGTGAGCTGCTGTGGTGTGTTGTCACAGTGAGCTGCTGTGGTGTGCTGTCACGGTGAGCTGCTGTGGTGTGTTGTCACAGTGAGCTGCTGTGGTGTGCTGTCACGGTGAGCTGCTGTGTTGTGCTGTCACGGTGAGCTGCTGTGGTGTGTTGTCACAGTGAGCTGCTGTGGTGATGAGATTTGTCAGCTGCAAACACCGTCTTGGAACCAAACTTTGAAGGCTCATGTAGGTCACCTGTTTGTGAATTGCAGGGATGAGAATGATTACTGACGCATTGTGTTTTTGATGTACAGAACAATCGCAACTTCGGGCTGTTTGTGGGCGAGGCTCCTTTTTGTTGTTGGTGAGGCTCCTTTTTGCAACGCAGCTGTTCATTCGAAACTATGCATTACATTAGCGCCAGGAGTATATCCGTGGCCACAAGATAGCATTCCAGAGCCTGTTCAGTGGAGAGCACTGGACCAGCGTGGCTCACGGATGGCAAAGGTGGCCTGTGGTCCTAGTGCTCTGCCGCCTCCTCAACGTGATGCTCAGTGAAACACATAACTGAACTTGTACCACCCATCGCCTTCCCGTAATCTTACAGTTATATGTTTGCTAGCGAAAGAATGTGTCGATTCATATCTAAGTCTATTGATTGGATAGTGTTGCTCTTTTAGCCATTCTAAGTGGAGAGAAGGGTTAAAGAAACTCCTCTCAATCTACAGCAGGATCCACTTATACGGCTAGTGCATGGCGCGGTTTAAAAACGGAACTACCATTTCTCTGCTGAGTGAAAGTGGGATGCGCCATGCCCACTTCTGAAACGTTACAAGCACAGTTTCATTTATAAATGGCAGGGCTTTGATTGCCGTTGTGGCTGTGTCCCGTGGCATTTCTGGGAGCTTTAGTGTCGCTGTTCAGTGCAAGGCTTAAATATTTCCGTGCCAGCCTCAGCTATAACTGAGTTCTGCTCGGGTTTTATTGCAGTGGGTTTGGACTCTGCCTTCTGACGTGAGCGGTGAGCCCAAACGTTATTTATGAGTGAATGACTGAGATTGCAGCGATGATGGGACTGGGCGCCCCGTTCCATCCAGTTTGTCCTCTCTTTGTTTAGATTCACTGGTGGTTCACCTCACTTTCAGGCACGTGAGTTTAAGTTATTTCAGTTCTCAGCTGTGGCCCGGCTCGGGTCCGGTGGAAGGCCCCTGACCGGGATCCAGCTGCTTATTTGGCTGTGGTTGGCACAGCTTCAGCAGTCGCTGGTTACGTCCCGGTTTCGGCTGTGACCTTGGGCATCACCGGTGTTAGCTAAGGCACCGGCATCGTTCACACTTGTGAACGCGCTGGCTTCTGGGAACAGATGTGTGACATTGTCTGCAATTGAAGTTGCCCTCAGCTCGGAGAACGATGTAGCGGATGTGAAAGTGACATCTGCTGCAGATGCGATTGTGTGACGTCTGTTACAGGTCTTGTTGTGTGACATCTGCTGCAGGTGGGATTGTGTGACGTCTGTTACAGGTCTTGTGTGACATCTGCTGCAGATGCGATTGTGTGACGTCTGTTACAGGTCTTGTTGTGTGACATCTGCTGCAGGTGTGATTGTGTGACGTCTATTACAGGTCTTGTTGTGTGACATCTGCTGCAGATGTGATTGTGTGACGTCTATTACAGGTCTTGTTGTATGACATCTGCTGCAGGTGTGATCGTGTTCGGCTCAGACCAGGAGGTGGAGGGCCTGATGCGAGCCGTGCGCCGTATGAACGCCACCGGGAGGTTCTCCTGGATCGGCTCGGATGGCTGGTCAGCGCGCTCGCTCGTCTCAGACGGCAACGAGCCGGAGGTGGAGGGCACCCTGTCCGTCCAGCCGCAGGCCAACCCCATTAGGGGCTTCAAGGAGTACTTCCTCAACCTCACCGTGGAGAACAACAAACGCAACCCGTGGTTCACCGGTAAGGTTCGGGGCGTTGGTATGGCTGAGCATTGAGACCCAATTGGTTCAAATGTTGTTGATTTCGTTCCTGGGGTCGATTGGGAACAAAGTGTAGGTTAACTCTCATAATTGGCAAAGAATGCTAACGCGTGGAAAATTTTATAACCACATCAGCCTTGCAAAGTATTGTATAATACATTTCTTGAATACATTTATGATGTTCACGGGATAGAATTTTTCACTGGTGGTCTTATTGAAGACTGCAGTGCACTCATAAGCAGAAAGCAGCCTATTTTCTTCGCTGTACAGCTGGATGCTAATTTGGGTGTGAAAAAGGATGAGTTTTATGTTTTCATATCTATATAGTCTGCATTTCTTGTGTAGCCAAAAAACATATCGCAAGACAGTCAGTTATTTTTGAACATAGGCGTTATTCAACTGATAACTAGTACCCTTTAAAAGGAGAATGATGGGTCCACTTTTCGGACATATGCTGCAGAACTAATAACATTACAACAAATGCATACGTGAACATATCATTCTGTATTTTGGGGATGACGGCAGCTGCCTGCATCTATCTGATCCTGTCAGCACGAGGGAGATGTGCTCCAAACGACGTTAGACATGCTCCACATAGGTGCAAATGGTCGCTTTCCATGCAAAACACAATAACGTTCGATGATTTAATGAAAATTCATAGTAATGTAATGAGAAGAATTTTCGGGTAGCTGAGACAGAGCTTCTGATCTACTTCAGGAGCACGATTTTTCTTGCGAAAATGTTCATCCATCTATTAACTTGACATCAGATTTTCTTACAGAGACTTGGCGTTCTAGCTTGATATGCATTATCATGGAGTGATTTTCAGAGATTTTATTGGGAGCCCTCCTTAGCGTTTGGCTGTGATATTTATAGCTAACTTGTAAATCAAAATAAATGCGTCGTGACAGATTTACGACGCGCTAAATTCGCCGCGGGCAAGATTACACCCGGTCCGAACGGTGGCGATATATCACCAGCCGGTCTTTTCCTTCTCTTTGACGCCAATCAGGTGGCTATTCGGAGAAGTTTGTCGTCAGAGTTCTTGATCGCTGTCACTTTTAATGTGTGGGTATGTTAAAGTGTGTTCGTTTCTTTTCTCGTTTTCCAGTTGTATGATGTACAGAAGGGTAAAACGGTATCGAATGGAGCTACTTGACGAGATGATATGATGTTCTTTGACACATCCTCTCGAGTGCGAGAAAGAAAATTGAAGCAAATCTCTCTCGGACTCGAAAAAGTGGGCCAAGGAACATCCTATTATTCCGTCAATTCAATACCAGTTTGCCCTATTGTACACCCTATGATGATTTTATTATTGCTCACCGTTTTGACACGATATTTGCTTTCATACATTGACTGAATAGAAATATTGATTTGAAATCGGCTATCATGAGATGGCCTGCATCCAATTTTACAGATGCAGGCCATCATGTATGCAGGTATCTTGTATGTTCCAGGTCCTTGATAATAGCTGTGCCCTTTTGCAAAATGTAACCATTTATTTTTCTCAATTTTTCACCTTGAATTTTAGGGGATAGCCAAAATAAGGGCTTATCATGCCAAAAATCACGCTCCTTACCGCAACATCTAAACTAACCTAAAGATTATGGACGAGAAACCATCATGATCATCAACATAGGTGTTTTTGGGCGCGTCGGCGGCTGTACCGGCCTCCTAAGCTCACTTGCTGAGGGACATCACTGAACAGCTTATCTATTTAGGCACGTACATACATCTTTACCTATAAGCACCATCTAAAACTCTAGTCATTTGTGAACCGGTTGTTTGTTGCCGACCCCGAGATTAGGCACGTGATCTGAAAACTGCGCTTTCGTGTGATTTCGACTTTTCGAAATGTCCCAGAGACTTATTTTGACCAGCGGCGTCAAGTGCCAGGGTCACGTTTCTGCAATCTGCACGACCCCGAAGTCCTCGCCATTTCCCTGGCGCCGAGCCACTCCCTCTCTCTCGTCTGAACATGTCTCTCACCGCCGCGCCAGGAATGCCGCTCGTAAAGTGGACGTGCGCCGGATACGCCGGTCGCGCCGCCTCGGCCGCAGTTCTCGCGGTGCTATTGCTCCGCTACAGCAGCGTCGGCACGACTGTGCAATTGGTTTACACCGTCCGCGTCAGTCCAATAAAACGGCGCGCAGGGCCAACAAACGGTGCCCGCTGCCGGCGCAGTCGGCGCGCCCGAGGAGCAGCCGATTAGTATGCGGTGGCGGCGAGGGTGGCAGGGCTCAGGTCCCAGCCGAGTCCCCCCGGCGCACGCCCCACAACGATCCAATCCCGCCGGACTAATCCTCGCAGCGACCGGCGGCTACCGGGCCTCCCTCCAGACCGATAAATGGACAGAATGGACGGAAACCGGTCGAAATCGGACCTGGTGACACTACCGCCAAATTTCTCAACATATAAACTTTTGTCACGTGTGACAGAACCACACCCGAGGGTGGATCCAGGTGGTGGTGGCAAGCAAGTATTTCCCCAAGTCCTCCGGTTTTTCTGGTTTTCTTTTGAAGAATATTTATCACAATCTTGGATCGGTTTGCCCCTGGTCCTTCCTCAGACCATCGGTCCGGATTCGGGAGTGAATGCAACTCATGCACTGCAACAATTTCTACTTGAGAATTTCGAATCAACGACAAATAGCTGCTTCAAAATAGTTTAAGTGGGCTTAAGTATACCTTCAACCTAAAACAATAGCACTCTTTTATGCTGAACTGCCTGCCAAAATCAGCAACGCACCACAGTAAAATATTTGTGGTTTACATGGCACTAAGTAGAAGTACCAGGTATATATTTACTCATCTTTGACAACAGATGATAGCAGTAAGGTGGCAAAAGTACCCATTTTTCATGGGAAATTTGGATCTATGAATATTTATGAGCCCTCATTAATTATAACCCTAGTTGTATCCGAACACTGCATATAACATATCAAAGCTATGTCCTAGGGTTAGTACGCTAATAGTTTTTCTCTATATACGCCCCCTTACGCTCGGTGGTGTCGCTTGGTTTGATTACGTCAAAACTATCCATTCCATCAGAAAGCATTTTACGTCTCACGAGTGTTGCAAAATGTAGCTGTGATGGTTCTAGCATGAACATATATTTATATTTGTATTTTCTTCCACCAAAAACACAAATGACCCCAGTTACAGGTGCAGTCGAATATCACACAAACATGTATGTTTGCTGTGTGTATACTTTGTGTATGTTTGTACACACAAAGTATATACACAGCAGTTTTTAATGTGAAAATGAGTTTAGGGAAGACGAGAATTTTTATGGCGTATTCTTTGTATGAGCACAATGTATCATGGAAAAATATACGTGCCTACAAGAATTTAGAAAATATTTACACATAGAAGCTACAAAACGTGTATGCAGACCTTGGTTGAGGGTATCTGGCTGAATATTGAAGCCACCAGCTGCCGTCATTTTGTTTTTGTTATGCATTTTGTTATGTAGAACTGTACCAAACACCATACCACTAAATTCCTGAGCTTAAATCACGAGGAGCTGAACTTAGGGAAGTAAAGCTTACGATCGTGGCTGAGGGCGTCCGGCCGAGTTTCGAAGCCTCCAGCCGCCACCATTTTGTTTTTCAGTTTGCTGTTACTGTCCGCATATTCCATGCAGAATCGTCTCAGCAGTGAGCAAATGAGGAAACATCACGCCAAAGGCATTGTCCAAAAGATGTTGCCGCAGAAAGCGGAATGATTTACCACAATTCAGCCACCTGAAAGCACGATTTTCCGCTGGTCCCACGTGTAACGATAGGATGGCGTGACTGCTAAGAGATGTGGTGATATTCTGGGAACTATGTTCGTTTCATGGAGTTCTCAATGGCACCAAATCACGCCACCGCCGCCGAACGGGCCCATGGTAGCTCCAAACCGCTGCTGACGGAACCAGATGTGATGCCCTCTCGTGGATATAGTCTCAGTGATGTTGAGAAGGCTTTATTTAAAATCTCTGTTGAACTGGGGGCCCCGAGACAGCTGAAATGTTGTCACGAGGCTCCGTATAATCAGCAATAGTAGTTGTGTGATTCTGACACAGTTTAAACCGATAGTTCTAAGCTGGACTTGAACGACGCAACAACTGCCAAGGTTATACGGCGTCGCCAGCTCTCACTCTGTTGGGAGGGATTTGGGGGATCAGATCAACTTATTGATAGGCTCTGCGGGGACATGAGCCCGGGACCGGTGGCTCAGAGGGCAGGTGCTCTACCACTGAACCATGCATCCCCCGGGTCTCAGCTTAATACGTAGAGCTGCTTAGTTGGATGATACTGTGCTCAAACTTCAATCAGCCCGGAAAATGTAATGGAATTTCTAAAGGTGAAGATGACGGAAAAATTACGAGACTGAGGTATGCTTATACCGGCACGCGCAGATTCTTCAGCGCTTCACATATAGCCAAAGAAGCTGACGTGCCCTAAAACACCAATCATTCTTCGGCGCTTACCACCGCTGCGCTGTTGTGTCGGCAGAGTACTGGGAGCACAAATTCAGCTGCAAGTACCCGGGCAGCACGCGAACCATGTACAACAAGGAGTACGAGAAGAAGCCGTGCACCGGCCGCGAGCCGGTCAGCAGGAACAACACGCAGTTCGAGGCGCAGCTGCAGTTCGTTAGTGACGCCGTCATGGCCTTCGCCCACGCCTTTCGGTCAGTTCACAACCTCCGTCATCATCGTCATCATGTATACGTAGAAGTATGCATATAAAGTGTAAAGGCTAAATGGTGCCATTTTTTATCAGTCTACATTACAAGTGCGGGAACATGTTTGTGGACGGGCCAAATATCAACGGCTTAATAATTTACTTTTATTTTCACAGGAGGAATTTGATTTTTATAGGAGCACTCTGATTTTTTACAAGGAGTTTCCTTATGAATTACAATTGAATTCCTTATTACGCTGTATTAGTAATAAGATTCTCATCATTTGAATATAAAGCTGATGTCAGTTTATGGTATTATCCTAGTCAAAAAAATTGACATGACATTTTCCCAAAACTGCGATCATGGGTTAATTATGTCAATATTTTTGGACACATGTGGCACGTTTTCCTACGCAAAACAAACACGCATATTGGCTAGTCGTATTTTCCACGTCAAAGTCTAACGCATGTCTTAGAACCTTTTTTCAGAGCATCTTCATGCTCGGGGGATCTTAGCACTGAAGTCTGATTCATTTACGTTTAAGGTAACTTTGTCTCTAAGAACATATCCGTATGGGATGCCCTGACAAAATAAGATTTGTTGTTTTCATCCCAAATTAAGCTTCAGGGTGAATTATGTGCATGAAAAGTATGCTTAAAGCTTGTTAGGCCTCTTCTTTGCATTTTTGTAAGAAATAACTATGTTTAGGTAACGGTTATGAACACCTTGTTGACAGTACCCCGATAGTTCACAGAACTATGATAGTTCATCGAAAAAGGAGGTTTCATGCTCCGCAGGCATTTTCAGTTTTAAGCGGAATTTAAGACAAGGTGAATTTTCTTCGACTTTTTGGTGATGGGAAATCATATTTTAGTTTTAGCACAGACAGTGCCAAGAGGCCGATGTCAGACGCAGAGTGACACTAGTCCCGTTCTTTAAGGCAAAATGTAGGATTGTTATGATAAACTTTTCCTTCCTCATTTTCTGGGAAATGCCATTACCTTAATTCTACATTATCTCGAAATAGCGGAGCAGGGACGCTGGCGCAGATCCATGGTGGGGGCAAAGTGGTATAGCCTTTCTCCCGAACCTATGGTGGCCATCTAATCTCTCAAGCGGTCCGACAAGGGAAATTTGCGACATTTATATGCAAAGACAGCATTTCCCAGTGTCCACCTCATTATCCGTCATCAGTATTCGATAGCATATGAACCCTAAAGCCCAACCAAGCTCACAAACTCTATAGTGGGACCTGCGAGAAGCAACGGAAGTGGTGACTTCATAGACGCAGTAAACACCGTTGTTGGTGACTTTCGGGATTACCGATCGAGGGGGAGCATATGGTCGGGGTAGCGCCCTCTGGACCAGCGGTCAGCCACTTTTGGACAGAAATACCTATCAGGTGGGCGCCAAATCCTATTGCAGGGGCAGCGATGTCCGCATCGGGGAGGGGGGGCTGGGCAGTGAACTCCTTGCGTAGAAGTAACAAATTAATACAATAATATTTTGAGAAAATTTTCCAAATACATTAACACACCCGGCAGAGAGAGGTCTGGCGTCAACGCGCAGTGGAGGAGTCCTAATGTGACCCCTCCCCTTAGATCCCAGAAACCATAAATTCATCTCTTTCAAATATGGCTAAGTAGCGTTTTCCGGCAGCGAACGGTTCTTCGGCCACCTTGGAAAAATAGGCGAGAGGGTATTTTAGGGCCCCCTGCACTGCTCGTGTTACAATAAAAAATAAAGAAATGTATTTTATTATCTACAAAATGGGGTATAATTTTATTGAAAAGTATGTAGATGAAACCTGTCAGTGTTTATACGCTAGAACCGTCAAAAACAATGGGTATCCAATAAAACATGTTGTAAATAACACACAACTGGATACGCAGGGCAGCGAAATTCATCGCTCACCTCTAAGCTGGTCTTCCCTGAACAGCGCAAAAAAACGAAAAGACACAGAACAACGTGACTTACGGTACGTTATCCTTGGTTAATTTTACTAGTGTGACTACATGCTTTAGATCAGGTTGATTCAGGGTAAGGAGTCAGTTCAGGCCATGCGACCTGACCAAAATAAAAAATCGCCAGTTTGAAGGCGGCAAAAGACCATCCGCCAAACCGCTCAGTTCAAACATTTCACGATATAATGAGGACATTTTGTTCTTCAAATCTATCCTTGAAATGTTCTCTTTGTTGATTCTAAAGTGGGGTCAATGTTTTCCACTCCCTTATAAGTATATGGAAAGAACAGAAAGGGTTCGTTTTCAATAAATATAGGCTGTAGTAAGTTGGAAGTCTCCATACGATCTATTTTTAGTACTTTGCTGATAACCAAGTTGAGTGTTTGAGCATGTTACGCCTAAGAGGTCATCTCAGGTCACCAGGGCAGACAGTGGATATTTTGCCATTGAATTCGTTTTTATTTTTATGGGTTCAGGGTAAGAGCACTCGCAGATTTCATACATACAGGGGCGTCGCCACCATGGGGGCCATGGCGCCATGGATTTTTGGAGGACCTCCACCTAACACAGGAGGCCCCCTTTGATACTTAGAGTCTGGAATAGCCCCTTGAGTATCAGAGTGCAGCCTACCTGTTTATAAAGGAGGCTAGCTAATTGACCTATACAGGAGGCCCCATTAGCTATAAAGAAGGTCCCATAACGGCATACCTAGAAGACCCTTTTGCTTAAAAAGGAGGCGCCCTCAATGGCCCACATAGCCGTCACCTTTACTTATAAAGCAAGTCGCATATGCGGCCTATCCAGGACGCCCCCTTAACCCGCGCCCCACCGGGGGTCCGGCGCCACCTTCGCCCCACCGGGGCATCGATGGCCCCCATCTAACTCCGAAAATATGGGCGTTAGCGCAAATCTGCAAAGTGCATTAGAAAGCTCGCGTGAATGCAGTACGAAATTACTTTGCATGCTTTAGCGCCTAGGTCAATAGTTTGACCTCCAGAGGTCAAATTAGGTCAAGCTCGGCTATTTTCACTCAAATATGCAATGCTTAAGCAAACTGAGCATAACTCTTATGCTATTAGAGCTATTGAGATGTGGTAAAGTCCATTGAATAGGAAAAGGCCAGACCTTTATATGCTATGTGGAACGTAATGACCTCCCGCCAGTGGTTTGACCTCCAGAGGTCACCTCGTGACCTAATATGATCTGAGGTCACGAAAGGTCAGAAGGTGACCTTGTCGTATATCACACGAAAGCCAGTGACAAGACAGACACGGCGGTGTTTGATTAAGCGCTCTAGCTTATCTAGGTCAAAAGTTATTGTCAAAAGTTATTGTCAAAATACTGTTTTTGACCCCTGGTGACCTTGTATGACTTTGGAGAGGTGAAAGGGCAAATATGACGCCTGTAATCCGTGAAAGAGTGTCAAAGAACGCTTTCTGATCAAACCGAGCATTTTCAATCGTTTTTGTGACTTTTAGATCAAAAGGCAGCTTTTCCCCATACTTTTTCAATGGGAGAGGTCACCTTGTGACTAACCCCAGGTCACGAAATCGAAAAATCCCGGATATGCACCTTGTAGACCTTGAAGGGGTCATGAAGTGTAAGAGAGTTTCAAATTGATCGATTTCGAAATGTAGCTCTTACAGAGCTCTAAAGTTGAAGTGAGGTGACCTTGGCTGACCTCGTCTGGTGACCTGACCTTCGGTGAACCGGGGTAAAAAATTTCAGGGATGGTGGGAAAATGATGCAGTAAGATGTAGAACCCTCAACCACGGTGCTGCGCCTCGTTTTTCTGCTATTCCGGAAAAACCTTAGGGGGAGCATCGATGCCCCCCGGTTGGGCGAGGGTTAATTATAAAGGACGCCCACTAAATGACCTACGTATAGGTGCCTTTACTCATAAAAGAGGTCCCTAAACGGCCAACATAGGAGGCTGCTTACTTGTGAAGAAGAGAATGCTGAGTGTTTTTATAAAACTTACCTCGGGACGGAAAATGGCAAATCCAATATGATTGAGATAAAGGTTATATGTAGATTAATAACGATTATCAATACCCAAATTGTGTGTGTGTGTTTTTTACTCAAATGAGTCCTGATGCAACATTTAATTCACGTTTTTGTCTAGGACATGACACTAAGAATATCTAATGTCCTTATCGTCTGTTAGCCCTTTGCAAACAAGGCCGGTTTGTCCTAGACACCAACCCATGTATCTAGTATCGAACTGTTTTCAAAGCCGCAGCATCTGGTGTGCATTGAACCCATCCTTTTCTGTTGGTTCCATTATGTGGTAATGAAATTTGCATGGTGATGTGCCGCCCGCATTTCGCCAATGTCACCCCCCAACACAGGCTGCGATTAGGTATGCATGGAACAGAACAGCTGTCCCTGCCGGCTGCTCCTGTCTGAAACACCATTTGTTGCAAGCGCTTCCACACTGATGAAGACAGCCTTCCAACTGGCGTTGATGTCAACATGATGTGATTAAGACTATGTAAGGAGACGGCAAAGACAGTGGTGGAAGGGGTGAAGGAAGGTGACCGACCACAAAATGCAGTTGATAAGGCCTTCTATCATTGTGTGGGTCATGCATTTCAATAATGGGCAGGCTCGGGAAATACAGTGAAATAAAGTCGTCGTTCCTGCTTGTTATTATATATGTTTATTGTCATATGCCTATAGGTTTTATATGTATGTTTATCGTCATGTGTCTGTTATCAGGGTCACTTATAACTGACACACTTCGTCTAATTGCAGTGAATAGGTCTAAATAGGCATGTGGATGTTTAAGAATATTTTCACAGGACCAAATGGGATGTGAATGTGTTCTCCCGCCATGGGGATTGAACCTGTGTTAATCCATACTATCCCTATCTGCATGCTAGCAATGAAATCTGCAGGCCATCCGGCCCAGCTTCATAAGACGTCTTATAACGCTTACAGGATGTTGTATGCTTCGCTATTGATCGAACCTTTGCATCAATTCCTTTCACTAACACCCGCACTGGAGAGGGGTCTGGCACTGACGCGCACTGGATGTGGCCTGGTAGCCCCGCTAAGATCTAAAAATCTAATAGGCGTAGAATAATTCTTTTTTTTGGGTGAGTGATGGCTATGGTGATCTACATGATGCCCAATTTATTGCCCTAGATAAATATCTTCAAGGTCAAACAAGGTCATAAATGTCAAATCTTGGCCATGCTAGGGACCTATCGGAAAATACCATGATTATGCGGGAAACAGGCTGAAATAAGCTAAAGGTGGACCAGTGTCATAGAGGAAAGGTCACAAAGAATCTTTCCTACAATTTTGGTGTCAAGGTCATTCTAGGGCATTGACTTATGAGGTCACAATATTGTATACTGCTAATAATGTACACTATAACTAGCACTATAACAACTGTTTGGCGGAAAATGAGGTTTGACCTTTACCAATGACATTTGAACTTGATCTTCGACCTTTACATTGAGTTACCTTAACTATGACGTCATAGCATAATATACAACAGACCGGGTAACACCATTTGACCGGCACATATAGCCTCTGCAGCTGCAGTGCCCTAAAACTCCAATTATTATCACCATTTGACCACCGGAAGCACTTTTGGGTCAATGACCTTGAAAGTGCTGATATGACCTTAAACTGTGACCTTTGACCTTGACATTTACCCTCATTTGAAGTGACCTTGACATAGAATTTCGGTTATATGGCGTTATGACGTCACCACTTGGTCTCCAATGCAAGCGAATTGGTCCGACCACGCCGTGGAAGAGGTCTTAAGTGCCCCCTGGTATCTCGGAAACCGAGAGAGTTAAAAAAATGTCCGTTGGGGGGCGTATGGGGGCGATAAGGATCCACCTTATGACAAAGCATCATTGACCTAGATCAATACCTTCAATGTCAAACGAGGTCGTAAAGGTGGAATCTAGGCCGTGCTGGAGACCTACTGGGAAATGCCGTTATTTTGCGGAGAGAAGCTGAGAATACACTAAAAGCGGACTAAAGCCATAGAGGGAAGGTCCCATACAATGTTTTCTGAATTTTTAAATTCAAGACCATTCATAGTCAATGACCTATGACGTAACAATCTGACATATTCCCAATAATGCACAATATAACTTGCACTATAGCAGCCTTGGGTGAAAAAAAGGGTTTGACCTTAAAAAATACCTTTGACCTTGACCTTTTGCTTGACCTTGACCTTGAGTGGGGTTTACTATGAAGTCATAGCATAGAATATATCATACTGAATAATGTCATATGACCGGAATACTGGGTTCAAAGACCTTGACCTGTGACCCTTGACCTTGACCTTGAACTTGGTGTGGATTGACCTTGACATATAGCCTGACTATATGAAGCTATGACGTCACCATTCAGTCTACAGTGCAGGCAAACTGGTACGACCGCGCCATTGCGATGGTCTGACTCTGAAAGCCTGTAAATCAAAACCTTATTGACCGATTTTCAAACAATTTCCACCATCGACGCGCTCATAAAAATTCTCCCAAATTTGGTCGAGTACCGTTTTCCGACAGTGAGCGGTTCTCCAGCGACCTCGGAAGCATAGGGGGAGCACTGTAGGACCCCCTCCACTGCATGTTTTAACTAATGGATATTGAAATTTCAAAATTACGAGCCTGCTAGTATTTACTATTGGTGTGCGGTGTGGCATAATTCGACGGGAAACGAGCTGGGCAAACATGTTGTTCCCCCTGGCTTCGCATCTAACGCTAAACTTCGGAAGTTATCAACTGCACAACAAAACCTTAGCTGTGCTTTCCTTAGTTTTGGCGGGATTTCAAAGGCTGGGGTCCGGGTTAGTGGCAAAATATTGATTTTTCATGGAAGGTTTCACCCTCCCTCCCTTTGATGAATTAATGACTGAGACACTATGTTCAGGAAGCATTCTTCCGTGGGTCCGGAACAGCGCGAATGAGCTGTAAATAACCACTTATATCGCCCTTATCTAACAGCTACTGACGTTAACAAAATATCAAAACTTAGAAGATAGGGGTGAAATCAGAAGGTAGAGATTCGACCTAACAGTATATCTAAAAAATTCGGTTCGACAAAAAATATTTAAAAGCTTAACCTGGCCTTCATCCAACTCCTCGACACTCGGGATGGGCTCCTCAACCTTCAACGTGGAGAGCCATTGTCTCAGAATTCCCTTCACTTGCCCCTCTCGACCCTCGTCATATTGGGTATTTTATGATTGTTTGAACTTTGTTGTCTTTCGTCTTTAAAAGCAATGGACATCCGAATACCCGCTGCAAAATGTTATATATGATTGGAAATCATTGTTGGGGTATTTACGTGATGGCAGTGTTCAAGAAGCTACCTGGATTTTGAGAGACCTAACCAAAAGGGGGAAACATACAACCACGGAAAATCACGAGCCTTTAGGGCTAGTATTATCTAAAGATCTAAGCTATCACCAGCATGTGAATGATATCACGAACAAAACTAATTTAGCACTAATAAGTACAGTCATAGAGATACATTAGTCATAGAGTCATAAAGATACAACTAGAGAGGACAGCGCACCTATGTGAACATCAAAATTGAACGTTTTGTGAGTACAAATATAGGCCTCTGTGAGTAAGCTCGTGACTACTTACTGAAACACCTCTCTGGTAATCATATTGAATTTGATTTAATTCAATTAATTCAACCAAACGTTGTCATGACAACTATCTAATTACCCGGGGGCAAAGTGCAAAAAGCTGTCCGGCGTGTTGTAAAAGGTTGTTGCACAGAAATTAAATCCCTGAAGATTCAGGATCATGACCTTGGGTGGACAACCGATACAGCGCCTACTCGTTGTCCGCAGGAGGTGCATTTGTCAAAGGTTGCACGCGCAAAATCGGCCCTTGCCTCTTGGACTTAAACGCCTCATAACTAAGCTAAAAAGACCGTTGGTGGCAAAAGACATAATTTAATTTTCAAGCTCAAAATACACTGCTTCTACAAATGTTAGTTTCTGTATTCTGGTTTGGTCCTATCACGTCATTTTTGGCACGTGCAGCTCAGCGAAGGGGTGTACGTCAACACCCCTTCTGGTTCAAAACCTATATCTCTGTATGGGTTAAACGAACAGCCGTGAAGCTTTGTACACATGTCGTTTAACATGTTCAGTATAATTGATCCAAAAATTATCTAGACACCTAGAAGAGTTATTGAGATATGACGTCATATCTGAGCGCGTGCTGATGCACTGTTTTCAAGCCAATTGGGGAACTTTGTCCGAGATGTTAGCTTCTTGCTTCAGTGCAGGTAACAACTGATTGGATAAGCAAATAGTTCCAAATATTATCTTCCTGATTTCAATCAACCATTGTTCTCCATACTGAATAGGAAATTGCGCAATGGGTGTCCTGCCCAGTACTCCAGCACGTGCAACATCACTTGAGGGACAACGTTACACCCCTTCAGTTAAACTCGAGTAGATTAAAGTCAATTCAGTTAACAAACACTAAATTTTGCAGATTTAATGCTGCACATGTTTGATATATTAACACAAATTTTTGTGGGACTATAATGATTATTGTAAAAGTTATGGCCATTCATCAAAACACATGTATATGCGTGGTGTTTGGGAGTAATCTGGTCCGCCTGTAGTTATCATGTGCCGCATTGCAGCTCCCGTCTGAAAACTGAAGAGGTATGCTGTGTGCCTGAGCATATGTTCCATGGTATGAACAGTAGCGCAGGGTACCACCGTGTTTGCCCGGTCTCTTCCATTGTAGCACCAAACCTTAGGAGTTGAGATCAAAATATCCTTACCCACATTTGACCTTCATAGCCCACGTCCAAAGATATATTACATGCAAATGCCAGACCATGCATGCTTCTGTCGCTAACTAAGGTCGACTTTGAACCTTTTTTCTAAAAAAAAGATTACCGAAAGAAATAGCGCGGGAAGCTTGCAAATCGCGAGTTACTAACAAACATGAGAAAAACGCCAGTAGACAATGCCGTGATTGAAAATCTCGTCAGTTTCTAAGTAAGACATTAGGCTTAGGCTAAATGTGCGATGAATCCTGGCAATGAATAATGACTTTCGCTGTGAAAATTATCTGGTCGTGAGATAAATCAAGAAGCTTTCGTTGAAATTACCACTGTATTCTCTAATTAACCTGGCCAAGATTTCTACTAAAAAAACTTTTAAGTTTAACGTCGGGATATTGCTATTTTGTACAGGATGTCCTCTCCAGTTGTAAAAGATATCTACGAGTCGAGTATATGCAATATCGAAATACTTACTCAGACATATGTTAGGTGAAATCTATAAGACACGCATTCGACCCTATTATGACTACTGTGACGCTGTTTATGACGGATATCTGACGGCACACGATGATATGAGACTAAACGGCCAACAAAACCGAATTCCAGGACTAATAACAGGAACGCTAATATGGACATCTCCTAAGAAACTGAGGCGTGAGTTAGGGTTTGCTCGCTGACGACAGGACGAGGAATTCACCGACTGATGTTTTTCGAGAAACTAGTCCATCACTCATACCTGCTTCCAGCTTATTTCCAAAATATACTACCTGATACAAAGCTCACAGCAACAGAAATAAAAAAGGACTTGAACCAATTTTTTCTTCCCAAAGCATCATTCATCGAGCTTTCGAAGGTCTTATTTTCCCTCCACTATTCGTGATTAGAATGAATTGCCAACAAATCTTCGTCTTTAACCATCTTTTACTGTGTTCATAAAATTAATTGTCAAATTATTGAGCGGTCCAGCTCCAGCCGAGCTCTTTTTCATATGACAAGGAAACAAAACACACACATCACACCCGACTTAGAACTGAAACACTTCCACTTAACTGGTATCTTTATTAAATATGGAAGTCCTCAACTCCTAACTGCCCTTATGGATCACCAATAGAAAATTTTAAGCATTTCACCTTTCATTGTCTTCTTTGCAACATCCCTCGATAAACCTAAATCAACAAATGATTCATAATGTTGACTTCAGGCAAGCACAAACAACACACTTTATGATCATTCTCACTCGGGGCACAACACTTCAAGCCGAGCAGAGTCGGGCCGTCGCCGGAGCAGTCCGGGACTTCATTGTCGCTGCGCTTAATACTGGTAGCCGTGTGCTGTCCGGCGGGGGCGGGGGCGGCGTTCCACTGTCTAATGTGTAGGGAGCGGGTCTGTAAGTGAAACACGGCGGCGGAAATTTTTACTTGTGTCTATCCGATCGTTTGTTTTAATCATTGATTTTTTTGTTTGTATTTCGGCACTGAATATGTTGGGACACCCGCTTTGATTTAAGCTTTGAGCTTTTGCGTTAATCCATTTTATGTTTCGTTGTATTTTTATGGAAAATTAGTATTTAAAAACTTTATTCTACTACTACTACTACTGCGAATACCTACTGACTTTATTGATTAATATGCAGCGCCTGAAGTGGGTAGTTTTATCCTGGGGCTGAGAAGCCGCGACTATGAATCCGGTGCGCGTAGATTGCAGAGCCAGGCTGGACGACGCTGGTGCCAAGTCCAAAGGCGTAGGAATAACGTTGGAGGGGGCAGCACGCCATGTTTTTGCAGCTCTCATATTCTTTATCGCTAATTCTATGGTGTTACATAAAAAGTGGCTCAATGATAGTTTTTTTATTCTCTAGATATTCCGGGCTTTCCGGCGGCTATGCCAAGTCTGGCCTAACCGGATTCAGGGGAATTCATTAAATGACTCCACCACGACCAGATGATCCTGCGCTTTCTCTGGCGGCTTTCCGGTGTTTATAGGAACTGCCAGAGTTGACCCAGTCTGCCTCTGTAGCAGAAGCAGTTGCCGGAACCCCAGCTCTACTTTTGATGGAGCAACGTCTGCCAATGAATATTTCAGCGTGATGTGCTCACAATGAAGACGTAACTCGATGTAGAGTTACGCAGCTGTCAGAATTGATTAGTCGACGAGCTGTGAAAATTCAGCTTCCTGCTGAGAGTGTCTCATGCATATTTTAGATGTGGCATCAAACGTGAGAGGAAACAAAGTACATGCATTATTTCTCTTAGAGGGCAGAAAACAGAGACGAGTTAGATTTTTCCGGGTGGTATCTGTCGTTTTCTCATTTTTGTTTCTAAAAGTTCCGCTGCTCAATCCACAGGCAACCAAGTGCGCCATCGCCGTGATCCAATCAACAACAGCATAATTACGTTAACATCGAAAATGAAAACGCAAAAGTTGCGGTACACCTGGTAGGAGATTGAAAAAATACTGCTACCCCAGGGCTAATTCTTTAGGCTTAGTTAATACTAATACAGCAAAACTGAGACGGGAGATTTTCAGAAAGAGAGAAAGCTTTTGATCACTAAGCCACCCGGTTAGTCAGAACCCATTATGGTTAGAGAAGAGTCAGCAGGGTACTGTTAGTGGGATTTCTTAAACTATTGATAGAATATAGACACCTCTGACCTTTTAAGACCGTGTAGGCGCTCCTGACAACTACATTATTCCAGATTCATTTAGTAGCCATGCCTGAATCACTCAGCATAACCCCACTCTGAATCACTCAGCGCAAATCCAGTCTCAGTCACTCAGCACAATTCAATTCTGAATAACTCAGCAAAACCCCAGCCTGAATCAATTAGCATAACCCCAGTCTGAGTCTCTCAGCAAAACCCCAGTCTGAATCACTCAGTGCAATCCCAGGATGATCACTCAGCATAACTCCAAATGTCACACGCAGCTAAGTGCTATACCCGAGGCAGAGCTGAACATGCCCTGTGGGAGAGTATGTTCTATCAAACCCAGTTCTTCCGTGAAGCAGCGTAAGGCGGAAGATAAATGGAATATTATGGACTGGGAATGTTATGCTAATGACTGGGAATGTTATGAACTGAGAATAGACTGGAATTGTATGGACTGTTCTACCTCTACCCTGGCCAGTAGCAGCCTGGCTGAGTTAATGTATCCGGGTACGGGGTTTCAAAACAGTCGCTGTTTTTCTTATTCAAAAGTATAGTTGCAGGAAAGTCTTCTTTCCAGAACGGGACCACTGCATCTTGCTCCGTTTGGGCTAATATTCCAGCTGCCTCTGGCCGTATAAGTTAACAGAAGAATAAAGAGAAGTGGATCTGGTGTTCCCATTGGGAAAGAAATGGGAGTAGTCGGGAATTTCCGCCACATACGAACCACGCCCGGAGCTAGTTATCCCGATATCCTGTTACCGGAATTTACATAGAAAAGCTAACACAATCAAGCTGAAAGGAAGTGGATAGTCTCAAACCACCTGGAGGGTATACGAGCTTCTGCTGCATCAGATAGTCCATGGGCGGATCCAGAAATTCTTACCAGGCCCGTCCGCAGGGGCTTTTTATCTAGGTTGTAAGGGACAGCAACTGCAGACCAGAGAAACCGAGGGCTAGAGGCGCGCTGGCGAAGACGCCTCCTGAGAAGGTAACAATTGAGGGGCACCAGATCGCAGCATGAGAGTGCCGTCGCTGCTCCATATATGGGGGACAGAAGCAAAGGAAGAGAACAGCAAAAGAAGGCATGAGCAAGGCAAAGCAATAAGGAGTGCCAGAATAAAACTTCACAGCACACTGCATAAAACAAAAGGAAGTAGGCGACCAGTTATCAGATTAGAGCAAATGTTTAACATGGGTAGAAGGAACAGTACATAAATCGCCAACAAAGAAGCAGCAACAATGTAACGAGAAAAAAAAAACAGAAAAAGCAGTACAAAACAGAGAGACTGACAGGACATAACAAAACGAGATTAGACTTAAAGAACAAACTGAACAGAAATATAATGCCAAAGAATACTTAACAAAATAAATTATTATAAATAGGATACAAAATAGATTATGCATTAAGTGGCAGCGTTTGAACTGTAACATGTTCTTTAATAAGGCCTCGTGCTGTAATCAGGCTATTATTCTCAGCGAGGGAACCATTGAACCTGAGCAAATCTGTTTCTGTTTGCAGATGTTCTGTTCAGTACCACATGGTCACAATTTATAAGACTCCCTGCGTCTATATCTGCAGATTCCAGCCACCCTAAGGATATAGACGACCATGATATTTTGACTGCGTCTTTCATCATCAGCGGGTTGTAGACCCATAGCCTTTCAGGTTATTGTTGCTCAAGGAAATTTCATACAGTCAGCTTCGGTTCGATGGAGAGCCGTTGGCGGTAAATCGCCTTTATTGGAGTCCATCCATGTGTACAATTGCACCATCCCCGGCTTCGACTTATGCGTAATCGTGGAGGAGTCTGAAATTCGACTACGCAACTTTTCAGTTTAAGTGCTGTATCGTTGTAATTTGAAAACCTCCACTGCCTCTTGAGCCATTTCGCCCATGGACATGCGGTGGGTGTACAGGGCAGTATCGTGAGCGTCACCTACGTGCGATGGGTGTACAGGGCAGTATCGTGAGCCTCATCTATATGCGATGGGTGTACAGGGCAGTATCATGAGCCTCATCTACATATGATGAGTGTACAGGGTAGTATTATGAGCCTCATCTACATATGATGAGTGTACAGGGCAATATCGTGAGCCTCATCTACATGTGATGGATGTACAGGGCAGTATCGTGAGCCTCATCTACGTACGAGGGTGTAAAGGGCAGTATCGTGAGCCTCATCTACGTACGAGGGGTGTAAAGGGGAGTATCGTGAGCCTCATCTACGTACGAGGGGTGTAAAGGGGAGTATCGTGAGCCTCATCTACGTGCGATGGGTGTACATGGCAGTATCGTGAGCCTCATCTACGTGCGATGGGTGTACAGGGCAGTATTATGAGCCTCATTTACGTGCGATGGGTGTACAGGGCAGTATCGTGAGCCTCATCTACGTGCGATGGGTGTACAGGGCAGTATCGTGAGCCCCATTTACATGCGATACGGGGGAGTATCGTAGTATGAGTGGCTTAGTGGATAACACCATTGTCTTCTAAGCCACCGGTCCCGGGTTAAAGTCCTGGTGGAGCCTTTGAATAAGTTGATCTGATCCCCAAAATCCCTCGTAACAGGGTCAGAGTTGGCAACGCCGTATGACCTTGGCAGTTGGTGGGTCGTTTAACCCCAGCAATTATTATAATTACAGGGGATTATCGTGAGCCTCCTTAGTGATTATTTTTCCTTTATCTAATGAATAATGATATGTGTATGACGGTGTCTGCTCCCTTCGGAGGACGTGACTCCAGTCGCTCATCCTGTCGAGTAGACAGCGCCAAGTTTTCTCATTTTTCTTAGTGACTTTAAATTATGGTTCAAGAGAAGCCCACCTTACATGGACACATTTCAACGTCTGTGTGTGGCCGTAAAACAGCTTTTGAAATTCCTAAGAGCCCTATTGCATTGCCTGAGCTAGATTCCTCTGTACACAGGTGGTCCTGGCGGTAACCCCTGTGATCTCTCTTCCCTCAGGGACATGCACAGGGAAAAGTGTAAGGGTTACAGTGGCATCTGCCCGGAAATGAGCCCTGTCAACGGTACCTCCCTTCTCAGCTACCTCAGGAATGTGACGTTCACAGGTAAGCTACCCTCCTGGAGATGCCCTCCTGTAGTTTTGGCTGCACAGTGAGACTGCAGTTGGACATTTTTTTGCAGGTGGTCTAGTTTGAACCCATAATGTAATAGCAGACAAAGGCAGCCAAGTGATCTAGTTGGTACTAATTATGTAACTTCAGAAAACACAGCCAAGTGATCTAGTTGGTACTAATTATGTAACTTGTGACGAACACAGGCAGGTGATCTAGTTTATGCCAATGATGTGACTACAGACAAACATGGCAGCCGTGATTATTTTCTGGAGACGCTGGAAGAGAAACTTAACTCTCGCCCCGATGGGGATGTTTGAACACTCCCCCTCGGTTTTTCCGGCGGCACAAAAACATCTTCTTGGCTCACCTTATCCTTGATTGATTTCGCAACTTTCCCCAAAATGTTAAGGTTGAGTCATCTCAGGTCAGGTCACCAGTGCTGGTTAAGTCACCTCACCCAAAAAATGTTTAAGGTGGCATAGCTAAGAAATGGGTGAGTCTCTTGGATTCAAACTTATACCACATAAATTATTCTTGTCGATGACCTAAGGTCAAGTACGGACCATGACCTCTCCATTGGAAATACATGGGAAAAACAGAAACTAGGCTGTATCTGTGTAGATACAGCTGAGAATGCCTCCATATTCTCCAAATCGTAGTACCCTGGGCTCCTCTCCAGGTTCATGCTGCAATTTTTACCGCTGACCTCTGGGAGGTCATCTGGGGCTATTTTATTAGTTTTCAGACTTAGGTCAATATCTTTGCATAAAATGATGATAAAACTTTAATTTGATATCATTGCGTTTGAATTGCTATTGAGAGTCGATTGATATTCATATTGACTATGCTAGGGTTAAAAATGGACCTTGGCCTGACCTGAGGTCAGGTCATTTGTGTGTTTTGGCCTAGTATGGTCATATTATACATCATTCTATTTGCTGTGACGAGAGGAAACGAATTTTTCCTAAGAAATGATTCTAACTCAACTCTGTCAGACGCTAGAGCCCAGAAACGCTAATCAAAATCCCACTTTCTTTGACCTGTCATGACCTCAATATTGACCTGAGCCAAAAAGTGACTAATATAGTTTCTTAATGAATTTGTATGAGCTATCCACCAGCCTTCGCGTTTTTCGCTATCTCGCATAGGAGCCGAATTCGAGGGGGTGTTCAACCACCCCCACCAGGGCGAAGGTGGCTCGGAGGCCCACCGGGGCGCAGGTTAATTCACCTTGAGTACATTTAAAGCTTGCCGGTCAATTGTGCACCTATCAAAATAGTGGGTGCAATATTTTAAATTGCTTGCACCTGTTTTATTCTAAGCTTAATGAAGAATGTCAGTGGATGCGTGGATTAGTGGATAGTGCGCCTGTCTTTTGAGTCATGGGTCCTGGGTTTAAGTTTCGGCAGAGCGTCTGAATAAGTTTATCTAATCCCACAGATCCCTCTCATCAGGGTGAGAGTTGGTAACTCAGCCATTGTGCCCTTGCCAGTTTGTGCCTCATTAACACGAGGAGGGCAGGCCCCCCCTGTTTTCAAGGTGGCCAGAAACCCTGAGCCAAAAACGAAACGTGGTCACATTTAATAAATCAATAGCGCGTCGATGGGAAGATTTTTAAAATCGGCCGAAAATTTTGACTTATAGGCTTTCAAAGTCAGACCTACATTTGAGATCGCCGAAACGCGCGTCGGACCCGTTACTCACGACGACCGAGTGGTGACGTCATAACGTCATATAAGCGGACTATATGTCAGGTCACTTCACAGAAAGTCAAGGTCAAGGTCAAAGGTCACAGGTCAAGGTCATATCTCACTTTCAAGGTCACGACCACGTGCGTCCGCCAAATGACATACCCCGTCACATATATTATGCTATGACGTCATCGGTGGGTACCCCAAACAAAGGTCAAGGCAAGGTCAAGGATTGGA
The DNA here is from genome assembly GCA_034440635.1 of Lepas anatifera. Classification (NCBI taxonomy): domain Eukaryota; kingdom Metazoa; phylum Arthropoda; class Thecostraca; family Lepadidae; genus Lepas; species Lepas anatifera. The sequence goes on along the minus strand of JAOTON010001623.1, from coordinate 209,503 downwards.
AAGGTCAATCCTCATTTCCGCCAAACAGTGGCTACAGCAGCAAAGTAAATAATAGTAGTATACCATATGGGACCTAAAGGTCAATAACCTGAATGACCTGACCCAAAAGTGGAAGTCTCTTGAGACCCTCCAGAACCTGTCGCCTAGCTTATTCCCGCCATTTCCCATAATCACAGCATTTACCAATCATCCCAGCACGGCCAATTACCTCACCTTACCTAAATAACCTAGGTCAATGAAAATGGTCATCATGTAATCACCACAGCCCCCACCCACTTACCAAGTGGCGTTTTCAACCCTCTAGTTTGAGATCTAGGGGCACCAGGCCTCGGTGCTAGTGCCAGACCCCCTCCGTGCGGGTTTAAACCCGAACAATTATCAATGAAGAAGGTCTAGCTGACGTGGAACAAGCATGAACCAGACTTGTCCATGTCAAATTCTTCATTTTCATTGTTTTGTTGGCTGACCCAGTGTGTGTCGTCTGTCTCGTCGTGCGGTGTTTAACCCGTTGCGAAAGTTATGTCCGTGTGTGTGGCGTTTGACCAGTGATGTGCTCTCTCACCCGTTGTGCGTCATCTTTTCCTGGATGTGCTCTTTGATTTGCTGTGCGGTGCCTGTCCTGCTAAGCGCTCCCTGACCCGTTGTGCGGCGTCTGAACCGTTATGCACTCTCTGACCTGGTATGCAATCTCAAATTTGTGCGGCTTCTGACCCGTTGTGCGGTGCTTGACCTTTGACGTCCGTTCGGCCAGGCCTGAGCGGGGACGAGTTCCACTTTGACGAGCAGGGCGACGGCCCGTCGCGATATAGGATCATCCACTTCAGACAGGTCAGCGCGGGCAGCTACAGCTGGGACCAGGTCGGCACCTACACCAGCGGCCAGCTACAACTCAACATGTCCGGTCAGTGTAGCACTGCAGCCCGTCCTGTGCACCCCACATCCTGCCTGGGTGTTTTCCTTTCGAAGAGTTCTGACGTGATAGATATTGGATTTTGGGAAATCGCGTTGACATTACCTGGAATGCTTGGTTTTCATCACTTTTCACTCTTCTCATACCGCTCTCGATATCGGTATTCATTTGGTCTTGGCTCAAAGCCGTTATGTTAACTACCGTTGAGCCCAATCTGTGTGTCTTTGATTGCTCTGCACCAAATAACCAAAACATGTCATTGTGTGACAGATGTTTGACAGATATTAAGCATGCCTGTGGTCGAGCACTCGGATTGACAGATATTACACATGCCTGTGGTCGAGCACTCGGATAGATAGATACCAAACATGTCTGCGGTCGTGCACCCAGTGTCAAAACTCGCTGTTGGTGTTTCCACGTTAAGACAAACATTGAAAAAAAAACATTGCGCACAGTGGCACAGCACCTGCTCCTGGCATTTCTTACGGTGGATTTTCAGGCTAAGGATTTTGATTGATTATTGGGGTTTAAGGGCGCACCAACCTTCCGCGGTCATACAGCGTCCACTATAGGCACATTATAGGCTGGGGCTTTTGGGGCTTGCCATGTTTATAGAGAAGAATGTGAACTGGGAATGGCTCCGACTAAACTAGTTACGTTTCCCCCATTTCACACCTGCTTCACTGTTGTTTTTCCTCCCTAACGATGTCTTGTTATAGGCTGGGGCTTTTGGGGCTTGCCATGTTTATAGAGGAGAATGTTAGCTGGGAATGACTCCGACTAAACTAGTTACGCTTCCCCCATCTCACACCTGTTTCACTGTTGTTTTTCCTCCTTGACTCCTTCCTTAACGATGTCTTATTTCAGCCGTTGGAACAGCAAACCAGGGCTACTTCTTTCGTTTACTTTGAGCCACTTTCACGCTCGATAAGGCCAATGGGTCACAGTTGCCGTGTCCGTAGTCAATAGGCCAGCCCACTTACGCAGTGCCAGGCCCGGCCCGCCGAGCAACGCAGACTGGGACTGTTTGTCCGTGTAACTTATGCGCTGACACGTGAGCCTTACACCCACACTACTCCTATTCTGCATACCAATGGAGAGCGATAACGCTGTAATGCAGCCTGTTTGGCGGGTGATTCTGTCGGCCATATTTCGCTGGGAGTGTATGCGCGGTGCCAGTCAACTACTGCCTTAAAGGACTCCTCCGCAACACTACATTGATCTAGGATTGAAGAAAGTTAAATGTATCCAATGGTTGTTGGTTCCAAAATAAAAAAAAATTGAAAGGGAGATAAGACAAATTTCACAAGAATTACAGCCAGTTGTTTTGTTTTTATCCAAGATTTGTTCAAGAAGAAATATGTTTTTAGGTAATATGCAGTCCATCTGCTACAAACCTCAATTGTGTTTGATATTTCCTCTACACGAAAATTGTCCTTGCACATGGAAATCCTTGACTCCGAATGGACGACAATAATGCACCGGCAAAATGCAGTCATCCACGGTTTGATGGAGTAATTGAAGCTCAGGACGGCCGTGTGATGGATTTCTGGCACTACATGGTCACACCACTAGCAGCCGAGCGCCGCTTAGTCTATGTCTGCATTGGTAGTCATTGGTAGAAGTCTAACTCTATGCATGAGTAGGCACTGGCTTGTCGACTTTCCCATGAGTATTGAGATCTACAGAACCTATATATCAGGAGCCTTCCTAGCCTTCTTTGTCTGAGCCAAAGCCTAAAAGTCGAGAGATGTAGAGTCTCGATGTTGTTTTCTCTCTGACAATATCTGACGGGATACGGGAAGCTGGCTGTATTAGGCTAGGTCCCCTCTTGAGCTGCATCTTCTCGGTTAGTAATCACACCAGTGATTATAAGTCGATCAGGCAGTGTGCCTTTAGTTCGCAGAAACTATCAGATCCGGTGTAATATTGTCATAAATGGGGGGGTAGGGAGTGGTCAGCGAGCTGGCTTCCACGCAGCCGACCCGGGTTCAAGGCCCGGCGGCTTCCGAACAAGGAGCAAGCTGGCTCCCGAGAAACCCTTCCAACAGGGAAAGAGTTGGCGACGCCATATGACCCTGGCAGTTGGTGCGTCGATAAGCCCCAAAAATTATTATAATACGAAGTTTTGCATAATCATGCATACAGAATAATCACCATATACAGTATTGTAAAAGACTATTCTGGGCCTAGAAATCTAGTTATGGCGTTACCAACACCTTGAAACTAAAAGCGAAGTGCTTGCATAGTGAAAAAGTGTCCGAAAACCCAGGGCCTATCCGACGACGTAATACTTCGAGGTCGACTTTTTCTCAGACACCAGATGGGGCGGATACAGATTGATATCCCTAGTTTAGACGGAATACAATAATGGCCGTCGTCACCGTGAATTACTTCACACTCGCGCAGCAGCATCTATCTGTGGTACACGTAAATCCAGAAGATTGCTCTGCCACTTATACATGTCCACACTTCAGGAGGCTACTCAGATTTGCTCGAGTCTTTGGCCCCAATGCTTTCAGTGGCAACAGAAGGGTACTTCAGGGGCTCGTGCGCTGAGAAATCTTTGTATGTCTCGCCTGAAGAGTGAAATGTTATATTTACCTTTCCTTGTCTTATGCCAGTTGAATTTAGAGAAGCCAATCTCGTGTTCTGAGCCATTATTTTTATTGATATTAGTAGTATTAGTATCATTATTGCTGTTGTTTTTCTTAGTTTTATTGCTGTATGATGGTGATGATTATTATTCTTATCATTAGTATTAATATTATCATTAGTATTATAACTGTTATCATCATTAGTACGTAAATAGTTGTATTACAACCACTGTTTTCATGATTTGAAACTGCATGCGTTCCACTGAATTGCATCTCTGCTTTTGTTGCATATTGCTCAATTGAAACCTTGATGTGTTCCGACCATTTAACACAGTTTTCGGTACAGCGCACTTGATGATTTTAGCAATGCTATTGCGTGTTAGCCCTATGTTTCTGGTCGCGAAATTACTCCTCAATTCGTAAGTAAATTGTGATGCCCTTTTGAAATAGGAGCGGTCTTTTTTATCGGTGAGAGCAAAGCATTGGGTAAAAATACACATAAAATGAGGCATTCGTGGCAGTACGTAATGCGCTTCTAAGTATTTGCTTTCGGAAGTTATTAGTGGTTTTGCAATTCTTAAAATGGCTTTGTATGGAAAGTAAAGCGTATATTGAAAAAAGGTTAATTGTTTTAAACACAAGTTGACATTTAAAAAACACAAAAATTACATTTCCAGACAATGTCTGACTGCAAAGTTCTCGCTGAATTGCATGCCTCTTTGTCCGTTTAGCCTGTCTGATGACAGCTCCGCTGGCGCCGCGTAGTGGTGACCCCGCGAACCTTCGACAGCCATTCAATTCCGTCTGGGCTCGCCGGAGCCGCCGCCCTCCATCTGCAGTCTGCAGTGTCACGACGGCCAAGCCAGGAAGTACTTGGACAGAGAGGCCAGCGAGATCTGCTGCTGGCACTGCTTCAACTGCTCCACCTACCAGGTAAGCACACACTCCGCCTGTCCTAATTACCAGGTAAGCACACACTCTGCCTGTCCTAATTACCAGGTAAGCACACACTCCGCCTGTCCTAATTACCAGGTCAGCACACACTCCGCTTGTCCTAATTACCAGGTAAGCACACACTTGTCTGTCCTAATTACCAGGTAAGCACACACTCTGCCTGTCCTAATTACCAGGTAAGTACACACTCTGCCTGTCCTAATTACCAGGTAAGCACACACTTGTCTGTCCTAATTACCAGGTAAGCACACACTCTGCCTGTCCTAATTACCAGGTAAGCACACACTCCGCCTGTCCTAATTACCAGGTAAACACACAAGCCAACCGTCGTAATTACGAGGTAAGACACACTTCACCTTTCATAACTACCGGACAAGCACACACTTCACCTGTCGTAATTATCAGGTAAACACACTTCAGCTGTCACAACTACCAGACAAGCACACACTTAACTGGTCGTAATCACCAGGTAAAGAAACTTCACCTATCATAATTACCAGACAAGCACACACTTCACCTATCTTAATTACAAGAAAATTACACACTTAACCTGTTGCAATTACCCGGTAAGCACACGTTTCGCCTGTCGTAACTACTAGGTAAGCACACACCTTATCTGTCGTAATTACCAGGTAAGCACACAATTTATGTGTAGTAATTACCAGGTAAATACACACTTCATATGTCGTAATTACCAGGTAAGCACATCTGTCGTAATTACGAAGTAAACACACTCCACCTGTCGTAATTACCAGTAAGTACACCTTCATATGTCGTGTTTACCAGGTGAACACACACACACACACACACACACACACACACACACACACACACACACACACACACACACACACACACACACCACACACACACACACACACACACACACACACACACACACACACACACACACACACACACACACACACACACTTAGATACCCTATCTCAGATACCCCTCACTGGGTGCGCTGCTCCTGTCCAGTTCTCAGGTTTTATTCTGTGGATCCCATCAAAAAATGTGGAACCCTTCGCCTTTCATCAAGGCATTGCTTATTATTGGAGGAATCGAGGTGAACCCAGGTCCTCCAAACGCGAATGACTTTAAAGAATTGAAATTAAGTCATTTTAATATTAATAGTATCACTGCTCCTGCGAAATTGAGTGAACTGTCTCAATTTGTAACACTCAATGATATAAATATACTGCTGTTATCAGAAACAAAACTTAATGAATCAATCCGCCCAAGTTTTTACAAATTAAACGAATTGCAAGAGCCACTGACAAAGCATAGGACCCGACATGGCGGTGGGGTTGCAATTTATGTTAGAGCTTCCCTACCGGTCAGAAGACTAACACATTTAAAGAGATATTGAAGCCATTTGGTGCTCAATTAAATTAAATTCACATACAATCGTAGTATGCTGTTTATACCTTCCCCTAACCTTTCATCACGGAAACAAAGCTGCTTCCTCGATAAAATGAGCGACACTATATCGTCAGCTATTTCGATGAATCCTTCGAGGATAATAAGCATGGGATATTTCAATTCAGGAAACATTTTTCTTGACCACAGATTCACTGGTAGGAGAATTACTTCATTTGATCGGAACCTACAAGAGTGTATGGAAGGGTTTCGATTTCACCAGCTAATCAATGAACCGATCAGAATCACTGAGAATTCATCAAACCTACGGGACTTGGTATTCGTTTCAACCATAGAGCTTGCATCAACAGCCGGGACACTTGCTCCCTTTTCTAGCATTGATCACCATTCTATCTTTGCCTCATTAAAAATCAGTAAGCCGAAGAAAAAACCACAGGCACCGCGTCAAATATGGGACTTACAGAAAAAAAGATATTGATAAAGATAGATAAAACAGAATAGATATTGATAAAATAGTTGCCATTCTTCAAAATACGAATTGGCACCAATTGCTGCAGGGGGATACAGACGAGGCGGCAGAGGCATTATCTGGAGCTATTATTAGTGCAGCAAGGGAATCAATTCCTACTAAAACTATAAATATCAACAGTGAAGACAAACCCTGGATCAATTCGGAAATAAAAAGGAACATACGGAAACGTGATCGCTTGTTTAAAATTGCTAAAAAGAACAATATAACCAACAGCAATATTTCCCGGTCAGAAAAATCAAAATATCATTGGGAACGATGGAGGACTCAACGGAACAAGGTGACTGAGTTAAACAAAATAACCGAACAAAGGCTTATTAAAAGTAAAGTTCAAACGTTAATAGAATGTAAGCAAAATCCAAGAAAGTATTACCAAATTTTGAAGGATATTCTTGGCAATCGAACATCTAATACTGTACCACCGCTCGAAAGTTCAAATGGATTGGAGGTGGTAGACGATGAGGCAAAGGCCGATTTGTTAAACTCATATTTTGCTAAACAGTCAGAGCCACCAAGGGATCTCGAATTGCCAGAACTAGATGCAGATTCTAACATACCTGAATTATCCCAAATCCAAGTGACAGAATTAATTACAAAAAGAAAATTCCTCCTCGGCTTCTAAGACTAGTTGCAATACTTATTAGGGAACCCCTAGCAAAACTCTTTAACAAGTCTCTCTCAGGCGGCATATTCCCTCGATATTGGAAGCCCGCAAACGTCACTTGCATATTTAAGAAGACCGGTACCTCTTCGGACCCATCCTGCTACAGGCCAATCAGTTTGTTATCATGCATTTCTAAAATATTAGAGAAATTTGTGTTTCAGAAAATGTATGCCCATATCACAGAAAACAACATTTTGATAGAAAAGCAAAGCGGTTACCGACCATATCATGGGACCCAGTTACAACTTCTTTACTTTACGCATAAATTGTATGAATCTTTGAATAATAGCCACGACTTTACCGCTGTATATTTGGATATTTCAAAATATTTCAATACTATTTGGCACGCTGGTCTACTCTTCAAATGCAAGGTGAATTGTGGAATCAATGGAACTCTTTTGAAATGGCTTGAATCATATTTGGATAATCGACAGCAGAGAGTACGAATAGGAAACACATTCTCCCAACCACTTGCCCTGAGGGCAGGATGCCCTCAGAGCTCGGTCCTTGGGCCCTTGTTGGCACTGATCTACCTGAATGATCTGGCAGAAAGAACTGACAATGAAATTTTGCTCTTTGCTGACGACGTTGCACTTTTTCACCCCATGCGCAGGGATCCTTAACTGCCCAAACATCCATCCAGAACGATCTGGATACAATAAGCAGGTTTGGGGCTGAGTGGGGAATAAGTTTCAATGCTTCTAAAACTATACAACAGACATTCACAAACAGATCACCAAAAATATCATTAGAGTTGAAAATGGCAGGGAGCGTTATACCTAACGTCAAAACTCACAAGAATCTAGGATTGACGTTTTCAACAGACCTTAGATTCCACGAACATGTGAACTGCATGCTTAACAAAGCGGTCAAATCACTTAGTCCAATTTATCCTATTGCAAGGTATGTCCCCAAACAGATTCTGGTTAAATTGTATAGGATTTACATCCGACCTCTCTTCGATTATGCAGATGCAGTATACGACGATCATATTACCATATCCGACTCAATCCGGCTCGAAAGATTGCAAAGCAGGGCAGCTAAGCTTATAACTGGGGCACTGTTCAGAACCCCATTAGGAAACCTACGGGCTGAGTTAGGACTAGAGAATTTAAAATCGCGTAGAAAGATTCACAAACTTATAGTTTTCCATAAAATGTTGTATGCTGGAGATAATTTACCCATCTACATCACATCCCTCATTACAGAAACTATACGTTCAAGTATCTTCCTTTCAACGATCTTTCTTTCGAATATCCATAAAAAGCTGGAACGATCTTCCAGAAAGCATAAGGAACATGCGGAACGCAATCAAATTCAAACGCACTGTTACAGAAATATATGGTGCTGCCAAACCCCCAATTATTACTTTCTGGGCACAAAACTGGGAAACATATTTCATTCCAGGCTTAGAATGGGACTAACTCAGCTCAACGCAGACGTCTTTAACCCTGCCCCGGTGGCGGGTACGAGCCACCTTCGCCCTGGTGGGGGCTAAAATGACCCCCACGATCTCAAAAACTAAGAGAGCTAGAAAAAAGCCAAAACGGCAATCAAAGCTCTTCGAAAAGGATATCGAAAATACTTCAGTCATTTTCTTGTCAGGTCAATATCAAGGCCACCAGAGGTCAAAACAGGTCAAAATCGCTAATATGAGGTGTACTAAGAAATCCTCATATATCTCAGAAACTATGATAGCTAGAAACATTTTTATAACACCATTCGAAAGCTTTGAGATGCGCTTTCATTAAAGTGGCATTCATTTTCGTGTCAGGTCAAAGCCTAGGGAGCTACAGGTCACTAAATATTGGGCATATTCTTGGGAATGTCCATAGCCAACCATGCATAAGGGCGTTTACTTTTTCGCTAATAGCTTCCAAACCAAACAAGATACAGCCATAGTTTATGCACCATTGCAATCCTCTCGTCAATACGAATCGAATGATATATGATATTGCTATGCCAGGTTAAATTTAAGAATTTGACCTGACCCAGGTCAACGGTCTGACCCAACTTGACCTGGTATAGTCATGATGTATATCATTTGACTTTCAGTGACTATACAAACACTTTGGTGACAGCATAAAAGCTCTATCTTATTTTATTCAAAATTTATAGAGAATAACACCAAAAATGCTTATTTGACCTAAGGTGACCTTTTAAAGGTCACAAGTCAAAAATTTGGCATCAGCTCCAGAAATGGGCCAAGAGCAAGTCGCAACCGATGTTTGAAGTTGATTCCATCCATGCTTACTGAGAAAAGCTCATTTTGTGATTTTCCCCATGTATTGACAATGGGAGGTCATGCTCTGCACATGACCTTAGGTCACCAATATCAAAAATCCCGGAACAAATGTTGTAGCTCCTGGTGGGCCCAATATGTGGTATGAGTTTCAACTTGATCGATTAACCCTTCTTTTAGGTATGCGGTCCTAAGTATTTTTGAGGTGAGGTCACTTCACCTGGACTGGTGACCTGACCTGATATGACCTTGAGCCAAAATTTTCAGGAAAGATGTAAAAATAATGAAGGAATAGCTAGACCAAGTTTGGCGGCGCTGCGCGCCCCGTTTTTGTCACTTCGGACAAACCCGAGAGGAGGTCTAAAAGACCCCCACCCGGGCGAAGGTTAAATATAACCCATCGCACAGTCCAGCATGTTCATGTGGTCATCCCAGGGAGGATGTTTGGCACTTCGTCTTTGAATGTCCAAAATTTGCTGAACATAGAAATACTGTATTAGATATGAGCGACCAATGACATTCTCAGGAATTTAGCAATGAAACCAGTGATTGATATCCTAATATTTGGAAACATTACAGATACAAGTTTGCAAATTATCATTGCCAACGCATTTCAACATTTCCTCATACAAACCAAGCGTTTCAACTTGTGAGCTGGAAGGGGGAGCGCTCAGAGTCGAATGGTGTACGGTCCACATTTGTGGAAACTGTTGTCTGAGGTGATTGGCGCTGAGTGGATTATATTATAAGTTGTGCCAAGTGTTGTGTGATTTGTCGCTAATGGTGGAAGCCCGTTTTGGTTGGTGGTGGAGCAATGCTTACTGCGTATGTCATTAAACTGAGCGATAGGCACCGCAATTTAAGACCCTTATGGCTTTTTTGTGCCGATCGCGCCCGTTGAGTGTTAAATTTATGTATGCTGAGATATCAAATAAAATACACACATGCATACATACACTTCAATTATTGTAAATACCAGGTAAGCACACTCTTCAACTGCCCTGCCTTTTATTCAAGCATGCGCCTCAACTGGCTTCTGCTGCCAGGGTAGCATGAGCTATAACTACTGCAGCCACCAGGTGACTACGGCAGTTCAGAAGCAATTCAGAAGCGCGGCAGTTCAGAACCATGGCAGGAAGCGGACGGCTCAGTGCTATTGTGGTTTCGTCGATGGCATAAAAGTATGGGACACAGATGACATGCTTGGGTTAAAATATCAGGAATGCAGCTTAATGGATGAGTATAAGCGCTAAAAGTTTGGGCTTCCAACGCCGCATCTAATAAACAACACAGTTCAAAACTCATGGCGGCGTACAGTGTCGCCTAAATCCACGGCTCTGGTTGCCATACCTCTGCTTCAAACAATTCCTGCGCCGTGAAGATTTTAGGCCATTAATATCCAGATCGCAAATATTTGAGGTATGGAGATATGCCAAATAGACAGATAATCAGGACCCCAGAGCAGTCTATATCTTGCTTTATTTTGAAGATAATATCAATTACAAAACTTTGTTTCCGGAACATTATGTGCAGAGCAATTCAGGCTTCCTGCGTAATTCGCAGCCCTCTTTTTAAGCACGTATCGAGAAGGGATATAAATACGCGAAGGACTCCTATCGTGCTAGAAAACTATTTTTAACTATTCTCTGGGCTCTCGGTACCCTATCACTCCTGACTTATCTCGGCTTTATGACTTTCTGCGTTCAAAGTAGTCGACTGCAGTGAAAAACAGCCGAGACCCGCTCACACAGAAAAGTCGCCGAAGATATTCGCCAAGTGAGAATGTTTTCGGAGGAAAGGAGCTCAAATGAAATAAGCCCAGACTGAAGCCAAGCCAACTTCGGACCTGGAACTTAACGGCCACTTTAAGTGTTTATCTCCCTGAACGATGCAATTATCGGGAGCGGAGGAGCTCCGGGCGCGTGTGTTTGGAAGTGCGGGCGTTTCTTCTGCCGTGTCGTTTCGCTGGGCTCCCGCAGCTGCTCCGAGCACCCTGCTGGGCTGCCCCGGTGCCAGCGACCCTGCTACCATCCTGCTTGCTTGGAGAATTACTTGGAAACTCTGGTCAGGCCTGGCTCTTTGCAGTCCCGCGCTGTCGGTAGCTGTCCATTACGGCAAGGTGCTGTGATGCAAGCATGACTTTAAGGAACCTAGCTATAGCGTTTTAACTGAATTAAATGAGAAGGCATACGGTTTTTCTCCCTATCATGTTTTGCACTTGTCTGTAAATTTTCTATTCTTGTCGGATTTTCAGCTTATTATGTAAGTTCTTTCTGTAATTACGTGGCATATAAAGGTCACGTCAAATTAGATTGAAATGGGTGCTTTTGGGGGACCGACCCCATTGATTTGGTTGTAACTTTGTAGACTTATGTAATTAATGGAAAAACACATGTTCCCAGTATTTTGGCTCCGGCTTATCTTCGGGATCAGTTTTACAGTTCACAAAGGTCATCAGATTGTCGGGTCATTACTCATATAAAACTTCCTCTTGATTTGCGTACAAGCATCAGACAAAAGTAAAACAGGTAGGGCAAATGCACATGTTTCTGGGTTGTCTGGACCAGGCAATATTTTTCTGATGACCTCAATTTTACCATTGACCTAAAGAAGCTGATCGGAAAATGTGAGGTATGGCCAAGTGGAGTACCTAAGACTTTCAAGAGACTGTCATATTCACTGATGATATTTAGAGGTCAAAACTACAAAATTCGTCACATTGTACAACTTTTCAGGCTACATTCAGATGAATAAAAGAATACAGCCTGTGACAAAATTATCCCTAGATATTAGGGAAGGAACATGTAATATTTTTCCCGTGTTTCATGCAAAAAAGCAGAATACATGTGTGTCTATTCTTTCTTTATCGATTAAAGTTGAATATAGAAACATGCCAACCGCGAAGCGTAATGATGAGAGGACCACAATGATATCCAAGCATATGCTATGGTGGCACTCAATCGGAATATATGGACAAAAATCCGGGAAGTCGTGTCATAATCATATTTAACCGACTTTGCGCTCCCCTGGCCTCAATATCAACAGGATCCAAAAATTCACCATATTTTTTTCGATTTACTTGTCTAGAGAGAAAGAGAGAGAGAGAGAGAACGAAGAGAGAGAGAGAGAGAGAGAGAGAGAGAGAAAGAGAGAGAGAGGAGGGAGAGAGAAAAGTTATTTTCCAACAAAACAAAATCATTACGTGGTACTAGATTGGCGCGAAGGTCTACAAAGACTTAAATCACGACGCCGCTCTCACAACCATGCATTTAACCACAATCCTAACACACACTCATGGCTGTTCATACACACAAAAACGAAAAAAAACTTGATAAGTTTTGAAGTGCTGCGGCGAGGAGCATGATGATGAGTTACTAAGATGTTCCCTGGCCTCTCCCTCGAATCCGGAAATGCAAAAACACTGAAGATTATATATTCGGGCACAGCCCTTCATCAGAATCGTGGAGTAAATATCAATAATTCTCAGTCCAAGTATAGCCAGACCTCGAATTGAGCTTCACACAAAAATGCCTTTTAGAATGAATCGTTAAAAATAAGATTGGATGTCGTGACAACAACGATATTGGTACCTCTAACCTAAAAGCAATGCCGACAATACGACAAACCTAGACCAGTATTTGTGACAGACTTTTCTATTATTTCAGCCATCAAAAGCTGGTGTTTGGCTGAAATAATAGAAAAGTCTGTCACAAATACTGGTCTAGGTTTGTCGTATTGTCGGCATTGCTTTTAGGTTAGAGGTACCAATATCGTTGTTGTCACGACATCCAATCTTATTTTTAACGATTCATTCTAAAAGGCATTTTGTGTGAAGCTCAATTCGAGGTCTGGCTATACTTGGACTGAGAATTATTGATATTTACTCCACGATTCTGATGAAGGGCTGTGCCCGAATATATAATCTTCAGTGTTTTTGCATTTCCGGATTCGAGGGAGAGGCCAGGAACATCTTAGTAACCCGAAAAAAACTTCATGCATTGGGCTTCGTTCAGTCACTGCTTTGGGCGGCATGGTGCCCAAAACTGTGTCTGCTTTAGCTCTGTAATGTGCATAGATAACAGGAGGGGGAAATGCCCCCTCCCTCCCAGTGGGGTTCGTAACTGTAGGCATTCCAGCCAGATGGGAGTTAGAGAAGGGCAATTTGATTCTAGAGGAGAAATTCTAACAGTATTCATTTCGTATTTCACTGCATTTTTAGAAATAAGTCATGAGGCAGAGGCATGGGAATGGTGCATTTTCCCTTCTCTCCTCGCACTAGGGAGAGGTGTACAGGCAAAAGTAAGTGGACGCATGTAATCCATGTTGAAATTAATATTATCATGCAGGTTTATGGCAGGCTTTTAGTGTTGATATAATTCCCTATTAACCCTCGCCCCACCGGGGGCCATCGATGGCCCCCCTAAGGTTTTCCGGGATAGCAGAAAAACGACGAGGCGCAGCACCGCGGTTGAGGGCTCTACCTCTCACTGCATCATTTTCCCATCATCCCTGAAATTTTTTACCCCGGGTCACCCAAGGTCAGGTCACCAGACGAGGTCAACCAAGGTCACCTCACTTCACTTTAGAGCTCTGTAAGAGCTACATTTCAAAGTCGATCGATTTGAAACTGCCTACACTTCATGACCCCTCCAGGGTCTACAAGGTGTATATCCGGGATTTTTATTTCGTGCCCTGAGGTCAGGTCACGAGGCGACCTCTCCCATTGGAAAAGCATGGGGAAAAGCTATTTCATGATATAAAAACCACAAAAATGATTGCAAATACTCAGACTGCTCAGAACAACGTTTTTGGACACCCTTTCACGGATCCCAGGGGTCATATTTGCCCTTTGACTTTTCCAAGGTCATCCAAGGTCACCAGAGGTCAAAAACAGTATTTTGACAATAACTTTTGACCTTATTGAGCTAGAGCGGTGAAACAAACATCATCGTGTTTGTCTTGTCACTGGCTTTCATTTGGTATACGGCAAGGTCACTTTTTGACCTTTCGTGACATCAGGTCATATTAGGTCACGAGGTGACCTCTGGCGGTCAAACCACTGGCGGGAGGTCTTTACGTTCCACATAGCGGAAAAAGTACTGGCAATTTGCTATCAAATGTACTTTACCAGGTCTCAATAGCTCTAATGGCATAAAAGTTATGCCCAGTTTGCTTAATCATTGCATATTTGAGTGAAAATAGCCGATCTTGACCTAATTTGACCTCTGGAGGTCAAACCATTGACCTGAGCACTAAAACATGCGAAGTGATTTCTTACTGAATTCACGCGAGCTTTCTATTGCACTTTGCAGATTTGCGCTAACGCCCATATTTTCGGAGTTAGAGGGGGGGCCATCGATGGCCCCCCCGGTGGGGCGAAGGTGGCGCCGGACCCCCGGTGGGGCGCGGGTTAATTAGGGTCAGGGCACTGGGCTTCAGGGATGGAGAAGAAAAATACACGGACCAAATTTCGACTCATCTGAACGAAGGACACGTATAATATGACCTGTTTTCTTCGAACTAGCCTGAGAGCATGACCACGTGAAGCCTTTTTGCATGCTGCAACCGGTTATTTATGAATCAGAACATATAGGGTGCCTATCAATTTTGGCTGTGACACTTCTGCCCCATTCGTAGCTTTAATTTGGGATTTGGAACAATTTCGTGTAAATCAGAGATATTCAACTCTGATCTCGAAGTTTTCGGTTTGACGTCTCCGGGTTCGGTGAAAGTAGGATAATGAGAAAAACTAGGCAAGTCCAAATAACCGAAAGATGTAGGCATCTAAAAGGTCTCATTTATGATTATTTGATCATGCTACGCAAATTTAGGCGCGTTTTACGTGTTAATCTTCGGAAAATTCGGTGACTTTTTTACTTTTTGAAATTGATCCTCTAACGTTATACTTAAATCTCGGGAATTTGCATAACGCCATCACGGGTTACATACACCTACCATGTTTCAACAAAATCAAAAAGGTTGTTTACGATTCCTGTGCGATTTGACGTGAATGACCCAATGTTTTGGAAGAAAGTTGGCCAAAATGGGACAGGTTCCAGGAGGAAAATACTGTTTCCTCCTCCCTCGGGATGTCTTTGGGGTTTTCTAGGTCCACTGGCTCCCGAGTTATAAAGGACTTCCTTAATAGGCTTAAATTTCAAGCGTTCTTGGTCCCTTGCGACGTTGCAGCTCAATGAATGTGGTTCAAGCTTTGTGCATGAGTAACTAACAGTAGGAAAGTTTCAGCACTGTTTTTTATTTCTTCTGTATCACGTTGTTTTCCAAGTTAGCTGGAGCAGGATCAGAAATTGGCGGTCGCATGCGCCGAAATATCCAATGCGGCGGCAGGCTAACTTAGTTTCCAGCTTTCATTGTAAATGGTCCGATGGCACTTGACATTTAGAGCATGTGGCATAGGCCAGTAACCTCAGGTGACCCCGACAATCTCATGCTAGTGTGTTCGTTTGCATAGTGAGGAAATTACATACTTTTCGGCTTAATGCGTTGAACAGTGTTCCGCACTAACATTGGGGCTTTTCTAATGTTTGACTCTTTCGAGGTAAACACGGTCATGACCTAGGGTGGCTCAATTTCATCACATTATTTGAGTTATCGGAATCAGCCTCCAAGCTGCTGCACCATCGCCGGATTTTATCCAAGGGTCACCCGAGCTAAGACACAATATCAAGGTTTATGCAAGGTCACTAGCATTAAATGGTCTTTACCAGTGCAGTTCACCACATGTTTGCATAGGCTGCAAACAGCCATCAAGGTGTGCTAGCATCGAACCAGGCTCCCTAGCCTTCGATCTTCCAAGTTCTGTCCAGGTCAGTGACCTAAAATGACCCCATTTGACATGTAACTGTATAAGTAGAAACACTCAAGTGAATTTGAATCCGTTTTACTGCAGTTGCTTGCGTACTCTGGCCTGTTAAAACTCACCAGGCGATGTTTGGCTATAAAGTATATTTGTTTTCTCAGGGTTAGTGATTAACCGAGGTAAAGAAGTACCCTCGGGAAGGTTAGGTCACATACAATATGGTACAGTTTACCACATGCTTCTATATCAATTAGTTTCCAAACAGCGATGGGTCTGGAATCATCTCTCTGTAGGGTCAGGGGTAGGATACCTTCAGTACAGCAACGGTTAAAGGCCGGTCACAGCGTTTCCGCAGCAATGTTTGTCCGTGTTTGAGCTCGCTCGCACAATTCTCAAATACGCTCGCATGCGCACGACTCCCGGATTATTGGCTTACCGGTGCTGTGAGCCACTGACGCTCCGCACGATGCAAAACCTCGGCTGAGGGCGTGGCCATGACGCAGCGTCACGGGCAGAAGCGCGCCCAATGATCGCAACACACATTGCATTCCTCCTCCGCCGCACTCACCACAGTAGATATCAGAAATATATTCTCAAAATCCAACTTTGACATTGTTTTGTTTACATCAGGCATATGCATCTTCTTTCAGCCACTGAATAGAATTGGCCACCGTGGCGCCATCTGCCGTTCAGTTTTCGCACCAGTCCTTTGCAAGTCCGGGAATACGGGCGACCCGAGAGTACGATTGCCTTGGCAAGTGGCACAAATAGGGTACCGATCACGTGAGTAGACGTGCTCTGTGGAGTATCGCTTGAGATGCGATTATTTCACCACGTATTTAAATAGCCCTGCATGCAATTTTTGGCATGCGGAAACACTTTGAACGGGCCTTAATAGAGAGGCAGTGCGGTCGTGACTGGATAACTAAGTTCCAGTCACGACCATACGACCACACTATCATCATAAGTTATTCATGATATAGTTAGCCTTATTTCTTACTTTGCTGTTTGACTCACCATTGGGTGTAACGGCCCACATATCACCTAGGTAACTGCAATTTTGTAGCATATAATGTGGAGAAACAACAATTCCTGCACATTTCATTAGCATCCAATGTTTGTTTTCTTTTATATGATATTGGCTACTCCGCGAGGAGTCAACCCCGCCGGATTGTAAGCCTGAAACTGGAGCCGCTCCTCCGATCTGCATTCTTAAAAAGCCGAGCTAAGCGGACGTAACATACAGCTTGATCCAAGACACACTGTGTGGGAGCCAAAGGACCTCTTTACTATGCTAATCAGGGCATTATGGGGTAAAATCCTCACGTGTGCCGTAAAGATAAGAGTGGGATCGCACTCTGGCGGGAAATGGCTGCCTATCGCGAAGGCATGTCTCCCCCAACTATACTGGACTGGAAAAGTTCAGGACCCTACTTAATCCAAGAAAATTACTTTTTGGATATGATTATACAGCTGTTTTACGTGGCCACTGGCTCAGTTTTGACACACGATGGTAATTGAAGGCTGAGGGCTACCATTTTGTTATTGGACATGTCTGATGGGAAAGTTTGTGGGGTTTTCGTCACAATGTTTAAAATTGCGCTTTGTAATTTTTGACTCGGTGCAAAAAAAGTCGAAACAAGAGACAGTCCAGACGTTTTCAGCCACTGGATTTCAATCTGCAACCATTTTGATGCAGTGTTGAACTATTTGTTGACTTAGCAAAGAATCGGTAGTTTTCGGCAAACTAACGTATAGAAGAGGTGGCTACCTATTCGTTGCAAACTAGTCACGTATGCCTTAGCATGTTCAAGCCAGCTACATTTTTGTATTAAGATGAGCAGGAGCTAAAAACATTTTCAAGACATTCGAACATTCAAGCACCCTATCTTGTCAGCAACTTGATCATGTGCACAATGATGTCTTGTAGAATTACAAAAGGCTTACTCAAACTGGCTATAACTATGACAAGATAGAATTAAACTCCAGTAAGAAGATCCATGATGTTTTATTTCAGTTGAATATTTCTCTGAATGATGTCATATTGATCATCATCAAACAACTCAGATCACTCCTCCCACAATCTGGCGGTTGTCAGTGGGATGTTTCGAACCGTAGACATTTATTCATTTCTGCAACCCAGGAACAAGTAAAGGGGAGCAAGATACAAGAAATCAGGTATAGTGACGGTGGACAGCAATGTAGCGAGAAGGGAGTGGGGGTGGGGCAGAAAGTCGTTGACCAAAACCTGTTGCAGCATACAATACTTTCAGCAATATCATATGTTTTACAGGGGTTGGCTGTTAGAGAAAGGAGCGGAAAATTGGTGAACACAGTGAAGGCCTGTACGCCAGGGGCCAGGTTGGACATTAATGACGTTATGTCGATGTTCACGAGGTACGTTAGTAGTGACCATGACTCAAAATGACAGGTTGTAATTGTATGCGAGGGGCAGCGGTTGGCGAAGCCCGGTAGCGGTGGTTTGGTCCGACATCAGGTACGGCGGTGCGGCGCCACGAGCGGTCTCCTGCCTCATGTGCGGTCGGTGCCGCGGGCGGTAGAGTTTCGCGTGTGTGTTCCAGGTGTGTACCGCGGTTTGAACCCATGTCGCGTCGATGGCACAATCATGCCTCGTTGTAATCGACGCGGCAGCGACCATACATGTACACACTGTTCGATTTTGTGGGAAAAGCATGCTGAGAGGATTCCGTTTTAGGAGACCGGTTTGGACCACATTGCAGTAAATTCAAACGAAAAATAATGCCTACGTTATTACTAGCATCACCCTGGCAAAGTCATCAGATCAGACTCGGGAAAAACTCCCGCACAAAAGTGGACACAATGGCTGACGCCAGGTCACCTGGAGGGTTGACCTGATATTCTAACATGCGCCTGTACGGAGTCCGCGCCACCTTTGGGGTTAGCGCGGGCACCCCCCCCTGCATGATCCGTGCAAGGAAGCGGAAAATGGTGTGAAATAGCCTATCTTGATCTAATTCCAAAATTGTGAATCCAATTCTTGGGCCAGGCTACTTTTGAGGTCACTAGAGGCCAAAGTATGTTCTCATAGGAATGCAATGGAAGCTTGCGTTCTGTGTTATAACGGCTGATAGACTGGAGTTATAGAAGGTATAGGGCCATCATTGGAATCCTCTCGTCAAACCCGATTCAGAGATGCATCTCATGACCTTGTTAAGTCAAAGCCTACAGTTGACCTGACTTAAGTTTAGGTCAAGGTCAGCATAGGTCATAATGTACATCATTCGAAATGCAGTCTCAAGCCAGTCACAACGGTGACGAAATCTATCCACATATGTAAAATAAGACAAGGTCAACAAGAATTGAATCCAAGTTTACAACAAGATCTCAAAGTTCGCGAATTATCTGGTAAATCCACTTTGATCTGATTCCATATTAGCTAATCTATGACCTACTTTAGTACCTGGCTCGAGACGTTCGGAAATCGTCGCTGTGAGTCTGGTGTTTTGGCTAAGTCTATGCAGCGCCTGCACTGCCGGGCGTAGGGTGGGGATGCCGGTCAGCCTGCGTCTGAATGGTGCCTTATTTGGCCGAAGGTCGTCACAGCTGGCTCAGAATAAAAAATAGTAGAATGTTTGCTGGTACGCCACCATAATCCTGCCCATCTTCCTCAGAGAACCACGGTTGGCCTTCGCTTAAAAATACGACTCCAGCCTCTGTCAGAAAAAACGCCATTGGGAGATGGCTGGCTTAGTGAATAGCCGCAAAATCCTTCTAAGTCACCGGTCCCGGGTTCAACTTCCGGCAGAGCCTCGAAATAAGTCGATGTGATCCCCCAAATCCCTCCCAAAAGGGGAGATTTGCCGACACCGTATAACCTTGGCAGTTGGTGCGTCGTTAAACCCCAACAATTATCATTTTTCAGAAAGAGTTTTGTCCGCCTTTAATGTCATAACGATAGTTTTATTTTGCTGGGAACCAGTCATAGCTGTGAGTGATATTCTCTGCGTGGGACTTACGGTGATCATGACAGATATGATTGTTACGCATCGTCTAGACCATTTCCGGCGGAGACACGATGCTGGGAATTGTGGTCTAGGTCCCATGCACAATCGCGACCGGAAGGTGTATCCGGATACAATTACCATCGTGTAAGAGCTTTTGGAGATTGAAAATAAACTTCAGTCCAATTCTCGTCGGTCCGTATCCAATAAGATCTGGCAGTATTTGACAGCGTGATGGTAAATATTCTCCTAACAGTGCAGAGAGTAAAGGTAAGAAACCCAGTGAACTACAAAGGATAAAACCGTTGCAAATTTATGTGAAGGTAATGAAGGGAAACGTCACTGGTGCGCCAAAAATGTTTACAAAATTGAAATTGAAAACTTTTCAATCCGTTCAATCCGTAGTTCCTCTCAATTGCGGGGCCCCTTTGGTACCCCATGAGCTGTGCTCCACCTAAGCGACGGCCCTGACTTCGAGGAATCCAGGCAGAACAGTGTGAAACTGCACAGATTGACGCAGTGTATGTGATATTACGCTAATGAGAAGAAATTTATCGGGATCATTTGAAATATGTTGGTTGGTGTTAGCTTTTCGTTAGTAATAAAACAATAATTTATACTGCTTGTATCTTAAGACGTGTCACGCTAAGCTGAAGCATTAGAAATAAAAATATAGAAATTGAATAAAGCATAACAAAGAAATACCATAAAACTAAAACATAATCATCAAATTGAATACAATAATACCGTACCATGCAATACGACAATACAATATTCAGATGTCTTAGATAAGGTCAGTAATAGGTGTGCGTAATTAGGCACGTAGATTCAACAAGGTGAGCGTAATAAGACACCCTGTTTTTAATTACGCATGAATGTAGACTGTTCGAAAAGCTGGTCCCTAGTGATGACCATGACACCTAAAACTTTTTATCCTGGCAGAGGTTAGACACGTATTGAACTACGACATTGCAAAGTATCATGATTCAGGATTGCCCCAGCTTGGAGTAATTGCGACATTATCGTTGAGTGTGCGTGATAAGGCATAACAAGGGTTATGATACTTATATGCATAACAAGGGTTGTGATTTTTTGTCTTTTGATCATGAGTTTTCTATGCAGACAAATCCTTGCCTCTGCAAATGTTCGATATTATTGCTATCATGATCTGTTTTATACAAATAGCCGACCCATCTACAAATCATCCGATTTTCTGAGTCATCTTGAATATATATAGAATATAGATATAGAGTTCTGGACCAGTCACTATCATATTTGCTGATATAAGCCAACCAAAGACAAAAACACGTCAGAGATAAGAGCATGCCAGATGGCGTATGCTCCAACAGGACGGACACAGGACGTGCCCCTCATCCCCAAACGCGTGTCGAGCCGGGGCCGACCATTGCCTCTCTGTTTGGACACACTTTCCAGCGAGGGGCCGGGCGCTGGGTGCGCGGTCGCATTGTTCTCGAAGACGGGGCTTGGGAACGAGGACACGTGCCACCGCCCATGTCGCGGACGTCCCGCAGAGGCGTGCGTGCCACCGTAACGACAATCATAAACAGGGTGTCCAATGCACGCTGTCAGCGCGCCTCCGACCCAGGGAGAGTTCTGCCTGCAACTGATTTTTGTTCTCATGTAGACAAAATATAGTTGAGCAAATGAGCGACCCGTCGGTAGACATTATATCATCTTCTTGATGATTTTTTATTGAAGTGTCTTCACATAATATATATAATTGATACCGATATTAGGGGGATGAGGTGGCTTAGTGGATAGCACCCTTGTCTTCTAAGCCACTGGTCCCGGGTTAAGTCCCAGCGGAGCCTCTGAATAAGTTGATCTGATCCCCAAAATCCCTACAAACAGGATGAGAGTTGGCGACGCCGTATAACCCTGGCAGTTGGTGCGTCGTTAAACCCCAACAACTATTATTTGATACAGAAATTAGAATTTGATGACGTGGACGTTGAGACGTCAAAGAGTTCTCAGATCAAGTGCTGTCAATACGTATAAAAGGACTAACACTCGTTGTAAGAGCTAGTAGGATGCACGGAAGGAAAAAGTAGATATGTATACATTGTCAACAAAAGGCTGTATGAAATAACAGAGCAACAAACTTATTGGGGAACATGCATCGCTACTCTGTGAGTCTGCTTTCAAGCAACCGGCCTCAGGTTCCAGGCCAAGCAATAAGGCAGCGAGGTGACGAACGCTGAGACTGAAAGCTTGGCTGCGAGAGTGGCAGGTTGGAGTTACGGTTCTTCGAGTGAATGTGTGCTCGCTCGTGTCGTCGGTAGCCCCCTCATTCCTTACGGCTCCCCCGAGGGCAATGAGGAAAAACGAACGCCTCCCAAACGTTCGTGGAAGAGAAATAGCTCAGGCGTCAAACATTGAAGCTAGTCCGTACCCACATATATCTTGGAGCGGAAATAGCTGTGTGATGCTTCCCTCGCCCCTCGCCCCCAAAAAGCAGCACGAGACAAATTCTGAAGCAATGTCTTACAGCTCAAAAGAAACTGTTTTAACGCTCATGACATAGCTAGCATTGTGTCCTACGGACAACGGAGAAATGACCCTGCCGTCGGCTCCTGTATATTTGAACAAAAGTGTTGTCACATCATAGACAACAAAAAGGTGAAAATGCAGGGACCAAGAAGCTAGGACTGAAACTGGTCTAATGCTCGCCCCTGTGCGCTGTTTGAACGCTAACTGTCCCTTTGGTATTTCCAAAGCAGCCAAAAAATTCGGAGTCAGAAGTGTTGATGTACTCATGTGCTCAGCACATCTCGTGCTTCATCATTCGCACATCATCTCGTTAAACTTCTGGCCTGCGTCCTGTACCGATATTCCTGATTTTATGCAGAGATCCAGACCGGGAGCACAGCAATTTCGACGTACCATATTGTTGCATTGCAATGCTTGTCATGCAACGGAAGAGGCTGTCATCGCATGGACAGTGTCTTCCATGTATGCAGGTATATGGAGCAGGCACAGCATAGACAATATCTTGGCCTGAGGTCTCAGATTGTGCCGTTCTGACGCAAGAGAAGCCGTTGACATTGTACGTGGTTTGGTAAGCTGAAGGATCGTGTCAGCTATGACCTAGATTCCATGCACAAGTTCGATTGCTATCGGATGGTGTATCCGGAAACAGTTACGACCCTGATCGAGCTCTTGGGCGTGGAAACTGGGCTTCAATCATATTTTTACATCTGCGTCCAACAAGATATTGCGGCATTCGGCAACGTGGTAGTCAATACTTGTTTTACAGTGCAGTGGTAAAGGAGGGAAATAGCAGAGGATGAAGTTTTTTTGCAGAGCCGAGTGAAGGGAAAGTGAAGGGTGTGAAAAAGTGACCGGTGTGGCAGAAATATCAATAAAATCAATATTAAAAACCTTACGATCCGTTACAACTCTATTCTGGTCTGTGCTAAAGTGTCATGGAAACCACGATCAATGGATCCTGATCCT
The DNA here is from genome assembly GCA_034440635.1 of Lepas anatifera. NCBI lineage: Eukaryota > Metazoa > Arthropoda > Thecostraca > Lepadidae > Lepas > Lepas anatifera. The sequence goes on along the minus strand of JAOTON010001623.1, from coordinate 185,941 downwards.
AAGCCCAATCCTGATCGCATCTTGGTTGTGGGAACTAAGTCTGTGATGTAGAGGGAACAAGTCACTAAAAACTATACAAAGACCTCAAAGTAGCCTGTTTTCTTCCGTACTTGCCCAGAACTTTGAAGATAAGATGATGTCATTTAGACATTGAAATTATGAGATAGCATTACATATAGTGCGTGTAATGACAAAAAATTGCGCTCCTATTTACGCGATAGCATCCTTCATGCTACGTTCTAGTTCTACATTCTAGTGTTCGGATGACGACCATGCTAGCAGAATTGATCTCAACAGATTAATTAACATGTAAATAGCTAACACTACATTCTACCTACCCAACTTGTGTTGTCCAACAGCCTTGAAATCAGCACCACGAGGTTTGGGGTGAGACCGGTCCCGCCTGCAGGTCTTGTCGAAATTCACTGAGGAGGTGGGGACGGCACAGTTCGGAATACACAAATGATGGCTGCCGTGTCAAGAAGGTTTCCTTCCGCCCGTTCACTCCACGACCAGCCTCCAGACAGACGCAGAAGGACAACTAGGGCCCGATTAATGCTTACTTAGCGGTCAGATGAACCAGGACTCTCCGGAACCGCTCTTCAGCGTGGTCAGAGGGAAGGCTGGGGCCAGCCTGAATCCAACACCAACGAAGGCCAAGTGCAGGATGAGGAAGACAACACTCCAGCTTCTTCTGTGCCTTGGGTTGAACCCAGCCGGCAACGCAAAGCTGGACGCTGCCCCAGGACTCACAGACTCTGGTGAAGAGGTTCTGGACCATATGAATGAGCTAATCACTGACAGTGATGATGTACCTGCAGCGACACTGGTAACGATATTTCCTGAGTCATCAAGCCATGTCGTTGTTGGAAAACGAGAAGAGACGCGCACATAACACAACGTTAACAGCCATGTGCAGGGGGCGTGTTAGTGGAGTGGTCAGTGTATGTAGCTGGCTTCCACGCAGCCGACCCGGGCTCAAGGTCCGGCGGCTTCCCTGAACAAGGAGCAAGCTGGCTCCCGAGAAAACCTTCCAACAGGAAAAGAGTTGGCGCCGCCATATGACCCTGGCAGTTGGTGAGTCGATAAGCCCCAACAATTATTTATTAACACGCGCATTGACGGGGATCTGAGCCTCCTTCGCTTTGACGGGGGCGGGTACCCCCCTAAGATCTCAAAAACCATGCTAGATAGCGAAAAACAGTAAACGGCTTTGAGTAGCCCATTCACTTCTCTATCGGAAATATTTGAACCATTTTTTGTCAGGTCACCTTTGAGGTCACCAGAGGTCAATACATGCCGTCATAGGGATAACATGTAACTGAAGGTTTTTCGGTAATTTCATCTGAACAAGTAAAGATAGAGCAAAACAATTTGAACCCTTCGAATCCTCGCAGCAAACCGAATCTAATAATATATAATATACCTTACTAGGTCAAATATGATATTTGACCTGACCTGAGGTCAGGTCAAAGTCATATTAGGTAAAATTCATATCATTAGAACTGCAAGGACACGGCAATCTAATAAACTTATGATAAAAGCTCTATCACCAACCATTAATAGGTTATTCAGTTAAAACAATTTTTCCCATGTACTTACGATGGAGAGGTCATGGGTCGTACCTGACCTTAGGTCATCAATATCAAGAAAACCGGAGTATATGTTAGAGAACTCTGTGGGGACATTATGTGATATAAGTTTCAATTGGATAAGTTTCTCCTGCTCTGACTTATGCTATCTTAAACTTTTTGAGGTCAGGTCACTTGACCTCTACTGGTGACCTGACCTGAGATGACCTAACCTTAAATTTTTTAAAAAAGAAGCTGTAAAAATGATAAGGAAAAGGTATGCCAAGTACGGCGGCGCGTAGCACCGCCGTTTTTATGCTACCTCGAAAAAACCCAAGGGGGTGGGTACCAGCCCCCGTCAATGCGCGTGTTAACAGCTATATGCATAAGCGCCAATATGGTAGAAAAACAGGGAGCCAATCAGTTTTCATCCTCCTACAGATGAAAACGGACAAGAAAAAGAATATGTTCTCTATTTAACCGAAACATCGCCGGATTTCGGTTTCTGTTGCTTTTCCCACCTACCCATTCCTATATCGAGTGCACTGACTGAAACACACAGGAATCCACAGTTTATGTATCAAAAATATAATGAAACTGTGGATTAATGAATCGAATTGTCTGAGGAATTTAAATCATTTTCAAATACTAGCCGGCGTAAATTCCTGAGATAGCAGCTAAAATGAAGATAAGTAGCTCTGATGAGCTTAGCACGAGATTTTTCTTTTTATTGCTCGCAGAGCTTGAAACAGCATATTTTACACTTCAAAGCCGGGGGTTCGATCAGACCTCCCCCTCAATTTTTCGCGAATAGTTCTGTGCCAATTCAAATGAAACGCACGTCGCTTTGTAGGCCTCTGGAATCAGGTCAGGTCAATGAGCTATCATGTTATTTCTAAACCCATGTATGCTGATAGTGTTTTTCTGAAATATGGCGGAAAAATATCACGGTGTAACTCGGTTTCTAGAAAAGCTAGATCAAGTTTTAAACCTTATTCAAAAGCTCTTGAACGTCGAATCTGTACGCTTATATTCATTTTTAGGTCAAGTTGATACCATGGTCACCAGAGGTCACCAAAAGTCACGGATTTCGAATTTTTGTGCCTTTAACTTTTGAGCAAAACAAGATACAATCTTAAATTTCGTATCATAGTAATGAGCATGACCCAAGGACTCGAATGATATGCAGCATAACCTGAAAGGTTTTTATTTTGACCTAAAGTCAAGGCCATATACCATATCATTTAAACCCTAGGGTACATATTTATTAATATTTATGAACACGTTTATGTCTTTTGTCTTATTTTAGGCCTAATGATTTCGTGTATTAGGGATTTTATAAATAGGTAGAAATCTGGTATATTTTGCCCCACCGTCACGTCAGCAGTCCCGGGTCGGCAGACCTGAACACGCTCGGTCGGTCCTCGGTAGACAAGTGGACTTACCAACAGTTTGTTTATTTTGTTTAAAAAGTGACTCCTATGCGCCGCATTGTTTTGTTTTTCGTTAGTTAGATCGGCTCTGTTCTCATTTGGTAATCGTTTAAATTTGAGCGTGCACTATACCGTAACCTTTCATCTCTAGCTTCAAAAGAGTCTTTTAACATCGGCTTTGACATCAGTAAAAATGTGCTGGGTCGTGTATCACTGCAGCTTTAATCTGAATCATCACGCTATTTTAGCTATTTGATCCAGTGCTCTTATTTCTCCTAAAACGAACTGGCCTTGTCCACAGTCGAAATATCAGACATACCTCACCTTCTATTCTTACTACTGTTACATCAGTCACATCATCCACCATTCAATTCCTGTTTGACCATCGCGTATTTCATATGGGGTCGGCAGAGGTCGTCCCGTGACCGATTTGAAACCATGAGGAGTCCATGACATTTAAAGGTGAGCTCATGACATCTGCTATGGAGCCGTTACTGCCAAATCAAATCATGCCGTGCCGAGAATTTTACTTTAACACTCGGAAATGTCTCGGAAAATCGATCAGGTATAGTCATGGCTTACTATATTTAGTTTACTCTTCGAAAGCCTGCAGAGATGTTTTTATGAAATGAAAAGGTAAACGTTAAGAAACTGTTTTCCAGATTTTTACTAAAAACACGCACCATCCTGATATAAACATATTCTAAATGGACTAAAACCTTACTTGCAAACCTGAGTCAAAGTATATTGGCATGCTAATTGAAAATAATCTGGAGTGGGAAACACATATCAGAAGCATTGAAGTCATCATCTCTCGAAATATTGATATAATAGCAAGAATACGAAAATTCCTAAAGCCCAATAATATTGTTCTTCTCTACAACTCTCCAGTATTCTTCCATCTATCCTACGGAATACAAATCTGGGGAGTTACCTATATTTCAAAACTTACTCGATTGAAGGTTCTCCAAAAGAAAATTGTCCGTATCATTGACTTTGCATACCGGATAGTTCCATCTAGCCCCATCTGCAAAAAGTATTGCATTTTCAAAATGCATGAACTAATGACACTCTTCCATCTAATGGCTCTCCATAGCTTTCTGAACAACTCACTTCCATGGCCACTTGCTGAAAGATTTGCCCTTTCAGATCAGTTAAGAGACAGCGTCTTCAGACAGCCCAAGCATTTCGAAGCTCCCTTCACTTCCATGGTGTACAGAACATTTTCCTTATTCATATCTGCTCCCAGGATTTGGAATTAAAACATTGTTAGTAAAATTAGAAACCTATCTGATGCCCCTCGTAGGAAGTCCGTCTTCAAGGAAGTAGTTAGAAAAATATGTATAGATATTTACTGGGGACCCAGCTTTATCCTGCTCTTGTTATGTTCCTCAGTGATATAGTTATATATTTCAGTTCTCCTTAACGCCTTATTTACCGTTAAATATTTTACATGCCCCAATTTCTGTCGTTTCAATTATTTATTTATTTGACATACACGGCATCTCCACTATTCATGTGGCTATTCTGACGCCGGTCGTAATGAAGATGAGGGACATAAATGACAACTTAAGCAAAAACACACTGTAGGATAAGGATAAGGATAGGATGGTTGATGGGGTAGGACAAGGATTACCCACGGGCAGGGTCGCCACAGGCGCCGCGCTCAACCCATGGGGTGAGGTAGTGGGACTTAACCCGCGCCCCACCGGGGGTCCAGCGCCACCTTCGCCCCACCGGGGCCATGGATGGCCCCCTCTAACTCCGAAAATATGGACGTTAGCGCAAATCTGCAAAGTGCATTAGAAAGCTCGCGTGAATTCAGTAAGAAATTACTTTGCATGTTTAAGCGCTCAGGTCAATGGTTTGACCTCCAGAGATCAAGAAAGGTCACGATAGGCTATTTTCACTCAAATATGCAATGCTTAGGAAAACTGGGCATAAATCCTATACCATTACAGCCATTGAGATCTGGTTAGGTACATTTTATAGAAAATGTCAGACCTTTTTCCGCTATGTGGAACATAAAGACCTCCCGCCAGTGGTTTGACCTCCAGAGGTCACCTCGTGACCTAATATTACCTGAGATCACGAAGGGTCAGAAAGTGACCTTGCTGTATATCAAATGAAAGCCAGTGACACGACAAACACGATGGTGTTTGTTTCAGCGCTCTAGCTTAATTAGGTCAAAAGTTATTGTCAAAATACTGTTTTGACCCCTTGGTGACCTTGGATGACCTTGGAAAAGTCAAAGGACAAATATGACACCTGGGATCCGTGAAAGGGTGTCCAAAAACGCTGTTCTGAGCATTTTGAGTATTTGCAATCATATTTGTGACTTTTAGATCATAAGACAGCTTTTTCCCATGCTTTTCCAATGGGAGAGGTCGTCTCGTGACCTGACCTCAGGTCACGAAGTCGAAAAAATCCCGGATATATACGTTGTAGACCCTGAAAGGGTCATGAAGTGTAGCAGGTTTCAAATTGATCGACTAAGAAATGTAGCTCTTATAGAGCTTCAAAGTTGAAGTGAGGTGACCTTGGTTAACCTCGCCTGGTGAACTGACCTTGGGTGACCCGGGGTAAAAATTTTCAGGGATGGTGGGAAAATGATGAGGTGAGAGATAGAGCCCTCAACCGCGGTGCTGCGTTTTGTCGTTTTTCTGCTATCTTGAAAAAAAACCGTAGGGGGCCATCGATGCCCCCGGTGGGGCGAGGGTTAATGAAGGGATTCGGTGAAAAAAAAACATGGAAAACAACAAACAAGGCGTGACGATGACGGTGATGACGAATAATTCTCGTTCTTTTTCGGCTGGTCTCTCTTTTCGTTCTTCGCTTTTGTTGTCGTGATTCTTCGTTTTCGTTTCTCAGGTCTTATCTCTTAAAAGTGTTCATCGTTCGGTTTGCGTTTAAGAAGAATAGGATTAAAAGTTCTTCTAATATGTGGAAAGTATTTCATCCTTGCTTAGAAGTCCAGCACCTACGGTGTGAATGAATTGTTACTGAATAGCTGTGCAATTATTACGTGTCAAATTATTTAGCAATCTTATTCAGGACGCCGTTAGATATTTTAGAGCCGGATATTTTCACACGGGACGGACGGCCTCCCGTTGGCTCATCCTCTAGCGCACGCGCACTGCAGGCCATCTAGGTCTGGTGAGGTGTGATTGAGCGTCGTGTGCGGGTTGTTCTCTCCATTTGACTGTGACACGCTGTGTATGTGTCACAGTCACAAGTACACGCATACACACTGTGTATGTGTGTCTGTGGTGCATTTCATATCCTGTTGTAGCTGTTCGTAGATAAGCCCCAAATGTATTATTAGTGGTTCGTAGACCTGTTTTCCCTCTCTGATTATGCTGTCCCTCATCCAAATAAGTACATCACAGTTCTCTAGTGTCTTATCCCATTACATGTAAGAGAAAATGTACATTTGACTCCAAAAGAAAGCTGTTATCGCTATTTTCATAATTACCAAAATTGTAACTTTCACCTGTCAACAGAGGACGAAGACGGACACATAGATTGTCTTCCCGGCCCCTGCTGGTTTCACCATAGACCCTCCTGGTGCTCACTCCACCCCTGCCTATGATGTGTATCATTCACACTTGTTTGCATGCTTTTGTGAATGTCCGAAATAAACGTATACGGCTTCAAACGGCTTGACATTTGTCCATGTTTCCTTCTGGATGAGCAGGGTTTTAAACGCATTGACTGAAAGTTTATCGAAAACCTGCTCCTTCATGTGTGTTGTCTAAGTGAGATACAATCCTATTTCTATCACGAAAATGACCAAGAAACATATCTGTAACGTTTCTCTTAGCTATTCTCAACAATAATGTTAAAACATAAACTTTCTTTTATTATTTTCTTAACTTTGTCCAACTTACTGCAGGATCGACTTTTGGGATCGAGCCTCACAAAAGTCCTCAAGAGACTTGTCACAGAGGCTCAGATCCCACCGTTCGAAAGAGAAGTGCCTGCAAAGGGGGCTTAAATTTTGAAGCTGCGTTTTAACGTCTCACAGAGCACAGAGACGGCCGCCCCACTCGGGTCAACCTCTTACCTGACATTTGCCAGCCGACCTAGGTCAGACAAATATTTAGCGCCGGAGCGTCACAGGGGAACCGATCCCATGCTTTCACAGGTGCACTGTTACTGTACATTTTACTGAGCAGGCCAGATGCCAACACCATACCACTGACCCGAGGTATACTGTTTCTATATATTCCATTATCCAATCGCAAAGCTGATTTCTTCTGATAATGTTTTTTACTTGCATGCTAGGGTCTTTAAAGAACAAAGCTCCTGTCAAGCAAAGAACAAAAATCCTGTCACCCATGACTCAGACTTTGATAATGGGTCTAATCGCTTCTGTGGCTCTTCTAATAAGAGTTCTTAATCGCACTGGCTATAATTTTTTTCTTCAAATCCATTCCATTTTCGGCAGGACAAGAGTTTCTGTAACAATTTTTTGAAAAATTACACTTCTGTGTCTGCTCTGATTCAAAATAAGTACTTGCCTTAATTTTATTACATTATCTATGCACATATTTTCGCCCCGTCTTGATCAAAGCTTATTCATTCGTTTATGCATTACCAAAACTTTCACTCAATTGAGGTGGCTTTTCAAGTGCTGTCACGATGAGTATGCGGCGATCAAAGAACTATGGAAGAACACGGTAGCGACGTCCCGTAACTTATGCATCAGTCCCAGGAGGAAAGAAAAGCCGTCCTACCGCGCACCAGCTGATGGAGAACACTCAAAGTTCCACCATCGCCATCCTGTGATCTTATAACCACTCGCCGCATAAGTTCCGTTCTTGAGGAACGAGCAATAGTTCGCCGGTTGAGTCGGCTGGAAAACGCCGCCGGGCAAACGTGGAGACCAGCTGGCCAAACCAATGCACGACCCCGTCACAGAGCGAAATAATAATTGCATACAAACTATTCCAAAGCGATGTCGTCACCTGTCCCTACTTTGCAGCAGACAGCTCACACCAAACCATACACAAAAGAGAAACAGTTTCATTTATAGACATGTTTTGTTTTGGAGGAAAATCCAATAGGTCATTTTCCAGTATTGGGTCATAACTATTATTGGCAACTCTGACTGCAGTTTCCCCAATGACATGCATTTCCTTTGAAGAAGTTTCCATTTTGGAAGGAGTGTTTCAAATTATGGTACTTTTCCACATGATTACATGTAGCAATTATCATAAATTAGTCATTATTGGGAACATACCTATTAATGGGAGCGACATGTACACACAATTGGGAACCCAACCACAGCTTCCCCCCACCAGACTTCATCTCACATATCAACAAAAAAAATGTCAATGTCAACATAGTATTTGAATCTACCTAAAATGTGTTAAAGTGACCAGGTAGCATTTTTATAAACACATCAAATGCTTAAAATTTGCATCCCACTCACGATCAGCACCTGCCTGGTCATTCCTTTTGCAGTAAAAACTCAGGCAACTAGCCCATAGAAAAATTATGTCTCTGCCCTAATAGGTACAGAGGTATTGAATCACATACCAAAAAAGATCCAATCTAGTCAAAATACTGCTTTAACTCCATGCAGTTTAGGTCCTGCTTCTTACCACTACTGGAGTAAGCAACACACCCCCAACCAGCGTTTTTCAAAGTCTATTTCTTTCTGAGATTTGCTGTGATTTTCTGAGATAAGAAGGGGTCTACCGGCCCCCTCCAGTCAAGTTAGTTCCAGGCCCCTCTCCAGTGGGGTGTTAACACTTTGTGAGAACTGCATTAGTACACATTTGCTATCTGTACAATATTGATATGATAATTTGATCAGAAAACCACCTGAATCACTGTTGTTGCCAGCCTGTTCTGGCGCCAACTCTCCCAAATTCCTCCAGCTCCAAACTATCTAACCAATCAGGACAAATAAACCAAGGCACAAGCAGCTAAGGAATAAAACCAAGCTGATATGGAAAGTGCATCAGTCTTACAATAGCCTACATTCATCTTAGATTAGCCATGGGCACAATATTTATTCTAGCTAGTTTTAGCCTGCACTTATCTTAAATATACCTAATGAATATGCCCTCAAAATAAGTTCTAACTTGTCTTGTCGCTGTTGCGCAGTTTAAGAAATTCTGCCCAGCTATGTTTATTTTCTCACCACTAGTACTTTTATTAGTAGCTTTAGGCGTACTTAATACTAAATTCGAAAAATAGGGCCAATAAATCGAAGACACTCAAACTGTAAATATGATTTAACCTAAAAAATGGACAGAAAAGTACTTAATAAAGTATCTGCGTTATCGTTAATGCCTTAAATATGCCTACAATCGTGTATTTCTCGAAAAATTGACCGTCACATTTCCGGTATCTAGGCGCCAACTTTCTGCAAACTACTAACAATCAGCCCCATTGGGCGCATGTTAAAATCGGCAACTGTACAGCGGTTTGCGGGTTTTCTGCAGCGGGGTCCCTCGTTTTAGTAGAAACTGAACACAGTACCAATATTGTATTACTAATGGTACGCTGTCAATTGAAGAACAGAGCTGCTAAGTTAAAATATTCCCTACACGCTTCTTTCTCTATTTCGAAAATATGGGGTTTAATCTTGACCCATACAGTCAGGATCGCTATTTTGTCACAATTATGCACCTCAATTTTGTAAATGTGTCACAAACCCGGTAGCCGAGTTGGCAAGTTTCTGCACCCTGACCAGCTGTGTGACGGGCCGGCCGTTTGAACGCCGAAACGTCTGTTGTCAAAGCGTCCCATCATTTCTCAAAGTCATCCGGTCGGATTGAGCCCTCGATCCTGCAGATACATCAGACGTCAGTTTTTGGCTTTCCGCAGCATTCTGGGCAGCCAGTGGGGTTGGATGGCCGCGAGCGATCACTGGTGCAGACCATGATTAGATTGGCCCCATTCTGGCGACGTCACGCTTGAGTGAAAATCCGCCTAGGTGATCGCCGCATGAAACGGGACAGGCTATAATGAACGGAAATGGCTTGATTGTGCCCCGACAGAAAATGTGCTGGAGGATTTCGTGCCAAGAATCTCGTCAATCGCAGACGGATCTAAAGCGTAGTGTGAACTTCTGTACTGGGGTAGATTGTCTTATTTGAGCAGGAGAAGCCCTCCCTGTGCTTTCTCGGGAGAAATCATCCCGTAGGTGATGAGTTCTGACAAACGATTACCGAACGGACTAGCCACAGATGCAGCACCAAAAGAGTTTTTACCGGAATAGACGGCTCCACTTGTGATTGCCAACAGATGACTACGCGTGACGTATCGTCCAATGTTTTAACCATCAACGGATGCCGTGCCATGCATTGCCACCGTTAACTTTCCAATCGAAATATCTGCTTGCTAATTTGCGTATGGTTGTGTTTATTTCTTTTTCGGTCTGCGGTGATAGGGAGCAAGGAAACGAAAACGGTTGTGGATCGCTGTGGTCGTCACTGAATGTTGCCTGCAAGCTGCCCTAATAGAGCTGGTGTGCTTGTGAGCAACCAGTCTCCGTGAACAACAAGAGGAATATGAAATTCCAGCACATCACGAAATGTACTGTTCAAGACTGGCTGCACTTCGTGGCTCTCGACAGCGTTTGGGCTGTTGTTCATTCATGACTGAGGGGAGGGGCAGAGTTGGTACAATCTCCTTAGGTTATCTAAGAAAGTATAAAAATATAAACAGACTGGTAGCAACAGTGCCTCAGGCTTAACACGTTTTTTTTTTTTGGTGCCTCATATATAGCCAGGGCTGTTCCCTGGTATGGCGAAATATGAACAAAAAGTTTACGTAACTCACGCTGACTTTAACTGCACATCTATTAAGTAACTTTTGCTTGGAAAATTTAATACTTAAAGCTGGATTTAAGAAGTTTTTAGAGCCCATCAAAAAATGATGCCTGGGCCAATAGTGATAAAATGTGATACAATAGGAAACATAAAAAGCTTGCTATATGCCGATATAAAATCAAATTCCCGATTGAAACAGTCCCTGGCTCTCTCTCTCTCTCTCTCTCTCCTTCCCCCGGCCGAACATCGAAAAAATGCTAGAAGCTACGCGTGAAGCGTAATGGATAGTTTCTATTTGATTAGAAACAATGCATGAAATATTCAGGTCCACACTTGATATACGCAATTTTTATATTATTGGTACGTGCTCATGATATCCATAAAAGTGGACAAATGAAGCATTCGCGTAGACTAAAGAAGTTGTAACTATTTTCTTCCCAGGCTCTGCTAATATATGTAGCTGTTGCTACGTTCTAGGGTAAAATGATGATAGCAGATGGATATTTTAATCGAACGATATATTGTGCAAATAGAATGCCTCAAGAAATGTTTACGTCAGTCACTGTATACAGAGTAGAGGCTTTCGGACATCCCACAATCTACCACCTGGAAAAATTCAACTTTGGTGCTTCTGAACCTCTGAAAAAGTATTTATCAGGGCCACTCCCAACAGGCACGCGTGCCCAATGACAGGGAGCATTGGATTGGGTGTTTAAGGATCCTCTTCACCGGGTCAGACGGGACAAGAAAGGCAGCTTCCCGCCCTGAGGATTGTACCCACGTCAATCCATACTGTTCCAATCTGAAGGTAGGTGATGAAACCGCTAGACCACCCGGTCCCATGGCCATTGTATTGTACCATTTTGTGTTGTACTGCATTGTAAAAATCCCATCCCATGGTGTACATCCCATTGTACTGCATTCGGTACAGAACAATGGGATATATGTGTGCCTCTGCCAAAGGTTTATCTGCGCGCCGACCCTGACTTTTCTGAATAGTGCATTTTGACCTAAAGAATCATGAGATGACTTTAAAGAGCCATTCAGTGTAAGGCAGCTTTAGCTCCTTCGACTTTAAAAAAGAACTGAGAAGGATGAGAGGTAGGTGGAGTTTACTCCCCCTCGGTATCGGAATTTCATGTCGATCTTCGGTTTTGTTTCGGCAGATCGTTGACCCTGAGGACGATACGGAGTGCATCACATGCCGGCTGGGTACTCTTCCAGACGCTAGCCACATGCGCTGTGTGCCTCTGCCAGAGGTCTATCTGCGCGCCGACTCCTCCTGGGCCATCGGCGCCATGACCTTCTCCGCTGCCGGCATCGTCATCACCTGTCTTATCATAGCCGTCTTCATCAAATTCGTGGACACTCCCGTGGTGCGTGCCTCCGGCCGTGAGCTGAGTTTTGTGCTGCTGTACGGCATCCTCTTGTGCTACGCCATGACGTTCCTGCTGGTGCTGCGTCCGAGCGATGTAGTCTGCGGGCTGCAGCAGTTCGGCATCGGCTTCTGCTTCAGCGTTGTCTACAGCGCACTGCTCACCAAGACCAACCGGATTGCCAGGATTTTCAACGCCGGGAAGAAGACAGCAGTCAGACCGAACTTCATCACACCTGGCTCCCAACTGGTTATTTGTTCTCTGCTGGTCTTCATTCAGGTTGGTCATTACTTCCTGCTGGTGTTTGCTGCATCAATATGTGATCGGGTTTTGCCATGATCTGTGGTATGGATGGGTGAAGCACACTTTATATTTGACAATGCGTAGAGAATAGAGGGGATGGATCTCCCGCCTCTGTTTTTTCTCTCCCTTACTTCTTACTTCCCTTCACGTTTCTCTCTCCCCTCTCTTCCCCCCTCCCCATCTCTTCCCTCCTCTCCCCCTTTCTCGCTCGCTCTGCCTAGCCATAGTTTGCCCTAAATAGTTGGCACATCCCTAAGGCTCCACTTCCCTCGCCTTTTCACATTGTCACACCCCACCTGCACACAAATCATCACACAAGCATATAACTCCTTTCCCTGCCGTTGTATGATTTCCAATTATGCAAATCCAAAGTCATTATTCCTTGTGCCAAATCCCAAGACAAATGTTCTCCCAACTAGCACTTAATTACGCGTGTCATGCTCAGGATTGCTGGTGGCTATGCTTCTAGATTAGGTGTTGGCGCCGTACCAGACATGACATCAACCTGAGTTCCATTAGCGCCCACCATCATCTCAACGTGTAAAGAGATGTATTCTGGATGTCGGCTCGGTGCAGTTTTTTGCTCGGTTGATCCCAGGGAGACGGAGTGGTATTTTTTGGTAAATTAGGGTGCTGGAAAGGAATAAAGGATCAAGTTATACTCGTACAAGGCAGGCAGTTATAAGTAAAGTTTGTCCCTAGCCACCGCCTAACCGATTCAAGCATGAGAATTTTCCAAAAGGGAAAGTTCAGCCTATCCTATCACATAAGATAACTTTGGGATAGAATAAATTGGCCAAACAAGTATCGTTTGTTTTATTTGAATAAATAAGATTTGAGTGTTTTCTCACAACGTCAGGGGAATATTTATGTTTCAAAGAAAACAGAACAGGAGCCGCTTAAGTGATTTATACACTAGTATGCTCTGTCCGATAGATGCGCCCAGCTTTTTGAAAATTTTAAACAGATGTAAACGAATGATTTCAGGTCTGTTCGTGACGATATTCTGCTTTCAAAGTTGTTGTTTCATGGGTTATGCCTCTTGTAAACATTATTTGTATCTTTTTATTGACTATGATAGAATCTGAGGATCCAGTGGCTTATCTTTTGAGACAAAAATAGTCTTCACTTAAACATGATCAGGGCTATAGTAGTCAAAGCACTTCAAACGAAGTGTCCTGAAACGCAACGCCTCCAGTTGATGCAGCTGTTCTGTGTCGGTACACTGGATTCCGGCCAACCCGACCCCTCTACCATTTTGATTGTACGTTGAAATACTGAACAGTGGATTTAGCAACTGTGAGATAAAATGAGCGTTCAGACTAATTGATGAGCCAAAGCTCGTTCTATAAATTGAAGCTGAAACATGTCCCTGGGCTTAGGTGTTCACCTGAGATAATTTCTCTTAAGATTTTGAAAAAACGTGGTGTGGCTTTTTTAGCCTCTTTAGGTCTTCTTCAGATACTGTAACAAAACCATTAAACATGGCATGAGCTTAATGCTGCCTTGCTTGAGTCAGGGCGCCAATCAGCGAGCCTATCATGGTGTTTCATCCTTTGATTACCGATAATTCCAATGATGCAAAAATCAATGTTGTTTTGCTTATGCCTCCATTACATAATGAAGAAGGATATCGAAACCGCACGCGAAGGAAAGAAAGAGAGAGAGAGAGAAGGAGATTGATAAAGGGATAGAGGGTGAAGGAGAGGTTAAAATGAAAGTGAGTGAGCAAATGGATGTGAAGTAGCTTTGGGACTTTCCGGCGCACCAAATGCTAAGGCATAGTGTTTTGCCAACTCGCACTGTGTTGGAAGGATATATTGGGAATCAGGAAGTCCTTATTCAATATTCCTGCTAGCAAAACCGATTTTATGCTTCTTGGCTCCAAAAGGAACTTTAAAAAAGCATCCGACTTCAAAATTTGACTTTGACGGCACTATGCTAAAGACATCAAACAAACTAAAAGTTTTTGACATGATGCTAAGACCTAGCATGTCATGGGAGGCACAGATATCACGCGTGTGCCAAAAGTGTAACACTATCCTCATCTCTATTTCAAAATTGAAACATTATTTTACAAAAAAGGCTCTGGAAATTATCATGCAGGCATACGTATTCCCTCATATCTTGTATTGTTCATCTGTGTGGGATGGAGCAGCACACGGGTCACTACACCGAATCCCAACAATTATAATTTTCACTGCCCGAATCATCTCTGGTTCAAGAAAGCGTGACCATATAACCCCTGCCCTGAACTCCCTAGGATGGCCCAAGATCGAGACAATAGTAGCCGAGAGAGACGCTATAAGAATGTTAAAAACATTAAAGCTTCATAGGTCTCCCGAAGAGATCAAAAAGCTTTTTCACAGCCGCAGCGAAGTCTCAACTAGATAAACGCGTGCCTCGTCAAGAGGTGTGCTCCAGCTGCCGGCTCTTCGCCTTACCGCATCACAACGGTCGTTTAATTACCGGGGGGGCAAAAATCTGGAATGAGTTGCCACCTGCCGCCGTAAAGGCACTATCATTAGCCAGCTTTAGAAAGGTGGTCAGAGAACAACCAGCTTTCAATCATTAATTATCGGTCTCGTGTCACCTCAACGTATGCGTATCTCGTGTGTCTTACTTTCTTGCCTGTGTGCTGGTTAGTGGTGCTTTGAGTATGTGCATATTGTCAATCGATGCCTGAAAACCAAATGATATTTGGATGGAATCGAATATACGAACGAATTTAAACCCGAGCTAGTGGCATGCAGACCCAACATATTATAACTGTGTCACTACGTCCCCAGAATGGATGAGTGAGTGAGTGAGTGAGCGAGTGAGAGAGGGAGGGGTAAGGGAATGCTGACAGTTGGGAACTTCACCCATATTTTTTTGCATTAGAGGTGCGAACAAATTTTATTTATGCTGATAATGTTGTTTTGCCTGTGAGTTTTTGCTGTGCCAGAATCCGGTTAAATTGTATGACTTGAAAGTTTCCCATCTTTAAAAGAACTGCCTTAACTCCCCGATTCCATTCATTGCAATATTGAGAGGCTCTGACACTTCTCATGGCACAATCGTGTGCTGACTAATCCTAGGATGGATATTGTGTCGCTCCAGCAGAGAAGCTTGCTTCAATTTTCTACCTGCTACACATTGTAACCGGAAATACTTCGCTGTTTTATGTGCCTGAAAAGTCAGCTGCTGGCTAAAAAAATGCAACAAAAAAACTGACAAGTCCCTACACTGCCAGGTCGTCATCTGCTTTGCCTGGATGTGGACCACCCCTCCGGCTGCCATCCATCACCACCCCACTCCGGAGGACAACCTCCTGGTCTGCAAGGCATCCATCAACGCCTCCTACATGGTCGGCTTCGCATACCCCATCTTACTCATCGTGGTTTGTACAGTGTACGCCGTGCTCACGCGCAAGATTCCCGAGGCGTTCAACGAGAGCAAACACATCGGCTTCACCATGTACACCACCTGCGTCATCTGGTTGGCGTTTGTGCCGATCTACTTCTCGACGGCCAACCACGTGGCGCTGAGGATCACCACAATGAGTGTCTCCATCAGTCTGAGTGCCACCATCGCTGTCGCATGCCTGTTTACGCCTAAGCTGTACATCATCCTGCTGCATCCCGAGAGGAACATCCGGCAGTCGATGATGAAACAGAGCCAGTACAAGCCGGTGGTGTCCAACAGTGTGGCCAACACAGCCGGCACTGTGCACGCCCGCGTCGACTCCTGTACACAGAGCGACGGTGAGTTTACACTCCTGTACACAGATTAACGGTGAGTTTCCACTATTGTACACAGAGTGGCAGTGAGTGTCGACTTCTGTACACAGAGTAACGGTGAGTTCCCACTCTTGTACATAGAGTGACGGTGAGTGTCGACTCCTGTACACAAAGTGACGGTGAGTTTAAACTCCTGTACACAGAGTGACGGTGAGTTTCAACTCCTGTACACAGAGTGACGGTGAGTTTAAACTCCTGTACACAGAGTGACGGTGAGTGTCGACTCCTGTACATAGAGCAACGGTGTCAACTCCTGTACACAGAGTGACAGTGAGTGCTGACTTCTGTACACGGAGCTGCGGCGAGTGCCGACTCCTGTACACAGAGTGACAGTGACTGTTGACTCCTGTACACAGAGTGACGGTGAGTGCCGCCTCCTGCACACTGAGCGACGGTGAGTGTCGACGAGTGCCGACTTCTGTACACGGAGCGACAGTGAGTGTTGACTCCTGTACAGAGAGTGGTGATGTGAGTGCCGACTCCTGTAACAGCCAAAGAGAAACGTTTTAACTTGACATGAATTCTGACTTTGTTCTGTTTTGTTTGATTTCTATGATTGTGTCGGACAAGGTCTTGTATCTTCAGAGCATCTCATAGTGTCTGTTCTAGCGCCTCATTCAACCTCCTTTTAGAAAAGTGCAATATTTTTTCCCTAGCTTTCAGTTGGATAGTATCGTTTGGTGGAGCTTCTAACTTTTCTAGAAGAGCTTAGAGGAGACTGGCTGAGGTGCTGGAACAGGCTTATAATGAAATATCATTGTGCTTTTCTCCATAGAAGTCTATAAAGCAGTTCTGAAAACACAATTTTTTTATAAATTATAAGCAAAAACAAAGTGGCACAGTGGAATACACGCTCCAGCCATGGTCAGCTGGCTTCCGTCCATTTTACTGCCCACTACTGCACATGCTCTAATTAGCTCCCCCGAAGTGCTGTTTCACCATGGACAGCTGAATATTCCGGTGGTTTGCAAGGGTGCTGTCGACGTTATTCAACTTCTGTGCTGCCGACTATCCAGGCTGAACACCGGCTGATTTCCGAGCTATGGCCGATTTCAGGACTTCTAGCATCCTCTGTTTTTCTATATAGATTATCGAGGGTGTATTTAGGATACTTCCAGAGGGTATTAGAGTCAAGAACGTCACTTGAGCGCGCATGCAGCTCTTTCGTTGGGCCAGGATCTCTTGTGATCTCACTCCCCTGGACGTCTTGGTGTCCAAATGTCCGAAAATTGGAGTGTGTGTAGGTAAGCCTAGGATAATGGAAGATCTGAAGGTAGCTGCATTTCAGAAATTGAAATAGGTTTCTCCTTGGATGGTCTACACCGCCATCGAATGCGAAATATTTTCTCTGCTCATGGTGAAGCAGTGCCGCGGAGCTTACCTGGAGCATGTCTTGTAGGGGCTCATAAAGGGAATGAAGTCCAGCTCATGATGTTCAGTGCAACTATTCTGCTGTTCCATTTGATTTTCGTGTGAAATTTCCCACAAGATCCATGTCTGTGCGATACTTTGTTTTTGTTTTATTGAGGAAAACCTGATCATACTTTATTATGCAACAACCTGTATACGACTACTGAAATAATATCCGATGAAGAGGAACTCCGGGCTACAACTATCATTCTACCCCTTAATTTTTCGACAGTTCGGAAAGAGTTGCAACACCATTTCCCATAGCTCATAGGCTAATGACAGAGCTGGCGTGCTTTGGAATGCATCAGGCAGTCCTGGTGTAAACTTTTTGTCGATGTTCGGTATATTACCTGAGAAATGAAACTTTTGTGGGCGATAAAACTTTATTGTTGATACAAATAGCCCAATCTGCAATTAATTCTGATATTTGAGCCAGCGCCTGTAACTCGATGGCCCTGGCTCTCGTTCCTGAATTCGGAACGGCTCCGATGGCCGGCCGTAAGTTAGGAAGTATGAGCCTCCACGTGCGGAAGTGTAAGGTAACTCATGGCCGTGGCCACCGCACCCGGTTATTAAACTGGGCAACGACCGTATCACACAAAT
This sequence comes from Lepas anatifera, assembly GCA_034440635.1. Taxonomy (NCBI): domain Eukaryota; kingdom Metazoa; phylum Arthropoda; class Thecostraca; family Lepadidae; genus Lepas; species Lepas anatifera. Next base: position 167,673 of record JAOTON010001623.1, on the reverse strand, counting down.
GCCAACGGCCCTTTTCTGGTGCGGGCTAGTCCCGTTACGATGTAGTTTTCACTAGTCTTCATAATCTCTCCAGAACATCCCACTCACAATGACAGGGATGTAACCTCAGCCCGAACCACCCAGTGACCGAGGCAAAATCAGGATGTCGGCCCTCTTGAATCCTGACCACCCTCATTTATTTCCTGCCTCCTCTATGCACTACTAATACCGACTTCTTATTATCTAACACCTCCGGCTCTCTCCCTCCTAAAAATGTTGTAGCGCATAGCAATACAGCCAATTTGACTAAATAGCGTTAGCGTCAGTTTCTTCCATAACCGAGCGCATTTCAGCTTAAAATGATGCCCCACTTGAGTCATGTTGCTTTCAGACGAGTGAATGGCAGCTTTGAATGCCACCCTGGTACATGTGCTTATATATTCCACATGCCGTTCTCAAGTAAGACGTGTGCGCTAGAGAGCCTTAACCCTCGCCCCACCGGGGGCCATCGATGGCCCCCTAAGGTTTTTCCAAGATAGCAGAAAAACGACGAGGCGCAGCACCGCAGTTGAGGGCTCTACCTCTTACTGCATCATTTTCCCACCATCCCTGAAATTTTTTACCCCGGGTCACCCAAGGTCAGGTTACCAGGCGAGGTCAACCAAGGTCACCTCACTTCAACTTTAGAGGCTCTGTAAGAGCTACATTTCAAAGTCAATCGATTTGAAACTTCCTACACTTCATGACCCCTCCTCCAGGGTCTACAAGGTGTATATCCGGTATTTTTCGATTTCGTGACCTGAGGTCAGGCCACAAGGTGACCTCTCCCATTGACAATAAAGCATGGGGGAAAGCTGTCTTATGATCTAAAAGTCACAAAAACGACTGCAGATGCTCGGCTTCGTCAGAAAAGCGTTCTTGGACACCCTTTCACGGATTCCAGGGGCCTTATTTTCCCTTTGACCTCTCCAAGGTCATTCAAGGTCACCAGGGGTCAAAAACAGTATTTTGACAATAACTTTGGCCTATATAAGCTAGAGCGCTGAATCAAACACCATCGTGTATGTCATGTCACTGGCTTTCGTTTGATATACGGCAAGGTCACTTTCTGACCTTTGGTGACCTCAGGTCATCTTAGGTCACGAGGTGACCTCTGGAGGTCAAACCACGGGCGGGAGGTCATTACGTTCCACATAGCGGGAAAAGGTCTGACATTTTCCTATCCAATGTATTTTACCACATGTCAATAGCTCTAATGGCACAAGAGTTATGCCCAGTTTGCTTAAGCATTGCATATTTGAGTGAAAATAGCCGATCTTGACCTAATTTGACCTCTGGAGGTCAAACCATTGATCTGAGCGCTAAAACATGCGAAGTAATTTCTTAGTGAATTCACGCGAGCTTTCTAATGCACTTTGCAGATTTACGCTAACGCCCTTACTGTCGGAGTTAGAGGGGGCTATCGATGCCTCCGGTGGGGCGAAGGTGGCGCCGGACCCCCGGTGGGGCGCGGGTTAAGTTCAAGTGTTATCCCTTATAACTGCCGATAATCCCCATTTTCATCCCTCTGAGGTCAGGATAGGTAAAAATTTCGCCCTTAATATGCTGCTGACCCTGTATGCCCACACATACTTGCGCTGATCACCTTAGAATATCTCTTCCAATTGAGTACTGCCAACTTACTGCCCCATGGCTGCCACCTCAATGTTCTACGCAGTTAGTATGTTGGGTACTGGCTCAAAGTACCGCTCCGTTTGAGAACAGACCATCTCTAAATGCCGCCGTATCTGAAGTGTTAGCTAGTTCCGGGCGCTTCCTTCAACTAAGACGCGCAGAGCTAGTAGGCTCTGATTTTAAGTGCAACCCCCCTCTCCACCCTCTTCTCATATTCTTGCTGATCACTCAAAGATACTTTCTCAATTACTGACTATCTCTAGAAGCTTATATCTCTGAACTCAAGCTGTCCTTTCGAGTTCTCGTCAAATTTGAGTACTGGTATCTGCATCTAAATCTGCCAACTGCACAAGTAAAGTAAAGACGCAGCGGCATTTCAGGATGTCACCGGAGAGGTTTTATGAGACCCACGAGATTGGAAATGTAAACAGACCGTTTGGGTTGCCAGATCTGGAGCTGCAGAAGCGCCTGCACCCTGACAAATATACCGAGTTATGTTATCTGCAGCCATTCTCATTGAATCTGTGCACACTAGACTATGCAGTTTTTAATTCATCGAAAACGTAGCATGGCTCACTGAGTCGTGATACAGCCCATGTTCATTTGTATTGCTAGTAGCTTAACGCTGCGCGCCGAAGAGCTTTTGTAAAACTCGTATTCCAAATGTTATTTGCACAACATTTTTTCTACAACTATCCCGTTACAATGACCTTTTTTAAGTACCCTATCAGAGACCACCACGTGATTGTGGGTGCTCATTTGAAAGCTACGGCTGAAATACACATGTAAGTCGACTTACAAGGAAATAAACGATAGCTCGCCAGAATTAATCATTAAACTGGTGAGTCTAGTGTGGAAGAATTCAACTGCAGGACGCTGTACCACCACGATATCCATCACGCATAACGCTTCGATGTATTTAACCAAGGTAAGGGGGGAAGCATTTGTGGTAAGAGGGAAGGGGTCTTAATGAGGAAATAATTGCAATATCTAAGACATTGTGCCCCCCCCACCGCTCTCTGAAAGGGTCTTGGCCTGTTTTGACGCTGAGGATATCACTGCCTGTGAAATAGTCCGGTCAGAAGTTTTCAAGTGTTCACGACCCTTCACAGAAAAACACACAGTCAGCTTTAGTAACCTTAGCAGATCTCATATCTGATATAATGTGTACTGTTGCGCAAAATCTACATGAGACAGAGTAACAGGCAATTTATGGAAAAACTACGTGTCTGTTCATGAGGAACAGGAAAGAGAAAACATTGGTATTAGAACTTATGACTTTGCCATGATTGTGTGCTTAATTTAATCCCAAATTTCTCGCTGACATACTTTTTGTGCTGGTCTCATATAGTTGTCTATAGAAGTGTTAAGTCTTATTATATTTAGAAGATCGTTAAAGGTGGCGCAAAAATTATCAATTCAAACCCCATTTCATGTCTGGGAGAGCGACCTCACTTTCGATATGGCTTCCAGGAACGTCGAAGACAGATGACAGCTATTTCGAGTGGGACTAACAGACATTTGTCAGTCAGTCTCAGGATATTCTTCATGTCTGGCGTTTCTGCCATGAATGATGAAACTGTTGTATGAGATAGGATTCGGAAGGCTGACTTCCCTTTTGGAGTGGCCGGAATATCAGTATTTTTGTGCCAATGTCATCAGTTGTCATCGGCGGGCAGTGAACTGTTTGAAAATGCACCAGGACACACCTGTGAGACTTGCGTTTCCAATTTCATTGAACAGTACACTTGCTACTTGCCGTGGCCATGGATTCCTTAGTGTAGCAGGCTCTGATGTCTCTTTTAACGATAGATATTAGAGCAAACTTCATATGTTTCAACCAATCTAAGCCGATGCTAGAATAGTAGGCCCCAATTTGACTCTATTCTTATAACAAAAATGGTATTCGTAATCAGTGGCGGATTTAGTACTTCATTTTGGAGGGAGGAAGGCTATGGGACTCGAGCCTATCCCTTGCCATAGCACTGGAATAGCCACCGGCTACGAGTATACAGTTACTGTAAACATTCTGAAATTTCTTGGGGCTTGAGCCCCATAGGCTCATTCTCCCGTTTGTATCCGCCGCTGGTCATGATGGATTTAGTGTTAAGTATTATTTTTACGTCTGTGTGGAATATGCATCGGAACAGAGGGACGGGGCAGAGGGCTCGTCCACCCCACACTTCACAAAAACCTCCAGATTTCAGTCAGACTGGGACGAAATCGGAAAAGTATTTAAGCATCCAGCGCATGAGGTAACGAGGAGTCCGAAGTTGATAACTTTTTAGCTCTAGAGGGAATATCATCTTATCAGCAGGGGTTCAAGATTGAAACACCCCTCATGTGTTTGCCACTGGCAACGCTTATGGAGCAAGATATCCCAGTGTAAAATTGTTAGTGACTTTCAGCAATTTGAAACATAAATGCATAATAAGCATGGCACTTCATTTACACTTTGCCTGGTTCGTACATTATTTCCCCTTGATAATAGCGTGTACCTTATTTTCAAAGGGATTGTTGTACGAAGAGATATTCAAGTCCCGAACCGCCAGTTTCTCAACGACGGTGGAGACAGCAATATTTCAATCTGTCATGATTTTTGTCGGAGCACACATGGTCAGTGTGGTTCTGAACATTTATAGCCGACTTTCAGTCGGCAGACCTGTTGCATTGGGATTCTGAGGAGAGCTTGGTAAACATCGCAGAACATTTAATCGTGGGCAGGGGCCTCGTCATGAGAGCTTGGACAGGGTGGATCCAGACCAAACAATTGATGGGGAAGGGATGAGCCCGGGCATAATCGTGAAAAACATTGTACTTCCTTTACAACAACAAAAATTCCAAAAAGGCTGAAAGTGGGTAACATTCGGACAATTTGCGGGAAGCCTTGGGCGACTCCCGCCCCTGCCCCCTCCTCCGTCTCTTTCCTCTCCCCTGGATCCTCCCCTGGGGAGCCAAGTCCCTTTCTCCCGGAAGCTGGAGCGAGGCGGGCCCCCAATTTTGGCTGCACATACTATCCTCGAAAGGTTCCTGGCATTGCGAGATGCATACCGACTAAGACTCTTGATACTGTGTTGTGGCCAGCCGCAACACAGTGGCCACACACCCCACACCACACCACACACACCACACACCACACAGCCACACACCTGGTTATATGTATTGCGGGGTGCTAAACCTTCCCATCCATCCGGCGCAAAGCAAACTTCGGCGCTGTGGCATTGCGGGTTGCATATCTATTCAGTTACGCATTGATACTGCACCGCCGCGCGCTGTCGTATTGCGGGCTAACAACCATTCTCTTAACTGTGCAGCGCCGTAGTAATGCGGGTTGCATACCAGCGCAGCACGGGCGCTCGATACTGCGCCGCCCAGCTCCACTGTATCGCGGGCTGCTGAACATACCACGTGTTTGAGTCCGCGCGTGTCAGGGTGTCCCGCTTTTCACAAAAGCTTAGGTAGACACGTTGGGGCTTCTGAATCCTGTTCCTTAGGTTATGAGCCTCACCTGGCCCAATTTTCAGGATTCTCGGAGTACGAAGTTTGGGCTCAAGTTTGGTGTTAGTGATATTGCCGCATTGCTGCCTATTAAGCCGCTTGTCATTATAGCTGTGCTTTTTGCCGGACTTAAAGCACACTTCATCTCTTGACGCACCACGGCAACTTTGTTTTTTGTTGGACCCAGAAATTCATTATTGAGCCGGTAATCCAAAAAATGGTCTGTACTACCGTGACTCTAAGTATCATGTGTGGTGCATTCCAGTATTCCGGCGAGTAAGATATGTTTTCATTCGGCCATTGAAGTTATAGTGCTCAGCGTGCGCTGGAACATACTTAGCCTCAGTCCCTAATGAAGTATCTATCCTAGGTTCCAAGGCAAATGACATAACAATGTTGGTTTGACCTGCTTTCCGAGTACTCAGCAATTATTATCCGGAGTTTTCCTTGTATGAATGCTTCACATAGATCCAAATCTCGCAGAGGTTAACAGGAAAACTCGTGTACGTTTCTAAAGAAAAAAACATCATTTTTTAGGAACCAATTTTCATTGGCAAGGCGGTAAAAATGTCTTTGAATGAAATGCATGAATGAAAGAATGAATGAGTGTTTGATATTAGCATCTGCTTACTTTACAAATACCAGCTGGTGACCTATACCAATGCTCAGTTCATCTCGAATCTTGACAACAAACTCCTGCGCGGGCCTTATTTCTCACTCAGCACCGGCCTTGGTAACCAATACAGGATACAAAATTATGGCCCGGTTGTGGCCAGCAGAGACTATATATTCACTGTCAGGGTCGGGAAGCAATGCTGTTTTCATTTCCTCAGGCTTTAAGCGGAAGCTATATATTCCCCCATAACAACGTCTTCATTACTCAGAAGGTCTCCTAGTTTCAGAGTTTTCTGAAGGTAAGCTGTCGTGAATCTTTATTGTTCAATGAAAGCTGTATTGTGCTGTCTTAGCGTAGCGTTCACGGTCCAACTTTACAGATCTTTATGACCTTGACAGAGTGTCTCTTTGACCATTAGATGAGTCCACGACCCACGGTCGAGGAGTCGCTGTTTTATTGGATGCTCTGTGACCTTTACCCTCGATGAGCTCCAAATCACAGCCATCTATGACAGTCTTGTCCTTTTACATATGGATCATATTGAGGCAGCTGCCCCTTCCAGCGTCGTACAATTTCGTCCTGCCGGTTGGTTTACTGCGCTGGCCTTTAGCCCGACGCCACAAATGCCAATGTTTTGGCTATGTATTCTGGGATTTGCATAGCATTTATGCAGATTCTTCTGGCGGGGGCACGCAGTGCCGCTATCGCCGTCATTTACATTCAGTGCAGTCCCGCCACGTTCTACCATCGCGCCAAACTTAGCTCAAATAGCTTAGCTACAGACGCAGCAGCAGCTTGAGGAATAGTATTCCATTTTCTTCTTCTTTTTTGCTTTAAAATGGAATCTCCTCCCAATATAAAGTGATACACCCCGGAGACAACTTTCCTGATTTATTGGTCAGAATAATTCTGACCAATAAATCAGGTCCTTGGTTTTGACAGAAATCCTACGTTCACTGGTTTGTGCTGCTAGTCTGGGTGTGGGGTGTGTGGCTCAGTGGCAGAGCACCTGCCTTCTGAGCTAAAGGTCATGGTTTCATATCCCGGCAGAGCCTCTGAATAAGCTGATCTGATCCCCCAAATCCCTCCCAACAGGGTGAGAGTTGTTGACGCCGTGTGACCCTGGCAGTTGGTGCATCGTTAAACCCCAGCAATTATTCTAGTCTGGGTATTTTCGTCGTCCTCTGCAAGATAGAAATTTTTGGAGAAAGAGTTGGATTGGGGGACATGGGGACACGTCCCTACCCCTCCCCCCTTGATTAATTCTGTTCGCCCCTGAAATGTCCTTGCGCTCCTAAAACGTCACTTTTTACCCCTTCCCCTGATGATACTCGTATCCCTGCCGGGATACGAGTATCGGTGCCTCGACGGTTAGATTTGCTTCCCCTGATAGGTTTGCCAGCTAAAAGTGGTGCCAACCTAGTCCGAGTGGCGCCCCTGACCGCATCCCCCGCCCACAGCGCTCGATCGGAAAATCTGGATTTCTGCCTATATTAATTCCCAGTGTTTACACGCACCCACAATTGGTTGGGCCCTCATTCTGTGCAGCTGGCTTGTAAAACTCCGTCCTCTCTGTCTGTTTGCACTCCGCGCGGTCACATCTGCTGTTGAGTTTAACAGCCGTGTGATTTCCCGTACTTTTCCCGAGAGCAAACGGCTGCGATTTCGACAGCCTATAACCGGGTTTATTCGGGCACTCAATCATAAACTGTTGGCCAGTGGCAACGCAATGAGGCGACGTGGTCCACTCACCATCCGTTTATTGGCTTACGGACACAGTCGGCCGCCGGGCCAGAGCCACAATCTGGCGGCCGCAGTCAGCGGCGCTCCATTGGGCACCGGTGCGCCGCTGGCCCCGGGGACCAGAGAGAACCAGCGACAGGCACCCGGGCCGCTCACTCAGATCCCGAACATTCCACATGTGAAGTCCCATTGTTTTTGATATTCAACGGTTCAGACGGAAGTGCAATGCATATCAACTAGTTACCATGATTTAGAGTTCGTGTTTTAGAAGAACAGACCAGAGTTTTGTAATGTGACCTTCTTTTGAGCCCGGCCCTCCCGGCGACTGCGTCGTGCTGGGCGATGATGGGTGTTCCATTCAGCCGGGGGCTGCATCATCGCCGCCGTTTGGTCGATTGCGGCGTGATTGGCGGTGGCAGGTAATGCGTCCGAGCTAAAAGGCTCCAGCTAACCGATTGATAATGACTGCGTGGTCCTTTCAACCAGCGCGTCTGTTGTAGATGCACCGATAATGCCGTGCATTTGTGACGACGAGGCAAGAATGGTGCAGGTCATGGAGAGATAAAGACACACTTTTCCTGTGCACCGTCCTTCAGTAGCCCTGTTAACGCGTCTGAACATTGACTAATATATTGGTGATTCGCACGCTCAGCTTAAGTAGGCCAACACCTACGTTTCCAGGGCTGGCTTTGGGTGGGGGGGGTGACCTCACTGTTGGAATTTTTAGTCAGATCAGGAGAAATTTTTTTCTGGACTCAATTCCCATCTTTTTAAAAGATCAAAGTCCGTATTTCCATTAAACCCCAATTGCTTTGTTCCTTGACGCGCGCTTGCGCCGTCACCGACTAATTTTTATTTCCCACGCGGCATGAACAGCGTGCAGATCTGATTTTTTGGGGGGAGGGGGCGTGCTTTGACATTGGGCTTCAGCAAAAAACTGTTGCTTTCTTTTAGGCACAATATTCATTTTTTGTAACACAAATCGATCGTTGTTCTTATACCTCACTAACCACAAAGCTGAGCACGCGCCTGACTTCCATGATGGAAACCGCAAACTGTACAGTAGGATATCTTCAGACCGGCGGGTCAATGTCCCGCGAGTGCTCCCCGTTCAGCCCTGCTGTTGTATCCAGGAACGAACGAGCTACTTGAATGCCGGGCGTGGGAATCGCAAAGTGAGTGGTAAATGATATCGCATGTAAGCAGGACTAGTGTCTCAGCTAGATTATTAACACACGCATAGGAAATTTATGTCTTTTTCAGCCTCATTTTCGTTTAAAAAAGCTAAAAGCTCTACTTTTAGTAAGTGTCATGAAAGAAGCCCCCTCCGAATCAATAGATCAGAAATATTTGTATGTGGCTTCTGAAACTATTTACAGAAACCTATTGCTTCCGATATCGTGTTGGATTCAGACTGGTTTCTTACATCGAATGTAGATAGCCTTGTGCTAAAGCTTGACCGACCCGTACATTTGTGCCTTTTTTGGCTAAACCTCGTCCCGGTGGGGGTTTGAACACCCCCTGGTTTTTCCGGTGGGATGAAAAAAACGGCGGCGCGAAGCGCCACCGTACTTGACATCCGTCATCCTTGATCAATTTTACAACATTCCGAAACATTTTAAGGTTGGGTCATCTCAAGTCAGGTCACCAGTGCAGGTCAAGTGACCTCACCTCCCAAAATGCTTAAGGTGGCATAAGTAAGAAAAGGGTGAATCTATCGAATTGAAACTTATACCACACAATTGATCTACCGAGTACTACAACATATATTCCAGGATTTTTCATATCAATGACCTAAGGTCAGCTACGGATCACATGACCTCTCGATTGGAAATGAATGGGGAAAACAGGAATGGAACAATATTTCTGTAGATACAGATAAGTGCAGATAATAATACCTTTATATTCTCTAAATCGCAGTATCCTGGGAACCTTTTTACGTTCATTTTGCAATTTTTCACCTGGGACCTCTGATAAGTCATCTGGGCTACCTAAGCAGATTTTCAAACTTGGATCAATAATATGGCAGGAAATGACGATAAGGCTTTTATTTTGATACCATTATGTTTAGATTGTTATTACAAGTCGATGTGCATATTGACTATGCTTGATCAGATAAGGACCTTGACCTGACCTGCGATCAGGTCATTTTTGTGTTTTGACCTAATAGAGTCATATTATACTTCATTCGATTTGTCTTAACGAGAGTAAGTGAATGGCACCTAAAAATGGTTTTAACTCAACTCTGTCAGACGCTAGAGCTCCCAAACTCTTCTCTAACATGCCACATTCTTTGACCTGTAATGACCTCAATATTCATCTGAGCCAAAACGTGACCGATTTAGTTTCTTCATGAACTTGCATGAGCTATCCATCAGCGTTCGCGTTTTTTCACTATCTCGTATAGAAGCCGAGTTCGAGGGGAGTGTTTGATCACTCCCCATCATGGTGAAGGTGGCTCGGGGGCTCACCGGAGCGGGTGTTAACTAAAGGAAAAGCTAGACTCACTTCTGTGAAATGTTTCCGAACAATATGTAATAGCTGACGTTAATGTCCACATTGATTGCAGCAACCGCTGGTACCGGAGCCTGGTACGAAATCATTGACCTTGATAAAACGATATAAATGTCCTGTTCTCAGCATTGTAATCGAACACAAAAAATATGTAATTCATGCCAGATCTAGCTAACAAACAATTCTTTTGAAATGTTTAGGTTTGACAAAATGTCGGTATAACTCGAGGAAAAGAAAGCCGTAGTCGAGCATTGATAGATTTCGCAGTGATGAGCCGAGGAGTATGCTTATAAGTTAGCAAGATGTTTAATAGCCTGCCTCCTCGAATCCTGAAAGCAAAATGGAGTTTTTGCACTGGAATTATATGTTCGGGCATGGCCCTTCATTAGAATCAGCATGATATGATAGGTAAAATCACAAGCAATTGGTCATAGTGTAGCAACACCTCAAACTGAGTGTCATACAAATGCCTGAATTCACACAAATCCATAAAATTGAGCGAATATTTGTTAATAGATAAGATAGCGACTGGCTGAAATAAATTAAAAGTTTGTCACACAGCTACTGGTCTAATTCTGCCGCATTATGGACACAATCCATGGTTTGAGGTAGCCAGAGTATTATTGTTACGACATCCAGTTTTTTTAAGAATTCATTCGAAAAAAGAATTTGTATGAATCTATGAAATGTGCGTTGAATTTGGTTGTTTCCTCATAGACAGTTGTCATATTTATGGACAGTGTGCATTCTTTCAATAGCTTACAATATTAATTTTCACGTCGAAAGCCTCAAATATGGTTGGAAATTGCGTTCTAGTTCCGTTGAGTCTGAGGTTATATATTGGTTGAAATACCCCCCAGCAGGGTGTGAAAACTGCAGGCTGACAGTAAAGAACGGGTTAAGAGCGCAGCGTTGAACTCCAGCTGCCTCTTCTTCGATCACTTCATTCCCAGGAGAGGACCGTAAACTGGTTAGTGCTCGTCCTTACTCAGAATTTTCGCTGACCAACCAGACCACTGGCTGGAGAACGCTCACTTGCTCAGCCTTAAAAATAGATCTAGCAGTCCCTGATCGTGCAGTTGGAGAACACTGGCGGACATCGCGTCAGCGGAGCAGGCCCCTGCTGGGCACGACAAATGGGAATGTTCTCGCCACACACGGCGGATGGGCCCTGAAGCGGACCAGGCTGGCCACGCCTGGCGTGGACTGGTGACCCATCTCAGATACCGCTGGGGGACCAATCCTCAGGAAGACGAAAGGACCCCACCTGGGGACATAAAAGGAGTAACGGAGGACGATGTCTCACCAGCTCATAAGACACAGAGGACGTCTTCCAAAAATTAAACACTTGACCTGTTTTTTTTCGTTCACCCTTCTGGTGACTTGTGAAGAAAAAATCTGCAGATACGTGCCATGTCATTGAGAATTCGCAAACAACAATCATGGTCTTCCTTTTTGGACAAAGCATTATGAGATCATCATTATGAGATCATTATGTGTTCATCTGCTTCCAGTCAGAACTGACCTACTCTACGCATCTTTGCTATTTGCTATTTGTGCTATTAACCCAGGGGATGATGCCCCTAAGGTTTTTCCGGGATAGCAGAAAACGACGGGCGCAGCACCGCGGTGAGGGCTCCCTCCACGCATCATTTTCCCATCATTCCTGAAATTGTTTCCCGGGTCACCCAAGGTCAGGTCACCAGACGAGGTCAACAAGGTCACCTCACTTCAACTTTAGAGCTCTGTAAGAGCTACATTTCAAAGTCGATCGATTGAAACTTCCACACCATGAACCCTCCAGGGTCTACAAGGTGTATATCTGGGATTTTCGATTTCGTGCCCTGAGGTCAGGTCACGAGGCGACCTCCATTGGAAACATGGGAAAACCGTTTCATGATATAAAAGCCACAAAAATGATTGCAAATACTCAGACTGCTCAGAACAGCGCTTTGACACCTTTACGGATCCCAGGGTCATATTTACCCTTTGACTCTTTCAAGGTCATCCAAGGTCACCAGAGGTCAAAAACAGTATTTTGACAATACCTTTGACCTAATTAAGCTAGAGCGGTGAAACAAAACCATCGTGTTTGTCTTGTCACTGCCTTCATTTGATATACAGCAAGGTTACTTTTGACCTTTGTGACCTCAGGTCATATTAGGTCACGAGGTGACCTCTGGAGGTCAAACCACTGGCGGGAGCTCTTTACATTCCACATAGCGGAAAAGCACTGGCAATTTGCTATCAAATGTACTTTACCAGGCCTCAATAGCTCTAATGACATAAGAGTTATGCCCAGTTTGCTTAATCATTGCATATTTGAGTGAAAATAGCCGATCTTGACCTAATCTGACCTCTGGAGGTCAAACCATTGACCTGAGCACTAAAATATGTGAACTAATTTCTTAATGAATTCACGCGAGCTTTCATTGCACTTTGCAGATTTGCGCTAACGCCCATATTTTCGGAGTTAGAGGGGGCCATCGATGGCCCCCGGTGGGGCGAAGGTGGCGCCGGACCCCGGTGGGGCGCGGGTTAAGCTATTTGTGCTGAATTTTTCACTCAATGCACTCCTATTGCGTAGCCAGAGTAAGCGTGGTCATAGTACACGTTGGCATCTCTGTGAAAATGATCACTCCGCTGCGGCTGAGACGTCGTTAAGTAACCAGCGGCCTCTGTCTGCGCGGCTCCGCACTGCGGATGCCGGAGCTCTGTTACACGCTTGGCTGCCAATGGTGGGCACCCGACGGCATCCGCATGGTGACCCCACATCTGCTCCGGAAGCCGCCCACCCTCCGTCCAAAGTTGGCTCGTTGTGGCCGGAAGAGCCTGATTGAGAGGCCGCAGTAGTCTGTCCGCTTCCACTGTCGGCAAAAGACACATGATAGCCGATTTGGCATGACATCGCTCCGGCGGGGAGGGCGCTGCACGACGTTACCGACGCAATCTATTGCAATAATACAGTCGTCTGGAAGCGATGGGCTCACCAACTTGCCATAATCGCTTTCGGGTTTGGGAAGCACGAATACGAAGCAACGACATTGCAGTTTGAGCTGCCTTTGGCGGGTCTCATTGTTGGGCTAGTGGACGTTTCGTTTGATGATGCAATATCGCTACGAATTCCAAGTGTCGTTCGATCGGCAGCAGGCCTTTGAATACGCGCTGTGCGGAGGAAATTGCAGAGTTGCATCGATCCAGGCAGCGGTATCGGCAAAATGCAAGGTCTTCTCTGGGGGAGGATATATAAAATGTCTTCTAAAAAGCTACCGTAGGAACGGAGAAAGATAAGAAATAAGGGAAGCAGTAAAACTGTCATTCTTTGTTCCTGGGTATCATCCGGCACAGGTGGCACTCAGACGCTTTGATGCATTCATCGTTTCAGGGAGCATGTCTTGTCATCGATGCCCGGTTCAATGTGATGCAAACTTTATAACGGGCGCTGGGCCGATGCAGTAGGACAGCGCTGTTTTCAGGCCCGCGATTTGGCTCTCAGCCATTTGTGTGTGGTGTTGGGGTAATGGCTGCTAATTCCCGTCACCGCCAGCCTTTTTCTGAAAGTGTGTTGGTGTTGAAGGATGCTGGAAAGTCAGATGAAAACTGGTGGTTAAAACATGCTTCTGTATTTGGGCCGCAGCCTCGCCACTCTGATATTTTTCAGCGTGTGATCGGCAGACAGCTGTGCCGATACCGAACATAGCAACAGGATACAACAAATGGCGGCGCTGTAGCAAGTAGCGGTTAGCGGCGTTGCATCGGAAAATGATCTATATGATACATTGAAATTATAATGCATAATAGAATATTTATACAGACTATTCTTAATGCATCGCATAAATACTTTGTAAGATGCTTGAAAACAGACTTTGCAAACTCACTAAAGCACCAAATTCTTCACGGCTACGCTGTTGCGACGTTGATGCAAAGTTTCCGATACGTTTTCTTATTGGTTGGTTGCAACAAACTGTGACAGAAATATTAATGACTCATTTTGGAAATAAGATAGAGAACAATAATACGATTGATTATCTTCAAAAATTCCTTAATCGAGGATATAGATGTTTAGCTGTTTTAAGACAAATTTAAGCTTGCTTGAGCAGCCTTTAATTTGTGCTTCTTTAGAACCGGTGCTATTTTTCACGCCCTGTTCGGTGGCCTCATGTCTCCTTGCACTTGGCCGTGAATCTGAACACACTGTGCGGCAATACACTCGGTTGATCAAAATGGAGGACGAAACGCGTGTGCGGGACCTTGAAACATATGAACATAAACTAGCCCAGCCTAACCTTATCTCGATTCAGGAGCTGGGCTGCGGCGTTCCTAATCTGCCGGTGGCACGTTTACATTCGCCGGCCTCGGCTTTACCGCGGCTTCCTCAGGTCTCAAATCCGCTTGCTTCGCTCACGTTCTTCTCCGATTCATGCACATGTTATCTTCCTTACATTAGCAGGTGCAGTGCGGCTCCGAAATGTCCCTCCATAAGCGGGCGGCGGATTTTGGCTCCAAAATTTGCATCACTACCTCTGACGGCATGACCAGTAGAGAGGCATTTATCCGCCAGTCCGACAGCTCCCGCCGCGCCGGCTGCCGGGGCGTTGAGACCATGCGTTATTACTTAAAGTATATAGGAATATTTGAATATTGCATTTTTGTTGTCGTAAAATGGAAAAGTGAGTCCTATTGATCTGAGTTATACATGTATAAAGTTTTAAAGAGAACTATTTAGTTCCAGGTGCCACTAGTTGCAACGTTGTCCGTGGCGCCTTTGTAGAGGTACTTAAGGCAGCACCCAATCACTTTCAAAAGTCTCAATATAGTTTGGATATAGAAGAAATATAATCAAATTTTAACTCAGGGACTTGAAACACGGGTTGTTTTTGGCCACACCCACAGCACCGTTTTTATTTTTGCCCATGATAGTTTTTAACTTCGTTTAAGTGATACTCAGAACATTTTCAGCCTATCTTCCTTGCCCAAAAAGGACATCATGGATGTTAAGGCACAAATTACCGATATAAATTAGGAAGAGCTGGTAAGTAGCTCTAATGTGTGCCGTTCTTCCTCCGCTCCTTCCCCATAAAAACGTTTAAAAAGCAAAGTCTAATTTCAATAAGCCCCAATAAGTTTAAACTGCATAGTCCCTATACACGGTTGACTCGTCTTCCAAATTAGTTAGCTTTGATCATGTCTATATCTACAATGACCAATTGGTAACCTAGGCCGTCGCGACGGGCAAGTGTCGCCACTAGTAATAATGAAGCTCTGGAAGAATCATTTTCTGAAGGAGGTCGAGTTTTCTGAAGGAGGTTGAGTTGGCTGTTCCATTTGTTATTTGGCCGTATTTGCTTCACTGAACCAATCAAAGGACGGTGATCTGTGGTCTGACAGCTGTTATCGAAGGCTACCACGTTGCTATGGTACTGGTGCGCTGTTGACCTTTGAAAGCCTGGGGAACAGCACAAGATTAAAGGTTAATGCGATTATTAGCTGTTGACTCTTTTTAAAAGAATATTTCATCATATATTTTGCTCTATTTCAGGACAGGATTTTTGCCTCTTGCACTGCTACCCAAAAACAGTGCAAGAAGCAAACAGCGCAGTAGTGATGTTTTTAGACATAAAATAATCCTAGACAGGTTTGCAGATAAGCAAATATGCATATATCTCAGACTTACAGCTATCCACGGCTATGGTTAAAAAATCCTGCCTATTGAATGGTTTAGATACCTAGCCATCGCTCAAGCTCGGTTAACGGAGATGTGCTAGTGGGGGCACCGCCGTGGGAGATCAATGTGTATACGCACCATCAGCTTTTTCCGCTACGGGGCGGCGTTTATTATTTATTATTTATTATTTGACTTACACGGCATCCCCACTATTCATGTGGCTATTCTGAAGCCGGTCGTAATGAAGATAAGGGACATAAATGACAACTTAAGCAAAAACACACTGTAGGATAAGGATAAGGATAGGATGGTTGCTGGGGAAGGACAAGGATTACCCACGGGGAGGGTCGCCACAGGCGCCGCGCTCAACCCATGGGGTGAGGTAGTGGGACTTGATGAAGGGATCCGGTGAAAAAAACATGGAAAACAGCAAACAAGGCGTGACGATGACGGTGATGATGAATAATTCTCGTTCTTTTTCGGCTGGTCTCTCTTTTCGTTCTTGTGCTGTTGGCTGTCACATCTGGGAGTGTTGCATTTCTTGTTTCGTCGGCTGGTGACTGGGCTTTGCGGTGATGTCGTGACATGTCGTTTGGGAATCGTTAATATCCTGGGTCGTTTTTCGGCTCTTAATCGTTCTCGGTACGCACACACTGGTCGATTGTTAGTTATCACTTGTACATGTTTTTCTCTTGCTGCTGGTTTCAGTTCTTTCAGTTCTTCCACGGCTTATGTTATTAATGCACGGCACATTGGTTCTGTTCACTGAGGGGTCTAGGTAAAAAACACGTGTTCTTGAGAGAAAATTCAAGCAGATATTTTGTCGCAGAAAATATGACAGGATATGAAAATTCACAAAATTACCCAAATTTAAAGCTTTTAAACGACACAAAATTCACATGACCGAACTGAAAAAATAACTTATTTGAATCCAGCACTACTTCCTCGCCGAGCACGGGATGGAAGATGCGGGAGTTACGGCATCCTGGGAAAGGGGAAGCGTAATATAGAAACAACATAAAAACCATGAAGTGGAACTAACCAAACAAAGTAGGTGGTATCCGCCGGAAATTTATTCGGGATCAATTAATCCTGGTTTGGTGTCTCAGAGGCTCAGCACGTGTAGTCTCTGCGAATCTTTTCATATCTACATCCACTGATACTTGGGCTTAATGCTTGTCAATTAGATAACCAATTTTTCTCAGGCATACAGTCTAACTTTCCTTAACCTAAGCTTCCATTCATGTGAAATGGCACAATTGTATTTTTAAATACCGTTATAAAAAAGGCTGCTTGCGTATCAGCCAAGTGCTTAGTAGCACATATCACTCTTCTGAGTATTTCTTTATTGAATTTGAGCTTCTTTGTAAGCAGCAGACTACACTGGAAAGCCGTAATCAAATAAACGAAGGATCAAAGAATGTTCTACAACTTGCAGCTTGAGGGTATTTTTGCATTTCTGCTTTTAATCTGCGAAAGTGACCCACAAATAGTGGAACCAGCCTCTCATGGAGCTTACATTCATCGCATAAAACGACTAGAATGAGAGCCTGGACACACATTTCCGTGTATTACGTGTCCGAGGTTTTTGCCGTGGAACATTTTGTTTCCTTCTGTTCCGTATAGCTCTCAATCTGAATAGAAACTGTTTCCTTTGACCGTGTTCCAGCCGCTTAGTGTGGACCCGGCCTGCCGCCGGGCTCCGCTCCGATTGGCTGCAGGATTTATAATGGGCTTGGTGGCTGGTCCGACCGCCGCTGGTAATTTACCGCCGTTCCGGTCCGGTTTGGCCCGCCTCTCCCCGGTATCCGACCCCCTGCATCCCGACACCCCTCCCCCCTCACCCCCTCAGGCCTCACGACCGGTCGCAGCAGCAACGCAACGCCGCCCATTCAGCTGTAGATGATTACTATACCGATTTCGCAGACTTAAAGCCGAACCAACAGTTAAGGCCATTCGGTGTCGCCAATTATTGCCCCGTTAAATGTAATTCCGGGGAATGAAATTACGTCCGTCTCGGAGAAGTGGCCAACATGGGAACTCGTGTCAGCCCCCGGTTTCAGAATATAATAAGTATGCTTATGGACCAACATTGATAATAGAGAGCAGAAAACGAATAGGTAGGTATTAGAAAAACGAGTAAGCTGAGGCCCTGTACTTTCATAAAATGGTAGTGTGCGTTCTTAGCGTATCCATAATAGGCATAATACACGGTCAGGGGAGGGAAAAGGGTATGCTTATGGAGACCCTACATTTTGTACTGCGCATGCGCAATTATGCAGCTGTATGGTGATTTTCTTAATTCTTTGCGGGTTTAACCCCGGGTGGCCCACCTTGCCCACCGGGGGAGATGGCCCCCTCAACTCGAAAATATGGCGTTAGCGCAAATCCAAAGTCAATAGAAAGCTCGTGAATTAGAAGATTACTCGCATGTTTAGTGCTCAGGTCAATGGTTGACCTAGAGGTCAAATAGGTCAAGATCGGCTATTTTCACCAAATATGCAATGATTAAGCAAACTGGGCATAACTCATGTCATAGAGCTATTGAGGCCGGTAAATAATTATACAAATTGCCAGTATTTTTGCGCTATGTGGAACGAAAGACCTCCCGCCAGTGGTTTGACCGCCAGAGGTCACCTCGTACCTAATATGACCGAGTCACGAAAGGTCAAAAGTGACCTGCCGTATACAAATGAAAGCCAGTACAAGACAAACACGATGGTGTTTGTTTCACCGCTCTAGCTCAATTAGGTCAAAAGTTATTGTCAAAATACTGTTTTGACCTCTGGTACCGATGACCTGGAAAAGTCAAAGGGCAAATATGACCCCTGGGATCCGTGAAAGGGTGTCCAAAACGTTGTTCTGAGCAGTCTGAGTATTTGCAATCATTTTGTGGCTTTATATCATGAAATAGCTTTCCCCATGCTTTTCCAATGGGAGAGGTCGCCGTGACCTGACCTCAGGGCACGAAATCGAAAAATCCCGGATATACACCTGTAGACCCGGAGGGATGAAGTGTAGGAAGTTTCAAATTGATCGACTAGAAATGTAGCTCTTACAGAGCTCTAAAGGTGAAGTGAGGTGACCTTGGTTGACCTCGTCTGGTGACCGACCTTGGGTGACCCGGGGTAAAAATTTCAGGGATGATGGGAAAATGATGCAGTGAGAGGTGAGTCCTCAACCGCGGTGCTGCGCCTCGTCGTTTTCTGCTATCCCGGAAAAACCTTAGGGGGGCCATCGATGGCCCCCCGGTGGGGCGAGGGTTAAGCTCCACCTGCATACAAAGTATAAGCTAAATCAACTCCTTGGGTGACAAGATAGTCTCCTTTACTATCAGCTATGGTGCGCATGTGTATTCGAACTCCTGACTAGATTAGAAATCAGCGAAGTTGATTACCCTCCCTCGATGTCGTTTGATAGGACTTGCAATGCTGTTTTCAATCTTTCCTCCGCCTCAGTTAATGCAAAGGAAGTAAAGAGCATCGCCGTCGTGGAATGCTGATCCTGGCCCTGCCATGACTTGTTTATAAAATTCAAAGTGATGGGAGGAAGGCGCCGAATGATCTGCGGACAACCTAAAACAACGAACGGCGTTTTTTAGGCGTTCATTGCCAAGTCGTTTTTGACTGAACCAGCCAAGTGCCAAAGGGCCAATCCTTTGAAGGTACCCATTGGGCTCGGAATTGATTCTAACAAAATCCGAAAGCCATAGTGATGAGATGAAGCTTTAGATGCAAAAGAGTTTGGAGTTTAAACCTGCTGGTAGTGTCTAGCCAGAAGTTTGAAAATGAAGGTGTCTTAATACCATAAATCTGGAATATCGTGATAAGTTTTCCGTGAGGGACCACATTGAAGCCTTTCGAAGAGTCCAAGAGGCATAAAAGAGTGATGAGGTGGCAGTCAATCGCATTGAAAATGCTCCCAGTGGCAGATACGAACGCGGTCTTGGTGGAATGATTCGGTATAAAGCTTTCCTCCAGTGGACGCAGTGCTTGAAACAGTTTTTAATGGTACCATTTTCAAACCAAAATAGTGGTATCGTCGGGTTAAAAATGCATTTAAGTCTCCAAAAATGTATATTTATCTTTGAAAATCTTAAATATTAGTTTTCTACTTTGTAATAGCCTTGATAAATGGCACATTTACCATGAAAACTGATTTTGAAAATATTTGTAATTTTCCAAGTTATATGATTTTAAATTTGAAGTGGTGTAGAAAACTGACCAACAAACACCCCAGAATCAAACTTTTTCTTCATTTTCGAGTTTGTGCTGTACAACACAAACTAACCTACCCGAAGGATTTCGAACGTTGATAGATTTCAGAGTGCTGAAGCGAGGAGCATGAAAATAAGTTGACAAGATGTTAAATGGTCTGCCTCCTCGGATCCTGGATGCAAAATAGATCTAATACACTGGGTTTATATGTTCGAGCACAGTCCTACATGTTAATCAGCATAATGAAATAGATAAAATCACAAATTCTTGGCCATAGTGTTCGTCCTCGGGCCAGACAAAATTTCGGTACCAAAAAGGGGGAAAATCCTCGTTGAGATTCTCTAGGACCTAAGAATATCCCCAGTTTTTGTTTTTATGTGCGTAAGCGATCTAGATGGTTATCCCAGAATAGAAATGTTGTTCTGCAGCGCAGACGTATGCTCATTTGGCGCTTCAAGTTGGGCCAGAGGCAGCAGGCTGGCCCGTGTAGAATAAGGCTATTACCAAGAATACGGTGTTAATCTGATGCAAACTAGTCATATTATTAGGTGGGTGCTGTACGCTTAGGGATAATTTGACCCTGACCAGTAAATATAAACAAACCTGTAGAAGCGATAGATAAAGGTCTATGGTGGTTGTGTTATCTGTAGCCAACATTTATAATAGTTTGATCAATATTGATGAACTAATACTAGCAAAGCGTATCTAATAAGAGGCTAAAATAAATGAAAAAGTGTGCAATCATTATACCGGTTCAGCATTTTAGAGAAATGGCTATTTTTGAATTTTAGCTGCAGCCAGCATAAAGAATAAATGATAATAGTCAACCAATTGAAATAATTGAGAACATTTTTTGTTAATGAAAATATAGTGACTGTCAGAAATAAATGAGAAGTCTGTCGCACAACTACTGGTCTAGTCTTGCCACATTGTGGGCATAATCCGTGGATTGAAGGTAGGCAGAGTATGATTGTCACGACATCCACTTTTTTAAGAATTCATTGTAAAAGGCGTTTGTAGGAAACTCAATTCGAAGCCCTGCTACACAATGAACAATAAATGTTTATTTTACTTGTTGTATTATGCTGATTCTGATGAAGGGCTGTGTCTGAATATATCATCACGGCGCCTTGGATCCATTTTGCATCCAGAATTCGAGGAGGAAGGCCTTTAGATCATGACTGCTTCCCCGGCTTATATCTGCAGCTCTGTTTCACGTTTGGTCGGCTCGCCAGTGTTGTGCCTGTACAGGTTTCTTTCTCTAGATGGCTTACCTTTCATTGTGAGCCACGTCCAAAATCTGTGGGCCGCGACCAGCATGCATGAGTCAATATTAGTTATTATTGCGACTTATGAACAATTTTCGCGGGTATGTAATTAGTAAGGCATCCCAGGCCGGCGTGCCAGGAACGTCATGGTACAGTACTATGTCGGGAACAGGTACTATGTATGTACGTACTGGTGTAAGACGATATTGTAGCTGGACCGTCATCGATCCGTGATCTGTTGGCTGAACCAAACTACCAAACCCCGCAAGGACATTACGACGGAATTCCCGCGCCGACGCATCTCAGTGGTCTTGTGACCACTGAAAACGACAGTGACATTAGAGCTTTGACTCAGGCACAGACTGAAGCGGCGTCGTTTCGGGCTTGCATTTTTCCTAGTGTGTGCTGCTTTGTCTTCATGCAGACAAAACAGGCATAAACTTAAATCTCAACCTACATTCTATTTAATACAACACCGATTGGTGAACCGAAAAGAATATAGCCCAAGGTGGTAAAGCAGACCACTAGGCAGGGGACATTGCTACCTACTCAAGAAGACAAGAACCAAAAGACGGTACGAGGAGAGGGAACAAGCGGTCGATTTGTACGAACCGATGCTCAACCTCACATCTTGTCAACGAAGAATTTCGATTTCAAGTATCCATTCTGTATATTGAGCTTCTTTAACCATCATTTTGGTGACGGATTTTCCCTACGGGTAAAATTACAAAATGGAGGTATTCAACTCCTTAACCAATTTTATTTTATTAAACAATTTCCACTTTAATGGTCTAAACAATATAATTCCTCTTTTCGATACTTTCCCTGCTGTAAGTTGAAAAGTAAAGTTTAACAGAAAACAATAAACGTGGAAAATTTTCGGGGTATTTCGAAAATCCAATACCGACTGGGACATACCTGAGTCCGTACCCTTCACTGTCAAATGTTTCAGTTCATTTCCTAAAAATATTGGGCAGACAGATTGCAGACAGTCGACGATGACAAGCAGATCGGTAAAACTGTTAAGCGGCTTCTGATTGGAACCTGGTTTCTTTATTTGATATTTAATGGTCGTTGATAAGGTTTTGAATTATTTGATTGACTTAAGAAGCCTTTAAATGCCTCGCAGCTGTCACCATCAGCTAATAGTTCAAGACAGTAGTTTGAAGGAAAAAACAAGACTAGTAAAGCGGTGGTGCCCTAATGGTGCTTTTTAGGTCTTTGGAAGATAGTGAGCTTGAATTATAGAAATACGTATCATATCTTAGACGTAAAAAGTATAATGAAGGCACATATAAACAAAGCTATCGGCGAATAACTAAACGAAAAATATGCGTTAAAGTTTTGTAAACAATTTCTTCGCTCTCTCTCTCTCTCTCTCTCTCTCTAGGGGGTAGGGGGTGGTCAGTGTAGCGACTTCCATTCCGCCGACCCGGGTTCAAGGCCTGGCGGCTTCCGAACAAGGAGCAAGCTGGCTCCGAAACCCTTCCAACAGGAAAGAGTTGGCGACGCCATAGACCCTGGCAGTTGGTGCGCATAACCCCAAAAATTATTATTATTATCTCTCTCTCTCTCACCTCTCGCCTCTCGCTCTCTCTCTCTCTCTCTCTCGCTCTCTCGCTCTCTCTCGCTCTCTCTCTCTCTCTCTCGTTCTCTCTCTCTCTCTCTCTCTCTCTCTCTCTCTCTCTCTCTCTCTCTCTCTCTCTCTCTCTCTCTCTCTCTCTCTCTCTCTCTCTCTCTCTCTCTCTCTCTCTCTCTCTCTCTCTGATGCATTGGCTTGTGTACGCTGCCAGGTCCTTGGCGGAGATGACAGCTAACAGATGTCACTTGAAATAGCCTCTTTCGGAAAGAAGCCATTTTTAGATGCTTTTGATAACTGTCGGAGAACGGATGTTGGCAGCACATGGCACGGGATCTGACTTTTATCTATGGGGCCCGCTTTTTACACGTCTGGTGCTTATGTTCAACGGAAAACTCATATTTGGTAGTGCGGGGCTCACAGTCAGATTCCAGCTTCAGTATTACCGAAGTGTCCAATTTCTGTTACTCGGTTTACCATGTTGGTTTAGGCTTTGGGAGAATGCTGTTAAATGTCTGCCATTTTGCGGGAAGAATTAAGAACTGTTTATGGGACACCACTGTCATATGCTGATGACCTTTTGAATTTAACGGTACGTGCAAGCGTGGCATGTTTTGCCAGGAGCGATAACAATCCCGTTGTTTCGTAGAGTTTCGATGAAAAAATAAATATACTTTGATACTAAAATTAATATCACTATCTCTGCAACATTAACTGCAATATCAGTGTGAATGAATGAAAGTGAAAACCACTGTCTTTCTTATTTAGCAATATTTGAGAAACCATCAACGTCCCTGCAATATTAACCGCAATGTCTGTTGGGAATGAATAACGTTAAAAACATTCGCATTTAGAAATATTTGAGAATCATCAAAGTATGCTGAGCAAGTATGAAAGAGTAGCGGCTGCCCGGACGCCTTGTTCTGAGGCCAGTGCACCTCAGTCATTTTTCAGTCGCCAATCTCGCCGACGGCAGATGATGCATCGCTGCCGACATCCGTCGTGAAAGCGACGACGCTCCCAACTGGATGAGCGACGAGCGGACGATTCCGTAGCCGCACCGCCGACGCTTCGAGAAGGCCGGCTCGTTTCTCGGTAGCGATGGCCGGGCAGGGCCGGGTGTCCGCGTTTTTCTTATGAGAAGAGGTCCCAACTGGGAGAGATGCCGGGATGAGAGCTTTGGCGCCCGATGTTTTAAGAGGTTTATAACTTTATATGTCGGGCTGTAAAAGTGCCGCTGCTCTGCCGCATCGCAGTTCTCCGAGTTGTATGTGATTTTGGCGCGGCAGGCAGTCCCAGGGCACAAAAAGTGGCGCAGCAGAATCTGCTGGAACTTTGGTCGGTGATGGATGACGGTGCATCGCCCAGCGGAGGATCTACGCGCTCGGAAGCCATATTTAACCCTCGGAGATACGGGCTGTACACAGCATGCTGCAAGTCGATGCAGCGTGATGGTTTTGTTTATTAGTATGTGGTCTCAGGCTTCAGTAAACTTCCGTCCTTGAGAAAATTGTTTTTATTGTATTTTCTCCCGTAAAAGATGGCGATTTATTGCAGCAGCAGTGAAATCGAGGGCCCTTCTTCTGATAATGGTTCTGGATCATTTCAGTCGATGTAGGTGCAACTATGTTGAAATAGGATACTACGGTCAGGAATGGCGTGACATTGACCATTCCAACATCTAGTCTGTCACCGTCTTTGGCTTGTCATGACTTCAATATTGGCCTGAAATAAAAAGTGGCCCGTGTAGTTGGCTCATTAATTTTTAGGATCAATTCACCAGCGTTTGCTTTATTTTTCTATCTCACATAGGAGCTGAGACAGAGGGGTGGTGTTTAAAACCCCCCCACCAGAACGAAGGTGACTTAGAGGCCCAACTGAGATAGAGGGTGTTAGTCAAACATTACCGAATTCTATCTCATCTATTCCTGTTTTCACTTTTCCCCTTCACTTTTAGGGCATTAGACCATTTTATCGAGCTTCTATTTTTTATAAATGTTTTCCGAAGCTGTTCCCAGTATTTGTCCTTGAACATGACGTTCTAGCATTTCATCGTGGTGCTGCAAACTACAAAATCAGGTTTTACACCCTGTCCTACTATTTTGACTTGGAATCTAAGCTTTGACACACCATAAGAGATAAGACATGAAAAGCTGGCATCTCAATTGTAATTTTGTCTCAGCTGTCCAAACGGCCCCCAGACAAACTGAAGGATTTCGGGGTCCCGTATGGAACGCAGATTAATTTCGTCCTCTCGCTGTTCTGCGGTGTTCCCATGGCGGTGCTGATTACAGTGGAGCTGAAATGGCGGCCCACATCTGCCTGCCAGTGGCACCAGCAGCAGGTCACTGAATGGGGAGGCGTGTGGAATGTGGCAGCAGTCTGAAAATGTCAGATGGCTGAGCTTGGCGGAAGAGAGGCTGCCTGCACCTCCGCACAGTCTCATGGAGTTTAGCTATCATATATCGTATTCTCGTGGAAATCTGAGCCCCGGCGGAACACGCAGGCGTAAATGATGCGTGGCCGAATATTGTGGAAATGCTGACCATGACTACCGACCGTGACCATGTGGAGATAAAAAGGCTGTTAATATTCTCGATGTCTAATTTATACTGCAAATATCCAGTTTCGCGCATTAATTTCCATTTCTGGGGAAGTAAACGAACTGTAACCGAGGTCTCCCGTACTATAATTGCCGAGCTCCGCGGGAAACAGTCGAAGGGAATAGGAATTTGTCTCAGTTCTCTGGCTCGGCTGCAGAGGCACGCAAACAAGCGGCATAGATAACGGAGTGATATTTGAAGGGAGTGTCTGACTTTCATCTTGGATAGTAAACTGAGATAACAGTTTTATTGAGCGTGTCGAGGAACCAATATTGACATATTTCATTTCACTCAAATTTCCCTGTGCTAAATTGTCATATGCTTGAAGGTTCAAAATAAAGGGCACTATGTCCCGATTTCAAACTCTGAGGGAGTCTCTTTCTATGTGCCAACGCATGTCACGTGATAAATATTAGAAAATTGTATTGTTTTTACAACGCTACATTCCGCAAGCACCCAAATCTGCTAAGCTTTGTAATCACAAGCGATGCTTAGGTCAACTCATGGTAGTGAGAAAAGAGGCGAAACTTTTGTTTTGAGTGATTGAAGGAGGCAGCAAAATTTACTTTTTCCTTTTTTCAATTTCTTTTTGTCCGTAAACGGACCTTTTCGAATTTCGACTAAGTGGTCCATTCCCTTGAAGAGTATTGATGAAAATTGTGTTTTTGAACTCAAATGAATAACATGTAGCTGGTCTGCCATATAATTTTTTATTTCAAACTTATTCTGACTCGCTACCATGGATTGATGACAGAAGAGCAGTTACAACAGATGGTTTATTAACTCCTTTCTTTGCTTTTGTTCACGGTTTGTTCAACTTTTGCCAATATACCTGGGACGGTTCACTTTGTCCTGACGTTCTTCTTATTAGCCGGCTGCAAAAGAAAAGGAACTGCATTTCAAACTGAAAAAGCTGTAACTGAGGTCGACCTCTCAGCTGTTGTTGTGGCCCTGGCCGCGTGTGCCCCCTCTCATACAACCCTCAGCCGCCCCTGTGCGGGTTGTGTACCTGCCTGACTCTGCTGTCCCATTTGGTCGCAGATATTGAGCTGGAGAGGCTACACCGGGTGTGTCCCGTGTGCTCGGCGGTCCAGAATGGCCACACAGGGGCGCCAGCACCGCTGCCCACACTGCAACAGTCCGCCAGCGTCAACGGGCCCGTGCAGGACGTGCCGGACATGCAGCTGTAGGGGCCCGCCCGGCGTCCCTCAGGCCGTCAGGCACCAGCGCTGTGTAGGGGCCCGTCCGGCGTCCCACAGGCCCTCAGGCACCAGCGCTGTGTAGGGGCCCGCCCGGCGTCCCACAGGCCCTCAGGCACGAGCTGTCAGACCGGCCGCGCCGTGCAGTGCAGAGGCACCCTGACTCTTCTGTGTGTCCGGGGCACCGCCGACACCTGACCTCTATCTAGTGCAATAGGTTAATGGTAGTGACGAGTATCTCCAGAGAGTCCGGTAGTACTGTGAACCGCCGTGAGGCGATGTTGCCGCGCTGTGGAGACCTATGTACGCACGCTGTTGAGAACGCTGATGTCGCAGCTGTAGTGTCTGGCACAGTCTCCGGTGTGAGAGAGCCGTGCGGGGTGCGGGGCTGGCGCCCCAGTCCGAGCCGAGCTGGTCTGCCGGTGCGGCGTGTCAGGAGGAGGAGAGTAGACCGAGGACCGGCGGATCTGGGCCGCAGACCGTCAAGGCCCTAAGTCCGGGGTCCGAACACCACAGAGGGGTTCTGTGCAACAGGTTCGAACAGTCTGAGGCTGGAGAACCTGCTCAAATGGGGTTGTTTTAAATGTTAACCAGGATTATTTTGTGTCCAGATGTAATAGTGTTGTATTTTCCCTCATTTTATTTTGAGCTACCATGAGTCTCTCACTAGTATTCGTTATTGGTGCCATTTACCTAGCTATCTACTGGGGGTTATGGGTGCAGATGTGATATGTGTATGAGGTTTGTGCCATGTTCTTGTACAACAGGCCCCCATAAACAGTATTAATGACCAGCACGGGGGTCCCAGTTATGGTTATTTGTCCACACTGTCTGGGGCGCTCAAATATGTGACAGTTGAGGTCTTAGCACGAAAAGAGTCTGGTGCCATCCGCCTTCGCGAGATGAAGACCCAGATAGTACATGTTTCTACCAGACGGTCTGATATGCACACAGTGGCATTATCTCGCAAAAAGCGAGCGGGACAAAAATCCAAACAGATGATTTTAGGTATGATTTCGTATTCGTTACGACCAGATTAAGTCATACCTTTCCGAGTAGACGTAAGTAGTGGAGCCGATCACTTCACTATGCCGAAGGTATGTACTCCCCAAAGCCAGCAGTTCTGGCATGGCTTATCTTTAGATCGGCGGCAGCTTCTCCTTCAATGCGTCACAGAACAGAGTGATATATCTGTTTTAAAACAGGTGTGTATAGCAGGCCTCCCTCCGAGGAGGCATGAGCCCTTAATAAGTCCATATGATCAAAGACGGAGATACAGGTAATGGCGAAAAGTGAGAGAACGGGACGGGATTAGTGCAGAGAGAAGCATCAAATCTAGAAAGAGAAGGTGATTTATTAATTTTCCCTCTAGGTGATGCTGCCTCATGTTTCCGACTTTAGAAATAGGTATGATCCTGTTATATGTAAGTGATGGCACTGTTTGAAAATCATTCCCGAACTCATTTTTAGGTATTCTTGCATTTCCTTGACCGTATTTGACGGCTTTAATCGGTATAAATGCAATGGCAAGCTCGTTAGCTTCATTTGTTGGACTGTTTATTCCAGTGCCAGCAGAATTATTTCACGCCCATGTGGGTGACCAGACCTTATGGAGGGGGGCCCAACCGCCGTGCTATAAATCCTGAATGGAAAATACTGCTGCCCAAATTTTCAAGCTCAGATATTCATTGTTATTTCTATGATTAAAGTTATTGTATATGCACATATATGTCCATACCAAACCTGTGGAGGATTCTACACAATCTTGCAGTTTTGATCCGCCTATTGATGAACTATTTTCTATCCGGTCTTGGATGCTTTTCCTGTTCATTGCACTTATCATACTAAGATACTCTTGCACATGCGTGAACCCCTTTGATTACAGTACCTGAGCACACCTGTGGTATTTTATTATCATATAATGTAGAATTGGGAGTATGGTATGCGGCTACTTTTGTTCCTCCCAGGTGTCCTGTAAGTAGCCTATTCACTGTATAAGAGCATAGTCCAATTACCTTTGAAACACCCATTTTGGTTGCTGGAACCCCCTGGATCATAGGATAATTTGAAAATTTTGATGAACTATGGCCTAATATTTTTCATAATGTTCAAATATTCTAAACGCACTCAACAGTGTTGCGGACGGTTTTGTCTTGTTCTAAAAAGAACGCACCGTGCGCGATAATACTCGGTTTGCTAGTGCTATCCTCGATAAATACCGATCCATACCTCCACCTCTGTCTTATGTATTACTTTAAAGCTTTCAGAGAATCTGCCCGATCTAGTTCTAGGAAAATTCAGAAAGTTTTAAGGACCTATCACAAACCATTTTGGAGACATCCTGGAAATTAGGACATCCAATCGGCAGTTCAAATGTTAGCTTTCGAAACGAGTTGTCACAGTCGTTAGATTCCTGCACTCCGTTTTAGAAAATTGAAATTGTTTCTGACCTTAAAATTTATGAAAACGACCTTGAAATCATCAAACTCTGATCGTTTTACCTGGGAGGACCCTGACTTAGCATTTGCCTAGGTTCACTGCTTTCAAAATGATGGTCTTGCTTCTTATATTTTGTATAATTTTGCTTAGACTTGCTGGTGCGGCCAATATCTATAAACTTACCACTTTCCACACCAATTCATTAGTTGATCAGAAACCAGGAGCTATCATAACAAGTGGCTGGCTGCTATTTGCGATTTCTGTTTTCGTACATAAACTCGGAATGTTAAAAATCACGGGTGTGAAACATTTTAATGACATGCTTTTCCGTACGTCTGTAGAGAGCTCGTGATTTAGCATTGAATGGTTATGGTTTTGAAATGTCGATAAGCTTTAGGATATCAGAGTGCTTATTTTTTCTAGAAGCGACTCCAATACAGGTATGTTCGCTGCTGAGACGTCTGTGGGTAGTGACGCTGTGCGAAGATTTGTGCTGTGCGTTTGTGGAACTTGAACTCGACTTTGCAACCAAGAGTGTCACATTTCCGGTCGTGAACAAGAATAAAGTGTATTTAAATGGCTTTTCCTCCAGCAAATATTTCTGAGTCACGTTTCCTTTTTCTGTCTGGGACATTCTTCCCCAGCCATGGTTTTATCCAAGCGACAAACTCAAGTCTCATATCTACAACTGAAACAAATTTTCCCAGGCCAAATTAAAAAATGAGATCACCAGGCACATGACGCCGACCGAGAGAAGGAGCATCTATTAGAGGAAGCCTCAAGGAAGACAGGTCATTACTTATTGGTCGAAGGATTTGAGCCGGGATAGCAAAATAGGCGGCAGATCAGAAATCGGTTTAAAAATGTACAGTGATAAAGGGTTCGAATGGTTCAGTCGTTTTCCTGCGGTGCCACTCAGTCCGTGGCATCCTGCATGTTCATTTCCACGGGTTCGGGCCCACCCAGGGACAGGATTCGGCGCCCTGCTCTTGCTCGAGCCAAGCTGGCATACCTTCCCTCCCCGACGCCGTCTAACCTCAGTAGCTGGTAAGTCATTAAGCCCTCAAAACAGTTTACTGATAATACCTGCTGATTTACCCCTATCCTATTGAATGACACATAGCGTGCAAGCAAGGCAATCCAGACGAGGATAGGGGTTCAGGCAGTTCTTTGAATTTGGAGTCTTAGAGAGTTTCTGTTGCTTAGTTAGTGCCAATTTGTCCAAAGTGGCGGATCTAGATGGTTTAGGAGGCAGGAGAGCCAAAAATCGTGACAAGCCGTTACTGCCGTTACTGAGAGGTCAGAGGGTCTTGTGACCACTAATTGACCCAGAGGTTGGGAGAAAACAGTGCATAGGCAGTTCCAGGGATCAAGAGGACAGGTGCACCCAACCGATCAACCCACCCAGCGCCCTAACATCATGCCCTGGCACATTCTGAAATTTCGGCTCGAACACTCACCTCTAGCCCCCCTCCCGTGGATGCGAGATTGGACTGTTGCCCCCTCTGATAAATCACACTTTAACAATTTGATACACAAATCCCAGAGACAATGTTTTGCAAAAGACTCATGTCCGGAAAGAGGGAATGAATTTCGACTGCATCAGTAAAACGATAAAACGTCAGAGCCACTAAAATCATCCACTCTCGTGAAGCACACCGTCTACGCCTTAAACAGTAAAAAAGGCAGATATAATCTCCAGAACTTGTGTCCCAGATATCAGCGTCCCTATTTGCATATAAAAACCTATAACAGAGACGGGGAATTCTAACAAACAGACCCGACCTTACAGTGTTTGTTCTGGCGTAGGGAACGTGGAACAGCGACCAGTTTCGAAGTGCGCGGGGAGGAGCTACCAGTGAGAAGCATTCCAGAAGAAAATGTGAATTAATTTTGTGATTGTGAATGTTTCGGATGAAAATAATATCGTACTGTAACCTTCTCGCGGACAAGGAAGCCAACCGAAATGATGGAGAAGGTCACCATACTCCAGTGAGACATTTTGAATACGACACCTTGCGCAGACCCAAATAAGAAACCTGTGCTGAATTTTGTCCACACGTTTCAGATGTGTGTCGGCAGCTCCTCCCCATATAACACAACAATATTCTAAAATACTGCGAACGTTGGCGCAAAAAGTTACAATGAAACTCTCATGATCTACCCCATGTAGAATATTAACATTTTTCCTGTCTGGAAAGATCTTATCAAAAATCCTAGAACTCTGTTTGCCTTCGCACCATGTCATCAATGAGAGGCTGAAACGTTATTTCGAGTTAATTATCAATCTAAGATGGCAGATCTCTCTCACTCTCTCAATTACCGTGTAGCCCATGTAGTAAGAGTCTAAAATGGGCTTTGAGCGAAGTGTCAGAGTTAAAGTTTTACACTCTGAAGAGCTCAGTGATAATTCCACAACAATGACCATGGGCATGATCGGTCCACATCTGCCTGGAGTTGTGTCACCAGCCCACTGCCAACTCTGTGATACAGTTTACAGTCGTCGGCGAAAATGATACAATCCGAGTGAACAGCAGTCGGTAGCTCGTTAATGAAACGGGCGAAGAGGAGGGGCGACAGATGTATGTACCTCTCAGGTGTGCCTGAGGCAACCGGGATCCATGAAGAACATTAGCCATTCACAACTACCCGCCGCTCTCTTCCAGAATGGTATGATTTTAGCCATGGCAATGCAGTCCCGGTAAAAATTCTGTGGCAGATCTAGCCGGTAGTTTTGGAGGGAACCAAACTCGAAAATAACATCACGTGGTGAAACTGCATTGTTTAACTGGACGGTAGGTTTTGGGGATAAAACCAAAAGTTTACAACAACAAAAAAACGTCACGGGGTGAAAGATGTGGTCACAAGATGTTTTTTTTTAACTAAAAATGGGTCGGGGCAAAAGGAGCTTGACAGCTTTGGGGAAAGCATAGTTTTGCCGTTTCCTATTCCGTTTGGGGGGGCAAATACATGTTTTCCCCTGCCGCTGGTACCGCCATTGGGTAATATTAAACTATGTTTTTCCATTTTATGAACCAGAGCTTTGTGATTTACGCTTTGAAAGGCTAAGCTGAACTGAACCTATTAATCTATATGAAGAGGGATGTGGATTTCCATCTCCTTTGAGATGCGCGAGCACCTCAAATGAAACATGGGAGAAGTGTTGAAAATTGGAAAATCCTATAAAATGATTTTAATTTTTCAGCAATTTAAAAATGTTTTATGCACTTCAACAGGCTTACAGGAAGGCTAAAACAGTTTATATCATACTCAGGGGTGTAAATTTCCCAAAATCTTTGGCGTGATCAGTCGGTGAGGGGCAGCGCCCCATAGGGGCGGCAGCGTTGGGGAGGTGACACCATTCATTGCACCAAATCTGCTGTTCATCGGTCTTTTGCGCTTTTTACAGCACAGAGGAAATTTTATTTTGATAGCGGGCAAGTATTCTACAGCATTTTCCAAACATTTGTAGGCGACATCCCAAAGCTACATACCTAGAGGTCTTAGAACAATCCAGTTTGAGCTGTAGATTTATCCACGGTTGAAGTATATCGGTTTTTTGGCATTACTTGTCACCTTTGGAATGGCAGAGTGGATGAAAAGTGAAGCCAAAGCCAAGGACTTAATCACTTAATAAAAACCTCGCTGAGAGCCCTCCAAACAACGTGTGTATGTAAACATCAATAAATTTCACAACTTCACTATACCCGTACATGCCCACTATTTTTCCCTAACGTCCTTATTTTTACCCAACACACAGAGGCGGCAATAATCAGGGCGACAGTGATAGGTCAGGGCAGAAGAATCAGGGCAGAAGTGATAACCGAAGGCGGCAGTAAGGAGCCGGGCGCGATAGTTATGGACAGGGGAAGGCACATGTTGCTGCGGAAGTGATAAGCTGCAGGCCACAGTGATTGGCCGGGGCAGCAAGAAGCAGGACAAGAGTCGTAAGTGCAGGGCGGCAGTGATGAGCCGGGGGCAATATCTATGAACTAGAGGCGGTAATAATCAGGGTAGAAGTGATAAGGCGAGGGTGACAGTTATGGACTAGGGGTGGCACGAATCAGGGCGGAAGTGATAAGGCTCTTTTGTTGATAGAGGAGGCCCTTTTGTTGATAGGGAGGCCCGTTAGTCGAAAGAGGAGGAACCTTCTCTATCTCCACCAGGACCTTATCTATGGCCAGCGGGACCTTTTCTTTGGCCAAGAGGGCCTCCTCTATTGCCATCAGTGCCTCTCGTTGCTGTCCGGTGACACAGACGTAAATCCTTCATCCTCGTGAAATAAACGTGAATAGCTTTAACCTTTGGCGATTGAGAAAGCCCTGGTGGCGATAGAGGAGGTCCTGATACCCATAGAGGCTGCCCTGGTAGTACTAGAGGAGGATTCGGTGATAGAGGAGGCGCTCTTGGCGCAAAAGGAGGCCCTGTTGTTGATCGAGGAAGTGCTGTTGGCAATAGAGGAGGTGGCAGCAACGAGAAGCCCTGATGGCAATAGAGGAGGCCCTCTTGGTGAAAGTAAATGTCCCGCTGGCTAAAGAGGAGGCCCTCTTGGCGAAAAAGAGGCCCATGTTGGCGATAGAGGAGGCCCCGGTGACAGCAATGAGATACCCTGATGATAATAGAGGAGGGCCTCTTGGCCTAAGAATAGGTCTCGATGGCCAAAGAGGAGGCCCTCCTGGCGAAGTAGGAGGCCACGGTGGAGATAGAAGAGGACCTGGTAGGAACAGAGGAGGCCCTTTGTCAATAGACGAGGCCCTGGTAGCGATAGAGGAGGCCTTAAGGGTGATCCAGGGGGCCTTAAGAGCGCTCCAGCTTTGGCTATACAATTTCCCTACAATTTTGTCTCGTGGAAATATTTCTACCGCTTTGAAGGCGAAGAAATTGATTCTAGCTCCATCGTTCTGAAAACTGTTTTGCTATCAACTTTTGGGCAATTTCTTTGGTCCCCCAAAGCTGGATCCGCCATTGCTGCCTAGGAGGCCCCCTTCGAAAACGAGGTCCCTTCAGATGGAGGCCCCCATGAGCTTGTCCCCCCAACTTGAAAGTCGTGGCGGAGTCCCTGGTCAGGGGCATTTTAGTACCCTCTCCACCACGCGTTGACACCAGACCCTCCTCCAATGCGCGTGTTAAACACGATACTATTTGTAAGCTACTGCTGCCAAAATATTTGCGAAAGACTTCACGACGAAAAAGCGCATAACTTTCCGACCGTTGCTGTTCAGCTCTACTGAGAGAGCCAAACATTTGCAGACCGCCGTCTCGGGTCTGAAGTTGTTTTGCGTCTCTGGAGGAGATATTGTCCGAATTTACGAATACCATTAGGCTGATCTCAGTTTCTGCTTCCAAGTTTAGCCAATTCAAAGTTAGGCCCGAGTTGGTTATTAGATTTAACGCTGACTGGGTTTCTTATTGCAAAACTAGATGCAGATATGCGTTCCATTCGGCCGTGCAAGTATGTGTATCGCCGTGGAGCGCTGAGGCAACGAGCCCGGCACGAAACTTTGCTCGTCACTGTAGTGAAAAAGTCTAGGAGTGGTTTCTCCTTACTGACCTACTCATTTTATTGATGGGGAGCGGGAGAAAAAAAACATGAAGAATATTGTCCTTATTTATCTTGCGCTTTTGGCATATCGCCGATGGCCTGGAACTCTCGTGTTTGAACAGAAGAGGAGGGTGACTGTCCGCAGCTTTTCTGGTTCTATAGTATAGAACCTGAAAAGCTGCGGACAGTCCATCCGCGTTTAGATTCTTTCAAACATACGCTGAGGAAGAATTGAAAAGCGTCCGTATGTTTGATTTGTTTTAATATATTTGATATCCAATTTGTCAGTGTGGACCTTCATCATGAATTACGGGTGCTGAGATTTTTTTAGATTGTTCGCACTAGAGGTATACAGGGCGGAGAAATTTTGCCGATTTGTACTTAATTCACATCAACTTCTTTCCGTTTCCGTGCTTGAGGCAATCAATAAATTATCACTCAGTCGTTGGGCGTTTCGAATTGTGCATTTACGTCCCCATTACCTTGTTGAATGTTTTACTTTATTGGGGCCACTCCCAAAAGACACACTTGCCCAATCATAGGGCGTATTGTCGTAGGTAATTAATGATCCTTTCCACCGGATTCAGATCGGACAAGGAAAGCAGTTTCCCGCTGTGGGGATTGAACCCAGGTTAATCCATGCTGTCCGATCTGGAGACGGGCAATGAAGCCACTAGGCCAACGGGCCCCAGGTGGCCGGGTGGAAACAACACTAAACAAGACCTCATCTACTAGAATTAGTCAAAAAGAACGGAACACATAAGTTGAAATGTTTTACTTCGGTGTGCCAGAGAATATTATTCACCCATCCACGACCGGTTGCCTAATAGCCTAAAATGGGGCCTATGAATCTGATCCCCTTTTGACTCCTGAAGCCCTTTATCAAATTTCAAGTGGACTTACGTTAATTTTTTCCACTATCTTGCAGAAACAGCTAAGGTCATGCATGGATATTTATCATTTTACATTCGTCCGTCACTGAACTAGAAGCCATCAAATAGCTCGATTGTCGGATTCGACCTGCGTACAAATCCCTCATCAGTGTGTTCATGTCGACAGCGTAGTTTCAATAGTTTCCATCTTCTCTGAGAGTCGTTTGGTGTGCGTCATGAGAATGTGGTGAGAAACTTAAGTTATCTTGGTGTCCAGTTTGCTGTGGTGACTGGATTTTGATGGTGTTAAGAGATTGATTTGGCATGATTTTGTGCCGAACTAGGATCAAAAAAGGAAAATAAGTCGTTGACATCTCGTGAATAATAGGTTTAAGCTAAAAATGACGAAGATGGTTAAGCCACAGCTTTTCACAGGTCATCCAAAGCGATTTGTCATTTTCTTTATGTCTCCCCTGAGAGCCAAGTCTAATAGTTACCGTTTGAGCACTCCCGTCTCCTTCCCAGAATCTTAAGATTTCTGAGAAGAGGGTTGGATGGAAAGTCTCTTCAACACGCCAGGTCTGGCATCAACGCGCAGTGGAGGGAGTACTCAAGTGCTCCCTCCCTCCCGTGATATATCAACTACCAAGGGCGTTAGAAAAACACCCGTTACGGGATTTGTGGGAGCCACGTGATCTAAGTACATAAAAAATGATTTTTGTTGACCTTGGTCAATATCTTCAAGGTCAAACGAGGTTGTAAATGTCAAATCTGGGCCGCGCTGAGGACCTATAGGGAAATGCCGTTGTTTTGCGGAAAACCGCGAATAGATCGAAAATGGACAAAGGTCATGTAAGGAGGGTCCCACAAAATTTTCTCTGAAATTTTTGGGTCAGGGTCGTCCCAGGTCATTGATCTATGACATCACAATATGATACCTATATTCCCAATAAAGTGCATTTTAACTGACACTTTAGCAACCGTTGGGCGGGAAATGAGGGTGTGACCTTGGCTTACGACCTTATGACCTGAGATCTTGAACTTAACATTAAGTAACCTCATCTATGACGTCACGGCATAACTTCCGTCATGATGATTAACACCATCTGAGCGAAAGCACTGATGTCAATGACATTAAAGATACCGGTATGACATTTATGCGACCATAGATCTTGACCGCGGCATTTATGTGAGGTGAACTTGAAGTATTCTTCCGATTATACTACTTTATTTGTCACCATTCGGCCTGCAGTGCAGGCGAACTGGTGTGACTGTGTGATGGTGGCGATCCAAAATACAAGTCTGATTAAAAAAACAAATATCGACCGATTTTCACAATTATTTGACGAACCGACGCGCCCATACATTAACCGGTTTGAGCACCGGCCACCGCGGTGCCTTTATATACGGCAGGTATCCGCGCACGGCATGTTCACACCCAGGTGATGGTTGATTTGTGCAGGAGGTACGGCATGGAAGCATGGGAAAAGCTTATATATAAAGCCACAAGATCTCGCCCGACAACTTGGAACCACGGTGGGATATTGCCCTACTTAAGGTCACAAACCGGGTCAAAACAGTATTTACAAAACACCTAATTACAAGCGGAAACAAACACCACGTGTTTCGTCACCTTCATTATATACGGCAAGGTCACTTGACCTTGTGACCTCAGGTCATATTAGGTCACGAGGTGACCTCGGCGGTCAAACCACGGCGGGAGGTCTTTACGTTCCACATACGGAAAGTACTGCAATTTCTATCAAATTTACTACCAGGCCTCAATAGCTCTAATGACATAAGAGTTATGCCCAGTTTGTAATCATTGCATATTGGTGAAAATAGCCGATCTGACCAATTGACCTCGGAGGTCAAACCATACCAGCACAAAACAGCAAGTAATTCTACGAATTCACGCGAGCTTTCTATTCACTTGCAGATTTGCCAACGCCCATATTTCGAGTAGAGGGGCCATCGTGGCCCCCGGGGAGGTGGCGCCGGACCGGTGGGGCCGGGTAATAATAATTATCGGGGTTTAACGACGCACCAACTGCCAAGCTCTCATCCTGTTGGGAGGCATTAGGGGGATCAGATCAACTTATTCAGAAGCTCTGCCGGGACTTGAACCCGGGACCGGTGGCTTAGAAAACAATGATGCTATCCACTAAGCCACCCATGTGCGTGATTGCGCGTCTCTTTTTCGCTATTGGCTGGGGATGCGTGGCTCAGTGGATAGCGTACTTGTACTCTGAGCCACGGGTCCCAGGTTCAAGTCCCGGCATAGCCTCTGAATAAGTTGATCTGGTCCTCCACATACCTAGCAACAGGCAAGAGTTGGCGACGCTGTATAAACCTGGTAGTTGTTGCGTCATTAAATCCGAAAATTTCTATAATTTCACCATTTTGTGCTCTTTTGCAGCAGCGTGAAACCCTGCATTCGTCCCTGGATGGGTATCTTCTTTACTCTCAACTCTTCCTTTTGTACCCTTCGTCACACGCAACCATTGTGTAAAGCATATCAGGTCAAGCAACACATTTAACCTTTTTACGGATTCTTCATCCATCTTTCTCCCCGAAGAAGCAAAGTTTTATCTATCTGTATCGATGAGACAAAGCGGCGGTGAAACACGGTTATACGCATCGCTGAAATTCACGCCTGAACTGTCAGTCTGTTTGAAAGAGAGGCCTCAGAGGCCTGCGACCGAAGGCGATAAAAACAAAGCCTGAGAACTCGGCTCTATTCTCCTGCGGTAAATTCTAGTTCGGTGAGTGTGGAAGGGCAGTATTTGTATAAAGCCTAAAACTTTGATCGGAAATAGTTTGAACTTGGAAACATCAAAGAGGCAAAGCAAAGTTTGTTTTCCAGAGCTGACAACTTAAACTTACGTGGAAGCCAGACGAGACCTGAGCGCTAAGCGTAAAAAAATTAGTTAGTGGTAATCATGCTGCGTTCTATGCTAGAAAACAAATGTTCGGCGGAGTGATAATATCGAATTGCAATATAGTTACAATGCACTGAATACTTCACTGGGTGACTTTTAGATGGAATTTCAATATTAGTGCTACCAAGTTACTCGTAAAGTTCTTAACTACAAGGGAAAATGATCAACTGATTCCTCATTCCTGTTCGCGTGATGGAAGCTATCAAAGCCTGTAAGAAGGGGCATAGGCTTCGAGCCCTTCACTTTTCATCTCAAAATTTTCCAATTTCAGCCGAAGTGAGAAACACATTCAAATGTACAAAGTTAGTGGATATAAAACATCACAGAGAGTCAAAAGCCGAGGAGCGTGTAGTTTTAGAGGGGATGCTTCTCCGTCAGCAAGGAGACGAGGTTACACTCCCCTCCCTTCCTAGCCGGTGGCGGCTCCTCCTCCGAGGTCAGCTGGCTCAGCGGCTCTGGGTGCCCGCATGTTCAGACAAGCAACCCGGGTTCGCGCTCTGGCCGGAGCTCCCAATACGGTGCGGTCTGGCCAATTCCTTCCCAGAGGGAGCGAGCTAGCAAAGCGTAAATTCCAGCATTAACATTACTCCTGAGCGGAAATATGTGCGTTATCTACAGCAAAGCCACACAAGCAAGGGACCGTGACTGGCCCAGCGCCGCTCCATAGCCCCAGCAGTGCCACACGGCCGAGGTTCGGCACTGCAAAGCACGACACGGCCCTGCACAGCACGCACACACACAAGCCCAACGCCCACACAACAGCACGGCACAACGCACAGCACGGCACGGCACGGCACGGCACGGCACGGCACGGCACGGCACGGCACAGCACGGCACGGCACGGCACGGCACGGCACGGCACGGCACGGCACGGCACGGCACAGCACGGCACAGCACAGCACAGCACAGCACAGCACGGCACAGCACGGCACAGCACGGCCGGCGGGAGTGTACGGCCTGTTTCAGCAGCATCGCTCCAATCCTAGTGTCGAAATGTTCAGGATTCGGGATTTTATCGCTCCGTTCCTAATCACTATCAGTGGGCTTAAGAACACCACGGGCGAGACCCTCCAATTTCCTCCACGAGATTTTCAGCGCTCCATCCCTAATCACAGCGACTAGAACACACCAGTTGTGTTGAAGGTGATTAGACGGCTGGTCCTCAATCCTCCTGCACTGAACGGCTCTGTGCCGGAGGACAAAAACAACACGGGGTGCACATCACACCGCGGTTCATAGACTGGCGCCTGAGGTTGTGCGTGTATTAATGTACATTCTCAGCCGACGGCAGCACATTCGAGATCGTTACCCGCACTCCATGCATGTTCACACTCGGCAGGAGGCGGCAACCAAACAACGCCGCGCTCTCTCTCTCTCTCCTCAGCCGAGGCATAGGGAATCCAGGCCGGCGCGGGCGACGCACCACCAGCGCATACCAACACCGCGCTGAATAGGTCGCTCCTCCGAGTCGGACCCCAACACGATTTTACAGCTCACGTCAGACAGAAATCCTTAGAAAATCATGTCAAAATCGCAACAGAATCCCGATCAAGAGCCCAACAAAACAAACGTCTTCTGTAACGGCATTTGGCGAGCAGAACCAACGGAACGGGGTAGCCTGGAAAATACCAAATTTATGTGATACAAATGACCCTGACCAAAGCGAAACAAATGATCCAAAAAAGTTCCAGACACACTCAATCTTAAAACGTATCATCATCATTCATAGACGAAAAACAAACACGAAAATAAAACAGGCTATTGGCGCCGGGCGGGCGGCCGGGTAGACACTTGCTGAAAGGTAGCAGGCGCCGGCTAGTCCTGGTCGCACGCGCGACCGGTAACAGCCAGCCGCCGCTGATGGCACAGTCTGAGGCCGCGCCGGGACACCGCTCACGGCTGGGCACGGCGCCACCTGTCGCCGCACACACCGCCGGCTCTGCCTGACACCAGGCTAATAACGCCACTCCAGGGCGCGGGGACCACAGAGCACGGGCAACCGACCCGGGTCTCACCCTGAACTCGGCAGCCGAGTGGTTTACACCAGAGAGCACACCGCACGAGACCAGTCCGACGGCCTCTGCGTGGGAACACACAGCATACACAGCTCACCCGACGGCGATAATATTCCGATAGCGAACCATGGTGCACCGACATCGGCGCAAGTCGCCTTCCTCAAACTCCACCAGCCAACAACCGGCGGACAACGAACCCAGCCCAGCTCACCGCTACACTATAGATCACATTATATGTTTGTACATACATAGAAAGGCAATGACGAGCAGAGAGACGCTACAATGAGTCCAGCGGCGTCACTCCACCTCAGTCGTCCTCCTCCTCGTCGTCCACCTCCAGCAGGCCCTCGTCGTCGTCGTCGGTGTCGAAGTCGATGCTGGGGGTGATGGAGCCGCCGCGGTCCGAGTTGGTGGCGGTGCCGCTGTGCAGCGCCGTCTCCAGCTCGGCCTCCAGCTCCCCGCCGGCCCCATCGCGCGCCAGCTGCTCGATGTAGGGCGCCAGCGAGGGCGGCACCATCGCCTTGGCGCGCTCCACGTCCTCCGGCCGGCAGGTGCCGTCCTCCAGACCTACCCGCGGAAACGGAGCGGTGTGTGAGCCTGTGCACGGCCAGTCAGGGATCGCCCAAGCGATTCTGGTTTCTATGCAGTGTCCTGAAATTCACAATTTTAAGTGAAAAAACTTATCTTTTTCAGATTTATTTAGGGCTCACAAGGGACTTGTTTTGGCCTCACTTGGCAGAGGAACCCCGGGCATGAAAACCGATATAATAAACATATAAATTATGACAGTGAATACCCAAACCATATAAGTATAATCCCCAACCACCATTGATGTCATATATATTGCCTGATTACGTCCCCTCGCCAATCTCAAACGCCAATACTACTCCCACATACGCCAACAACGATGACAATATGTTAACGCCGCACAAAACAAAACAATCCCGGTCTGCCACAAACTAAAACATAACACCCACAGCAAAAAAACCAACGGTGACATGGGAAAAGTGAGGCAACAAAGTTTTCTGGAGGTATAACAAACTTTGTCAAGTCCCAGAAGTTACTGGCCCTTTCAAATACAAACGATGGCGCATACTTTTTGACTAAGCTGACTTGGGATTGGCTGCTACCAGATTTTCAGGGGAAGGAAAGACTTCACGTGGGTATTTGTTCAGTGAGGCCGATTGGATCGAGGCGCATTCGTTTTCGTCCACTTTTAATTTTCGGCAATTATTCGCATTAGAATAAGTTACAAGTCGCATTTGAAAGGTTCAAAATGAAACGTAGATTCCTATCAAGACCACCAATAATGTAAAAGTAACATTATAATTTCAAGAAAGGCTGCCAAAGTCAACCCTGATTTTTTACTTTTTCAATGTTGGTGACATTGATGAATAAATTAGGATATATATATATATATATATATATATATATATATATATATATATATATATATATATATATATATATATATATATATAAATATATAACATATAAAATATTACTTTACTGGACAAAAGTTGGAAAGAAATAAATTTTTCTTCAAGAAAAATAAATAGGCAATTTCTAGGTATTTTTACCATGCAGTTTAAAGGCTTCTTTGAAATTTTCAAACGCTCGGAACTACACCATGATTTCGGTAAAAATATCCACTTTAACCTATGAATTCGCCCGGGTGGGGGATCTTTTAGACCCCCCACCCTCGGGTTTTTCCGAAGTGACCAAAAAAACAGCGGCGCGCAGCGCCGCCAAAGTTAGTCTAGCTGTTCCTTCATCATTTTACATTTTCCAATTTCCAGTCATATCAGGTCAGGTCACCAGGCCAGGTGAAATGACTTCACCTCAAAAAAATGTTTAGGACTGCATTACTAAAGGGAGGGTTAATCGATCAAGTTGAAACTCATACCACATATTGGCGGCCCCACCAGGAGCTACAACATATGATCCGGGATTTTCGATATTGGTGACCTAAGGTCATGTGCAGAGTATGACCTCCCCGTTGTAAATACATGGGGAAAATCACCAAATAAGTTTTTCTCAGTAAGTATGGATGGAATCAACTTCAAACATCGGTTACGACTTTCTCTTAGCCCATTTCTGAAGTTGATATAAACAAAATTTGACTTGTGACCTTTGAAAAGTCACCTTAGGTCAAATAAAAATTTTTGGTGTTTTACTCTATAAATTTTGAATAAATAAAGATAGAACTTTTATTTTGTCACCGAAGTGTTTGCATAGTCACTGCAAGTCAAATGATATACATCATGACTATACCAGGTTAAGTTGGGTCAGACCGTTGACCTGGGTCAGGTCAAATTTTGACCTGGCATAGCAATTTAAATTTGACCTGGCATAGAAATATTATATATCATTCGATTCGTATTGACGAGATGATTGCAATGGTGCATCAACTATGGCTGCATCTTGCTTGGTTTGGAAGTTATTAGCGAAAAAGTAAACGCCGTCATGCATGGGTGGCTATGGATATTCCCAAGAACATTCCTAATATTCAGTGACCTGTAGCTCCCTAGGCTTTGACCTGACACGAAAATAATTGGCACTGTAATGAAAGAGCAACTCAAAAGCTTTCGAATGGTGTTAAATGTTTCTAGCTATCATAGTTTCTGAGATATATGAGGTTTTCTTAGTACACCTCATATTAACGATTCTGACCTATTTTGACCTCTGTTGACCTTGATATTAACCTGACGAGAAAAATGACTGAAGTATTTTCTATATCATTTTGAAGAGCTTTGGATCGCCGTTTTGCGCACTTTTCTAGCTCTTTTAGTTTTTGAGATCGTGGGGTCTTTTTAGCCCCCCCACCAGGGTGAAGGTGGCTCGTACCCGCCACCGGGGCGAGGGATAAGTGAGGCCGATTCCACCTTTCAATATGTTTCGTAAAATACAGATTAATTTTTCTTTTTGTTAGTTTTTTTAAGTTGAAACATGCTTTAGCAACATTTCTAGCGTTCGATTGCCCTCAACCGTGCGTTTATTAACGAGAAATGGGATTCTAAAGACATTCAAGTACCGAATTGGCCTCGGTGAAAAGGCCTCAGCTGGATTTTGTCCATTCAGAACAATGGCGTCACTTTGTCGTATTTGGAGAGCCGAAATGATCTCGGGTGTCATGTATGGGCGCGCAAGTGCTGGCGGTGAGTTTTTAAGTTACTTCTGTAACCTTGGCGAGCCCTGTCTTGAGGCGGGAAAATCACCAAGGCGGAGAATACAGAATTCTGAGGTCAGTATCGTTATTGGAAAGAAGACTGGAAATTGAGTGAGTGCGTGGAAGGAATTTGAGTTTGCTGTTCGAAGGGATATTGTGGATAAGGGTTCATTTATTATCCCTGATACTGCAGCTTGCCTTTCGGGAAATTCAAGATTAATCGAACCATTTCTCCCACCTTAATATCTGCAGGAGATAGGTAGGTACCTACCTTCTCAGTACAGTACTGGGTGAGGTCATAATACCTTGCAAAAGTTTTCCACAGCTCTGAGAAAGGCTCAGACTGTACCTTCTGCGGCTCATGATTTTTAAGGCTGGGTATGGTTGCTATTTTCTTAATCTGAACTGATTGTACAAACAAATATAGGCTGGTGGTTTTAATACATTGAAGCAAAATAATCCCGGCAGTGGTTGAGTGTTTAAACCCTACGTCTTGCATTAGATAATGATAGCCTGTGTGGTTCTTGGATGGGAGAAAGTTAGAGAATATCAAAATAAGGCGAAGAGGGATTTTATCTGGTTGGTTATTTACCATGGCATCAAGGCCAAATCATGTATTCTATATATAAACATAAGAAATTATGTAGCTCCCTAGTTCTATGTTAACCGGCGCCCACCGAGAGTCCGGGGATTACGAAATCCTATCGATACTATGGGACCCTCTACCTCCAAAATATGGGCGGTAGCGTCAGAATGTTTTCTGCAAAGTGCAATAGAAAGCTGGCGTGAATTCAGTAAGAAATCACTTCGCATGTTTTAGTCTACAGCCAGATATTTTCACCTACAGTCAGGTCAAAATAAGGTGAAGATCGGCTATTTTCAGTCAAATATGCAATGTATTAAGCAAACTGGGCATAACTCTATATGGTCCTAAATCAGAGCTATTGAGGCCTAGTAAAGTACATTGGTTTGGTAAGAAATTGCCAGTAAACTTTTTCCGCTATGCGGA
Organism: Lepas anatifera; assembly: GCA_034440635.1. Lineage (NCBI taxonomy): Eukaryota > Metazoa > Arthropoda > Thecostraca > Lepadidae > Lepas > Lepas anatifera. Next base: position 123,130 of record JAOTON010001623.1, on the reverse strand, counting down.
AAAGCTGTAATGAGACTTCCCGCCAGTGAGTTTGAAATACTAAGAGGTGGACAAAATATGACATGTTAAAGGTCACGAAAGGTCAAAAAAGTGACCTTGGCGTATATCAAAAGGTTACAAACCAGTGACAGAAGACCTATTCACGATGTGTTTGTTTCGAATTCGGCCTAGCATAATTAGGCTTAAAAGTTATTGTCAAAATCAACATGTTTTAGACGACTCTGGTGATCTGGATGACCTTGGAAAAGTCAAAGGGCAAATATGACCCCTGGGATCCGTGAAAGGGTGTCGCCAAAAACGTTGGTCATAGCTAGCCTAAATAGTGATGCAGAACATTTTTGTGACTACTATATCATGAAAAAACTTACTTTCGCAAAAAACATTTCCAAGGGAACTACCTTTTGAAACAGAAATCATAGGGCTTAAAAGAAATCCCGGATATACACCTAGTAGACGCCTAGGATTTCAAACCGGGGTTATGACGTGACCTATCTGAAGTTTCAAAAGTTTCGATCGACTTTGAAATGTAGCTCTTAAAAGAGCTCTAAAGGTGAAGTGAGGTGACCTGCTGAAGACTTGAGTAATTATGTTTTTGTCTGTTTCTAGGGCAAACTAATTCATGTATGATGGGATTTAAAAGCTTTTTAAAAGTAGATTCAAATACAAATACAGCGAGACCAGACATTTGTATTATAAAAAATTATTGCTATTTAACTTTAAATAGCTTTCGAAAAGTAAGTCGATGGGTATGGGCGAGGGTAATAGGTAAGAGATTCATTGGGGCTTATCGACGCACCAACTGCCAGGGTCTATATGACGTCGCCAACTCTCTCCCTGTTGGAAGGGTTGCCCGGGAGCGTCAGAATGCTCTTCATTCCAGGAGGTAGCAGAATGATGATTCTTCACGGGTCGGCATTCGTGACAGCCAGATATTTTCATCTACTCTCAGCCAAAACAAAAAAGCCCCGGTTGTAGTTGTTGCTTGTAAGTTATGAAGGCATTTTATTGAAACTGTCCTAAATCATATTATCCTATAATAAGTGTTAGTGGCCTCCCAATTGTTTGGTCGAAGATACAATAAACATCCAGTTAATAGGCTCGTTATGAAGATTTTTAAGTAAGCCTGGAAATATAAACCACAATAATAATTTTCGCGTATCTCCCTTTAAGAATGCGGGAGATTTTGGCCTCTTTTTGGGATTTTGGCCCCAACTCTCCACCTTCCGTGGAAAGAAATTTCAAGAACCTGTTTCTATGAAACGGGGAAATGCTTCCATTTGTTATTTTCGCAACATGAAATACGGTCCAAATGAACACCGAATATACCCAGGTGCCTTAACCTGTGTTTGCTCATAAGGGAACTAGAAGACAACTGAAAAGTGCGTCAGTAAACTATGATTAGGCAAATAAGTGAGTGGAAAACAAGCAAAAATATGTGGTTCTTGAGCGAAAATCGAAGGTTCTGGATGCGGATTCAACCACAAACCATGGATATAAACACACTCATCGCACCTGTCTCCATCGCGGCGTCAGCGCGGGGCTCGACAGCCGAAACCCACGTCACAGCCCCACCAGTCACCGACGTCACAACCCCACCAGTCGCCGACGTCACAACCCCACCAGTCGCCGACGTCACAGCCCCACCAGTCGCCGACGTCACAGCCCCACCAGTCGCCCACGTCACAACCCCACCAGTCGCCGACGTCACGGCCCCACCAGTCACCGACGTCACAACCCCACCAGTCGCCGACGTCACAACCCCACCAGTCGCCGACGTCACAACCCCACCAGTCGCCGACGTCACAACCCCACCAGTCGCCGACGTCACAACCCCACCAGTCGCCGACGTCACATCCCCACCAGTCACCGACGTCACAACCCCACCAGTCGCCGACGTCACATCCCCACCAGTCACCGACGTCACAACCCCACCAGTCGCCGACGTCACATCCCCACCAGTCACCGACGTCACAACCCCACCAGTCGCCGACGTCACAACCCCACCAGTCGCCGACGTCACAACCCCACCAGTCGCCGACGTCACAACCCCACCAGTCGCCGAAGTCACAGCCCCACCAGTCGCCGACGTCACATCCCCACCAGTCGCCGACGTCACAACTCCACCAGTCGCCGACGTCACAACCCCACCAGTCGCCGACGTCACAACCCCACCAGTCGCCGACGTCACAACCCCACCAGTCGCCGACGTCACAACCCCACCAGTCGCCGACGTCACAACCCCACCAGTCGCCGACGTCACAACCCCACCAGTCGCCGACGTCACAACCCCACCAGTCGCCGACGTCACAACCCCACCAGTCGCCGACGTCACAACCCCACCAGTCGCCGACGTCACAACCCCACCAGTCGCCGACGTCACAACCCCACCAGTCGCCGACGTCACAACCCCACCAGTCGCCGACGTCACAACCCCACCAGTCGCCGACGTCACAACCCCACCAGTCGCCGACGTCACAACCCCACCAGTCGCCGACGTCACAACCCCACCAGTCGCCGACGTCACAACCCCACCAGTCGCCGACGTCACAACCCCACCAGTCGCCGACGTCACAACCCCACCAGTCGCCGACGTCACAACCCCACCAGTCGCCGACGTCACAACCCCACCAGTCGCCGACGTCACAACCCCACCAGTCGCCGACGTCACAACCCCACCAGTCGCCGACGTCACAACCCCACCAGTCGCCGACGTCACAACCCCACCAGTCGCCGACGTCACAACCCCACCAGTCGCCCACGTCACAACCCCACCAGTCGCCGACGTCACAACCCCACCAGTCGCCGACGACGTCACAACCCCACCAGTCGCCGACGTCACAACCCCACCAGTCGCCGACGTCACAACCCCACCAGTCGCCGACGTCACAACCCCACCAGTCGCCGACGTCACAACCCCACCAGTCGCCGACGTCACAACCCCACCAGTCGCCGACGTCACAACCCCACCAGTCGCCGACGTCACAACCCCACCAGTCGCCGACGTCACAACCCTACCAGTCGCCGACGTCACAACCCCACCAGTCGCCGACGTCACAACCCCACCAGTCGCCGACGTCACAACCCCACCAGTCGCCGACGTCACAACCCCACCAGTCGCCGACGTCACAACCCCACCAGTCGCCGACGTCACAACCCCACCAGTCGCCCACGTCACAACCCCACCAGTCGCCGACGTCACAACCCCACCAGCGCCGACGTCACAACCCCACCAGTCGCCGACGTCACAACCCCACCAGTCGCCGACGTCACAACCCCACCAGCGCCGACGTCACAACCCCACCAGTCGCCGACGTCACAACCCCACCAGTCGCCCACGTCACAACCCCACCAGTCGCCGACGTCACAACCCCACCAGTCGCCGACCGACGTCACAACCCCACCAGTCGCCGACGTCACAACCCCACCAGTAGCCGACGTCACAACCCCACCAGTCGCCGACGTCACAACCCTACCAGTCGCCGACGTCACAACCCCACCAGTCGCCGACGTCACAACCCCACCAGTCGCCGACGTCACAACCCCACCAGTCGCCGACGTCACAACCCTACCAGTCGCCGACGTCACAACCCTACCAGTCGCCGACGTCACAACCCCACCAGTCGCCGACGTCACAACCCCACCAGTCGCCGACGTCACAACCCCACCAGTCGCCGACGTCACAACCCCACCAGTCGCCGACGTCACAACCCCACCAGTCGCCGACGTCACAACCCTACCAGTCGCCGACGTCACAACCCTACCAGTCGCCGACGTCACAACCCCACCAGTCGCCGACGTCACAACCCCTCCAGTCACCGACGTCACAACCCCACCAGTCGCCGACGTCACAACCCCACCAGTCACCGACGTCACAACCCCACCAGTCGCCGACGTCACAACCCCACCAGTCGCCGACGTCACAACCCCACCAGTCGCCGATGACCAGCTGCAGTACCCCTCCCCATCCCCGTAATCCACGAGTGGTTCGATGCAATCGTTTCCTAAAGCCGTTGAACGTACTATTTAGTTACGCACTGTTCGTAGTCACCCGAGTTTCAATCAAGCTAATGCGGGTCACTCCTGGAAAATCGGGGTGTTAGGCGGGAGCGACACATTAGTCAGTGAGGCCGCGGCTCAATGGACGGGACACCGTTCATGCGTTGAATCGTCTCTCGTGCATGGCTGCACCCCCGAATAGTCTGTCTGAGGCAACGGAGTGGATAGCCGCGCGCCGCACGGCACTCACCTAACGCCAAACCCATCCGCTTCAGAACTTCGATGTCGTCGTGGATTTCGAACGTGCCGTCGAAGCTGAACAGATACTCCATTCTGAGGAAACAACAAGAAGGCGTCAGTTCAAAGCTTCCGGATGAGGACACTTCACTTAACACGCGCAGTGGAGAGGGTCCTAAAGTGCCCCCACCTATATTTCCGAGGTGCCCGGAGAACCGCTCGCCGCCGGAAAACGCTCTTGGTCACATTTGGGAGAATTCATCAGGGCGTCGATTGGTGAAGAAATTTTGAGAATCAGATAATCATGTTTTGACTTATAAGCTTTCGAAGTCAGCAGATCTATATTTTGAGACCGTCACAATCGCGTAGTCGCACCAGTTCGCCTGCACCGTAACCGAGTGGTGACGTCATATAATCAGGTCAACCCATGTCAACACCTTATGTCAAGGTCAACCCACAAGAAGGTCAATGCCAATGTCAAGGGTTAAAGGACAAGTGTTAAGGTCATTGACCGCAATATTCCGGTCAGATGGCATTATTCAGTATGACGTATGTGATGCTATGACTTCATGGTTAAGGCTACTCAAGGTCAAGATCAATGTCACAGGTCGAGGCCAAAGGCCTTTTTCAAGGTCAAACCCCCATTTCCCACCCAAAGGCTGCTATAGTGTCAGTAATAATGTACATTATTGGGAATGCCATACTGTTACGTCATAGGTCATTGACTTTGAATGACCTTGACCTAAAAATTTCAGAGTACAGTGTGGGACCTTCCCTCTACGACCTTAGTCCCTTTTTGGTGTATTCCTGTTTTTTTCCGCATAATTACGGCATATCCCAATAGGTCTCCAGCACGGTCCAGATTTGACCTTTACGACCTCGTTAGACCTTGAAGATATTGACCTATTTTAATGAAACTTTGCCATAAGGTAAATCAAAATCGCCCTCACACAACCCCCCACCGGCGTTTTTCTAACCATGTTAGTTTCCGAGATCTCATGAGGGCACTTCAGGACTCCCTCCACTGCGCATTGATGCCAGACCCCTCTCCACTGCGCGTGTTAAAAATCAGCAAAAGTGAGGTATCAGTTCAAAACTATGGCATGGGGTCTGCCATTCAGAGGTTGACAAGGGCGTCGCCGCCATGGGCCATAAGGGCCATGGCCCCCATGCATTGATGACCATGAGTGTCAGTGAGGCATTGCATTGGTAGCCATTCAGTGAAGTCAGGGCACGTGGAAGTCCCACTTACATTAGAGGCCCCAGCGTCATCGGTATGTACCTCAGCTATATTTACGGTCATTGCCAAGCACAGGTGGCCCCTGGACTCATAAAGGACGCTCTCTAAATGGTAGAGGATGATTTTAGACCAGCCACAAGAGCTGAACTATTCGAAGTTTCAGCCTGGGCCCCTGAGACAGGCTTAGGAGACTCCGTCCGACGCAGTGTCAGGCGGAGGCCCGAGTTAGAACAGAGTGGGACCCGGTCGCTTAAATATCTGCCGTATTTATTTTACGGTTCCTGACGTGCATAGAAAATCCTGTAACTGAAGAATTCCCTCTTAAATGGAAGAAACAAGAGCTAACCATTTCCACATTTCAAAGCCGCGCCAGGAAAGAGGTCACGGAGGCTCCATCAGACAATTTGACACACGGGGGCTCCTCTACAGACTTGCTGAAAGTTCAAATTTTCTTGAGTTGATTCAACTCTGACTCACAGCTTAGCGGCTGACTCTGATTCGGTTCAACTCATCGTGTTGAAAATGGTGAGCCAACTCGACTCAGCTCAAATTTAGAAGTGTGTCAACACGACTCTAACTCAAATAAACATTGCGTCGGATTCGATTCCGACTCTGAATGGTGGCAAAGTATGCACACATAAAACGCACATTTCCTTCAGTTACATGAAAATTACAATGCTTGTATTCATGACATTATCTATTTAGTAATTGCACCTTCCCTTCAATATGCAAATTGCAATGCATTAATTCATGGCATACACTATTTGCTTCATAGGAATGAAGCAGGATGCTAAATGCAAACAGGTAAGCAAGATCAAGAGTCAAGGACCTGAAGGCTTTTCATTTTGAATGCATGTCCTTCATGAGCACGGTCATAATTGAAGCAATACGCGATTGAGTGGCAGTGCCTGTCCCGATATATTATGAACAGTCCAGTGACGACTTTAGCAGAAAAATACTACACTGCGCATAGACCTAATGCACTACCTAAAAACAAAACAAACAGCGAACTCGTCCTCGTCCTTCCAAAACAGCTGTAGCAAACAGATGGTGCATTGAAAACATGACGAATCTAACCTTGGATGGGACAAAAGATGACAATGGACAGCACTTTAAATCACGCGACTTAATAAAAAAACTAAGAAAATCTGCAGGTCTAGGTAATGTTATCTTGCCCTCAGGCTACCAAAGCCTTAACCACTAATATTTGTTTGCGCACCGTGATGGTTTGGTGACTGGCATAGCGCACAATGGGGCAGTGAGTGGTAAATAATAACATCATCATCCTCATAATAATTCTTTGAAGAGGGGTGGTTTGTGAGAGACTTGATGTATATTCACATTTATGTACAACTCGATTCATATTCACTTGATGTCTGTCAGTTTCACAGTTTGAAATTGTTTAGGCAATGCCAGAGATAGGACTGAGTTTTATTTTCCGTCTATAATCAGTATTTTTTACCCACCAGGGGATATCCTCAAGCCATGACAGAGCAAGATAGTGCTTTGAAATAAGCAGTTAACTACACGTAGTTGAAGCTTTTAGCTTCCGTTTTGACCCACTTCAGGGCTTATGTGCAAAATGAACATTTGTGGTACCCTCTATCTGGCGTTTATATTGCTTATACATTACTACCTTTACGTATATTACTTTTTTAGTGTTTTCAGTCAAACGAAGGAAGAAAATAGAAAATAAACATTTGGTTTCTTAAGAGTGAATCATTACATGACAATGGGCTTAGGACTTTGCATGGTGTGCGTCCTGAAAGTTGAAAAAGTCTGATTTTGGGCCAAAGCACAAATTTTTCTCCATAATTTGGCACGCTATCGCAAAGATTAAACGGAAAATAACTAACAAATCAGTGTAATTTTGAAAATGTATATTTTACATTGCTCATAATTGTTAACAACTGATCGCAGCATGAGTCTATTGTGGATATGAAAATAATGATATACCTAATATTACCAAATACAAATATGAAATCCATCAAAATTAGTCGGGAAAATGTATAAAATGTCAGCCATGTGATCACTTATGTCAAGAAAATAGAGTGAATACTCTATAAAAATAATCGAATCAACTCTCGACTCAACCGAAATTTCAGTCGAATCGGAGTCGACTCTGACTGACTCACGAATCAACAAGTCTGCTCCTGTAATGGCAGAGGAAGCCCCCAGCGTCACTGATACGTTATTTACTTATATCTAAGACCTCTGACAAACTTACAATGCCCCAGACTAAGAAACGGGGATAAGAAACGGCACGGAAAGATGATTACACTTGCATGTATGACATAACTGAATGCCCGCGTTTTGAAGGCCTCTGCCTGGAGGCCCCCCAAAACGTGGAGGCCACCTCAGGATCAGGAGTACGAGGCTCGCTTGGAATCTGCCCCCTGTTGAAGAAATTCGTGGCGACACCCCTACTGGTTACTGCTGTTTAAGAAAACAGTTCCGGGAAATAACAGAGTAAGCTTGATTCGGATTCTAATTTATCGCAAGTAACCACATTCTTGCAATCGTTTCCACCCTTGCGAGTTCTGATCGTCCTTTCTCATGATGATTGGAGCTTTAGGCCACTGCAGCTACAGAGGCTATATGTGCCCGGATCGTCCGTTCTTCTCAACTATCGCTGCGAGTTCTTATCATCCTTTCTCCTGCGCCATCGCTGCATTAGGCACCGTCCCTGACCAGCGCACAGGTGTCATTTACTTCATTTCCGCAGCGGGGTCACGGCATAGCCGGAGTTGGTAATCAGAACAGAGTGCCTGCACAAAAAACTGTGTCATCAGGCAGGTCACAGGCCCGGCCCCGGGCCCGCTGATGCAGAGCTCGGGGGAGGGGGAGGAGGCGCTGATGCTACGGTATGATCCAGAACGCTATTTCAGGTACATTTCAGGTAGGTTTTAGCTTTTCTCCACGGAAATTTTGAGTTTCAAGACAAATGATACATTGAGTACCGGGTTTTCCGGCATGCTTTAGAACTTGGCTATATCAGCTAAAATCACGTTATAAGTGAGCACCCCACATCGTTATTAGTAGCTGCGCAGGTATAGATGACCAGAGCTAGCTGCGATAGCTCATTCAAAACTAGGATATTGGTACTGGCACCACTATATCATTGTCAATGGGTTTGTTGCCAACACATGTACCCGTCACGGGGCCGCTACAGGAGTACAACGTACTCGAGTACAATCTGGCAGGCGGCCCCGGCCTGCGGCGGAAGGTCATGGAAGAGCCCCGGGGCACCGGCGCCGGGCCCAGCCAGGTCCCACCAGGGGTGGAAGTGACCTCAGGCAGCCGCTGAATAGGCGGCGAGGCCGCCCGCAGGGCCACACACGACCGCGGCGCAACTGAGCGTGGAGCAGCCATCAGACGTGCAACCCAATCTCAGCAGCCGAGAGTCCCTGGCAGGCTCCTCGGCGTGGTTTATACTTAGTCCCAACCGCAGCGAGATGGCACATTTCTCCCCAGCGCGGAACAAGCCCATTACAGCTAACTACTTGCGTCGAAAAAAAGAGCCGCAGTATTGGGGCCGAATTATGACAACCAGTCTTGGGGCTTAATGAACTGCAGCAGTAGGAAAATGTGCCTCAACTTTCGCAGTCACTTCCTTGGTCACTACCAGACACCAGATTCGTGACCGGCGGGATTTTTAACCGATATCCTATCCCGACGCAGCGCAGGCCTCGTATAAATAGACATGTCGGTGAGTCAGTGTAAATAAAAGACAAGAGCCAGTGGAAAATTCGGGCCTCGTGAGTCAACGTTGTGACTGAAGGGTTGATTGCGCAGTTTTTCCCCCTCAGATTAGTTCGTCAATCCACTCAGTAGGCACTCAATTGCTTCTGGGTTGTATTTAGCAGAGCCCGGAGCTTAGCTACTTTACCCCGCTACCCTGCTCCCTGCGGACTCCCCAAGCAATGGCGAGGTGGCGGCAGCGGTTTCTTTGACCAAAAACTAGCGGAGTAGCAGGTAAAGGACCCATAACAATTCAAAAGCACTACCGCTACCGATAGCCTTTACAGGGGCCCGACACCCAAACACAACTGGAGATTGAGATTAAGAGAATCGTTTTCCACCATCAGAAAAACAAAAGCAGATTGAACGAATATTTTTGGTGTGATTTTGTTTCTATATCTTGCAAAAAAGATATCAATTTCTTATGAAACATACTAAAAAGCAGCAATTTTCCTTCAAATTCAATTTAAAAGAGCAATTAAAAGCAATTGTTAGGGTGGCGCTTTTGCAGCACTTGGTGGTAAAAAGTAGCAATAGCCAAGTAACGGAGTAGCGAGTGGCGGTTTCGTAATTTCGAAAAAGTAGCACTGGTAGCGGTAGCAGTTTCAGCTACCCAATGTAGCAGAAGCAGCGGTAGCGCTTACAAAACTTTGGTAGCCCACCGCTGGTATTCACGTATTTGGAGCACCAGTCTACCGAGCGGCAGGTTCTGAGCTCCCTGCATAAACATAATCTGACTCCCTGCTAATCCTTCTCAACAGGGTTGAGTTGGTGACGATGCAGAACGTTAGCCGTTGGTACGCCGTTTAGCTTCTGCAAATATCATCATCATAATATCCCACGCAAACAGATTCTCAGCTAAGTAAGCTGATTTCTTGAATCTGACTCAACGACATTGAGAGAATTCGGCTAACAACCTCCACAAAACTTACTTTTGTCTGATCCAAAGTCTACGCAAAGTCCCAAGAGTCAAATTAAGTCAGATTTACTTCCTCTCACATTGATTTGTCGGGGTATCACGAACAAGTGTTTTTTTATAAACACACTAAGTGTGCGTCTTTCTCTGTGACTAGTACACAACGGGGATCATAAGGACGGGAGGAAAATCAACCAGAATCTCGTATCCAAGCGGTATCTAGCATTCGATATAATGGCACACACCAGTATCTCTGTCCAATCTAAAACGCGGGACCCCTCGGGACTCAGTTATCAAAACAGGGGCAGCGTCAGAACTTGCTCAGCATTGCTGATACCTTTGTGTGAGCCACGTTTCACGTGCCCAAGAACATTTGAAAAGGCAGGCTGTTAGTGGCATGTCCCTGTCCGGCATCCCACCTCTGCCCAGAGTCCGGCGCCGGCGTATGGTTCAGGGCTAAGTTTGTCCTAAATCTTCCTGAAATAATAATTTCTCATTTCAGGCTCAGAGGGGCCAAGTTTGGCAGCAGCTGGAGGCGGTAGGCCATGCTCTGTATGGCTAAAGTTTTCGGTTAATACCATCCAGTTTTAATTTGCATGACGTTGTGGTAGCAAACTTCAGACAGCGGCCCGTTAAGATGAATTAAGCCAGCGCTGGTTTAACCCAGATGTCGTGCTTCGTGCGCCGGCCCCGGCTCATACAACGTGAAGTTCAGCACAAGGCGTCACGCCAGGGCACATATCCTTTATGTGCTATAGAAACACTGAGCGACATACAGGCACGTTCATCTCCAGTTTTTACCGGCGTCCAAGGAGGGAGATGACACTAAGAACTCAGAGATGCAAATTATGACACTCGAAACGACACTTGTTTTCCATGCCAGACACTGTAGTTTCTTGTTTAGCATAGTAGACCTGGTAAGAAAGCAGAGCACCATAAAAGGCACAACAGCCCTCGAAACACGAGATGGATGTCTATCAATGTTAGAGGGAATGTGGCACCTTGGTCGAATCCAGGAATTTAGTTTAATCAGGGGTATTTTTAGCCGAAATCATAAAAACGTCCATGATTTCTCCGAAAATGTATGTACAATGAGCTCAATACTTTGATTTTAAAATGCTCCTCTTTGGTGAAAAATAAGCATCTGCCTGTGGATGCGTCATGAGCTGGCAACTACTACCATATTCAATAGGCTTCAAGGGCTTCCATTGGCTGATTACTCACCGTGACGTCAGCGCTGTCGTCACAACAACAGCTGACAACTGTGGCCGCCAAGCTGGGGTAGATTTGGGGTACATTTCAGGTAGGTTTTTAGCTTTTCTCCACGGAAATTTTGTGTTTCAAGACAAATGATATATTGAGTACCGGGTTTTCCGGCATACTTTACAACTTGGCTATCTCAGTTAAAATCACGTTATAAAGGTGCCACATTCCCTTTAAGTTGGTCACTGTAGAAGTGTGAGGACCGTTCCCCAGAAGAAAGAAGTTGGAACGCTGAGAAGCATTGGGAGGGCTGGAGAGCAAGGACGGTCCCCGGTTTCTGTGAAAAAGTGGGATACCTCGGCTACGAAAACAGATGAAAGTCGGCTGCGCAGTTCAGTCCAGGTGTGAACCAGAGGGTAACGGGGGTAACTGCGACGGCCGACTCACTTGTCATTGGAGATGCTGCAGTCAATCACCGTCTTTTTGTTGGTGTTGACGATGATGAACGGAAGTTGTACGGTCGAGTTGGACGGGGGAGGCCCGTGCTCTTCTTCTGCCTGCCAGAACAACACGGGGTTTCAGCACGGGCACGTCCACAGGTACTCACTTCGAAGAGAGGTATAATGTTAAACCTGCCTGAACGGGCCCAGATGTTGACTTTCGAATGGTACAGAAGCGCTCAGTTTTTGTTTCATTTCTCACGGAGATGAAAATCGTGACAAAGAAGTGTCTCGAGTCCATGTCTGAGCCCACCGTGGCCTACACGGCCTTGGACCACAAAAAACTACCGAATATAAAATGAGGCCCATTAGGCAAGCTCGCTTGCTAAATTTGAGCGAAATCGCAGATGTGGTGTACAATTTTACCGTGCATCTGTGAGCGCGGATGAGATCCATTGGGCTGTAATCCACATCATTACATTACGACAGAAACAAGTTCTGAGAATGCTGCACGCACCAATCAATAACGTACTGATGGAATCCACGTATTGAGGTAGCGTATCAATCAAATAACCTATCACCAGTTAGTAAGGTATTCTTGAATGATTCATCCATCTTATTGAGCATCGTCTCGAAAATTTCAACAAACATGCTAGCTACATTTCGAAGGACAGCAGATTATAATCATGAACAAGGGTGCAGCAGAGGCAGGTCCAAATGTCCATAAAAGCAAGACTTCTGAGGCTAAAGCAAAGTCCGATCAACCACCCCCGTTGCGGCGACTGTCCTCACGGCGCATTTCTGTATTACAACTTTGGCCTCGTATGTGCATCACCTCATGTCACATCTATATTTATTTCACGTACAGATGAAGTCTAGCGGTACCAGAGCTCGAATGTGCTCAAAAACGGTACGGAAAATAATGTTTACATACAAATACTGAGTGACAAGCGCAGGAACAACTGATCTTCATCCATTTACGAGGGATAATTTACGCACTATTATGACGAGTAGGCTGGTCATTTGGCGTTTTGAGTATACTGCACAAAGCGATCCAATGGTGGTGGCATCCAATGGTGCCGCCCTTGTGAATTCTGTTGAACTTTTATCCAATCAACCACTCGCAAAAAAAATTGTATTCATTTCCAACTCAGATCCTGTGCTTCCATTCCCGTTTGACCCTAATCTCAGAAAGAGTGATTCGATATTCCATTAGTCGGCTGGCTGCCGAGGAGTGAGGGGGTTCCAATACCAGCCGGCACTGGAGAGCCGGAGACAGAGAAACTGAGCCTGAGCACGCCCAGGTAGCCGCGCTCGGGCCGCCGATATTAACAGAACGTGAAGCCGCCGAAGCCGTGCCGCGTATATAGCACGGCTTCATCCGTGACTGGGGCGGTGCAGGGGCCCCACGCGGTCGGAAAAAAATGTACAGCTTTCATTTCAACAAACCCACAGTATAGTTTGGTGGTTTGGTAGAGTGCTTATATATATATATATATATATATATATATATATATATATATATATATATATATATATATATATATATATATATATATATGCATTTAGAAGCCATGTCCTGGTCACAACTGACCGTCAGTCACAGTAGATCTCTGCACCCACCAATCCTGCTCATATATACAATAGTATGGAACAACGCACCGCGATTCGCCTTAACCCTTCTGAACGAACCTTGCATCGAAAAGGCGTGATGTTAGGAACATATTGAATCTGTTGGGAATCCCATAAAAACCTAAATTATTTTATATATTCTTAAATTCATTACGTCATGCATATTCTCAAAACCCCTGGCAGTACGGAGCTGGAGAATCAGCGCGCGCTGCCGTGAGCCGACTCCGAGTGTACCGCGGCGGGAGCTGACCACCCATTTTTGTCTTCGCTGCCACCTGGGCCCAACACTCCGACACAAAGTCCGGCAGTAAACTGAAAGGTCCGCACCAAATGGCGCCGCTCCACCACCTCCGACCTCCAGCTGCGGATTTTAACCAGCTCCAAAGGCATCCAATCCCATTAGCTCAACGTTATATATCACAGGTTCTTCAATAACACGAAGCCACTTCCCCGACTCAGATTCGAGGCCTATGTAGCGGCCACAACTGTGGGGGCAGATGAGCAATGAATTGTACAGATATTCAAGTTCAATGTCATATACATGAAGAAAAAACGTATCAAATTCAGGCACGATACCACCAATACATTACACATGCAACATAATACACGACACATTAAGATTATTCAGAAACAAAAATATATTCTCCCCTATGCTCACCAAGCATGTGCATACTTCGACCGCCCATCATCAGTAGCCCACATCGCACGCGCTAATGTCGCCACTTATAAAGCAGAAGCGCCTGAAGACCTGCCTCAGCATCAGCGGGCTGCCTCAGTCGGCGGAGGCGCCGGTGCAGGAGAGCAGAGGGCAAGCAAGGCCGTGGGGAGAGGGCAAGGGCAGCCCAACTTCAGATATGAGGGCTCGCCACCCCAAACTTTCGGACTCAACCGACCGATTTTATCCCGAGAACCGCCCATCTTTATTGATATGGTCACTTTTTGCCCCCGCAGACGGTACTGTCATAATTCAACCTCGCGCTTATCTCGGTTCTGAAGCATTCTGGATCTACGTAAAAATTGCATTGCTTATCAGATCAGTTCTAAAAGCAGATCTGGTCCCAACTTGCCAATTAGCCCATCCCCACAGTGAGCATAGTTCCACTGTCCCTGTCGATCCAGGTGTTTGTGTTCGACAGATGCGGCTCCGGAGTGTAGCCTATCACAGGGCGCGGCCCAGCAAAGCCAACCGGACACTCCGTGGCCAGACAGGTCCCCGCGGTACCGCCGGACATCTGGGACCGGACAGGTCCCCGCGGCACCGCCGGACACTCTGGGGCCGGACAAATCCCCGCGGCACCGCCGGACACTCCGTGGCCAGACAGGTCCCCGCAGTACCGCCGGACATCTGGGGCCGGACAGGTCCCCGCAGTACCGCCGGACATCTGGGGCCGGACAGGTCCCCGCGGTACCGCCGGACAGGTCCCCGCAGTACCGCCGGACAGGTCCCCGCGGTACCGCCGGACAGGTCCCCGCAGCACCGCCGGACAGGTCCCCGCGGTACCGCCGGACAGGTCCCCGCGGTACCGCCGGCAGACGACTTTTCCCAGCTCCAGCCTCTCAGCCGTCCCATCGGCGGATGTGAAAACCCCTCCGCGCCGTCGACAGCCGGCCGCCGCCACCACGCTCGCGGGGAAGTGCGGACGGCAGCCGCCCGTCAATTACACTGAGATGGCACGTCAGCACGTAGCTGAGGCTTCAGGTCGGACATTTTGTCACTCTCCGTTACTTACGAACCGTAAACTGGACATTTACACCGGTCTTCGCGTTCCGCGATCGACTGTCATCCCAAGCACTGGCGTTCCAGTCTCCGCGACCTTTAGTAAAAGTGACCCCGCACTTATCCGATTACTGGAGAAAATTCAATGAGCTAGATCAGACCCACCTTTTGAAAACGTTAGTCTACAGCATTACCAGTTCTTACAGCCAATCGGTGAACTCGAGCTGCAACGCCGATTATTGAATGGCATTTCCTAATCACGTGACGCATCAGGCCGCCCCTAACAAGTATGACGGCACAGTTTGATGATCCGGGTGGAAACCTATACACTCGGATCCTATGACCTTAGCCATCACACCAGCCCTGAGGTATAGAACTCCCGCGGCTAACATTGCTGGACGTAAGTGTCCGGGCAATCCATTAGAGAGATAGAGCAAACAGGACGGGAATTCGATAATGGCGAAAAGGGACGGCAACCAGCAAAGACGTTTGATTCCTGACCTACCGATCGTACCCTCACTGCCAACCTCAAACAGTTTCTTTCAGCAAAAGTTGGCACCGACAAACATGGGCACCCAAGCATGGCAGCGAGCCCGGTATCCGACCGCTAGCAAGTGATGAATAGTGCAATTTTACTAGTCACCACCTATAGTCTATATAAGGCCTTGGTCACCACTGGGTAACCATGGTATCATCGTTCAATCAGTAATTGGGCTTGATCACTGACCTTTCGGTTTCGCTCCACCAGGTTTTTGAAGGCAATCTGCTGTAGAATGAGGTCCTTCAGCTGCTGGGTCTTGAGATTAATGCGCTGCATACGCATTGCCTTCTCCCGCTCCAGGTTCCGACATTCCTGCAAATGA
The DNA here is from genome assembly GCA_034440635.1 of Lepas anatifera. NCBI lineage: Eukaryota > Metazoa > Arthropoda > Thecostraca > Lepadidae > Lepas > Lepas anatifera. The sequence goes on along the minus strand of JAOTON010001623.1, from coordinate 107,145 downwards.
GACCGATGGGTATTTGCAGGAAATTAGAGTGAATATTCATCACTGTTTTCCAGACTGCTAACTTTAGCTTGTCTGCTGGCGAACAATCACCGTAAGGTGCCAGTAACGAAATGAAGCACACACACGATATCTATAAACATAGGAACGAAAGTTTTGTATCAGCATCAGTGGGCCCGCGGGAGCTCGCCAGCGGAAGATGATCAATTCGCCGTTTGGAGAGTATACCCAGTGTTAGGAGCACGGTTCCGAAAGAAATGCACAAGTGACGTATGATTCGTCAACAGGCCACGTTGACATGGCCGACATAATTCTGGGTCAGATCTCTGATCGAAAGATTAAGCAAGTCGGTACAAGACGAGCTACATTACTGCATAGCAGAAACAAAATAAAGCGGCAGGCTGGCGTCTGCACCGTAAACGCACGAGATGTTACCAATGGTCTTTGTGGCCATATGGTAAACACAAACGATACGCTCCGAACATGATCATAAACACTGTCCAGACTCTCCAGGTGGGCGCCGAATCTCTGACGGACATTGGCGAAGGTGAACACGAAATCTCTGACGGACATTGGCGAAGGTGAGCACGAAATCTCTGACGGACACTGGCGAAGGTGAACACGAAATCTCTGACGGACACTGGCGAAGCTGAACACGAAATCTCTGACGGACATTGGCGAAGGTGAACACGAAATCTCTGACGGACATTGGCGAAGGTGAACACGAAATCTCTGACGACATTGGCGAAGGTGAACACGAGATCTCTGACGGACATTGGCGAAGGTGAACACGAAATCTCGACGACATTGGCGAAGGTGAACACGAGATCTCTGACGGACATTGGCGAAGGTGAACACGAAATCTCTGACGGACACTGGCGAAGGTGAACACGAGATCTCTGACGGACACTGGCGAAGGTGAACACGAGATCTCTGACGGACACTGACGAAGGTGAACACAAAATCTCTGACGGACATTGGCGAAGGTGAACACGAAATCTCTGAAGGACATTGGCGAAGGTGAACACGAAATCTCTGACGAACATTGGCGAGGTGAACACGAGATCTCGACGGACATTGGCGAAGGTGAACACGAAATCTCTGACGGACACTGGCGAAGGTGAGCACGAAATATCTGACGGACAATGGCGAAGGTGAGCACGAAATCTCTGACAGACATTGGCGAAGGTGAACACGAAATCTCTGACGCACACTGGCGAAGGTGAGAACGAAATCTCTGACGGACATTGGCGAAGTGAACACGAAATCTCTGACGGACACTGGCGAATGTGAGCACGAGATCCCTACGCACACTGGCGAAGGTGAACACGGAGTCTCTGACGGACACTGGCAAAGGTGAGCACGAAATCTCTGACGGACATTGGCGAAGGTGAGCACGAAATCCCTGATGGACATTGGTGAAGGTGATTACGGAATCTCTGACGGACACTGGCGAAGGTGATTACGGAATCTCTGACAGACACACATTGGCGAAGGTGAGCCCCGATTCAATGCCTGGGGCTCTACCACTGCTCTTATCAGAACATCAACAGAATAAAAAACATACTGTTATCCCAGGATCGTGACCAATGCCACTGTACATATCACGATGGAGGGCTCCAGAGGACGTTTTTGCCTGGCGGGGACAAGGCACATGCTGGAAGAACGCTGCGTTCAACATTCGCTACATAAATTGCACACTGGGTAACTGACACTAGGTAAATGAAAGAAAATGATGGGAGGGCAGTAGTCTGTTGACGAAGATGAATAATAATTACAACAATAGCATGGTATTGATTATAAACGGGCGGAAGGTGTTTCGCACGATCACTTAGTTAAGAAGGTAACATTATAAATGACTACTATATGCTAACACTTATATTTTGTTACCATTAAATGGAAAAATGGACCACAAATGCCAAATACAAAAAATATAAGTGGGGCGAGTAAATTTGTATACCCCTACTTCCAAGTTTAACCATCAAAATACTGGCATATTATGCCCCATTTAGCCTTTCTAATGGTAACTTCGTGTTTAAGCGTTGCGCATACTCCTGAACTTCCGCCCGAATTAAAGGCGAGCACCAGCCAGCGGGCTAACATTGGAATCCACAATACCAGGGTAATTTGTCTCACACAGAGAGACAATGTCGAAATGACGATCCCTCGAACATTTTCGAACGAAAACAGTAACAATCATCCACTTGCTTAACTATATGAGTCTGCCGTTAGGCTCAAGTTGATGAGACGTCTTCAGTCATATGGGTTCCTATCACAAAGGGAAAACCGCTTGAATTTTTTCATTTCAGTCAAGCTAAGACTAATTGCTGCATCGGCCATGCCCTCATTCACCTGCATCCACACAAACAACCACTCATCACCAGCGGAGCACGAAATTCGAGTGGCATCGCTACCACATCCAACCGGTCCCAGCTTTCCGTTTTCGGCATCCTCTGGGCTCAGGCATTTCTTATCCAAGCGCTGCTGTGGTATTCAAATGCTGAAGTACTCGTTTGCAAAGCATCGCTGAAGATTCTGATATCATCAGATATGCCAGGGCCCAACGAAAAGCTCGCTGGCCCTCCCACCGCCTTTGATCACCGCTGCATCTCCCGACATAAAGGTTTATCCCCGCCCGAGGCAAGTTTACAAGACGCGGAAAATGTGAACAATTGAAGCGTAAGAAATTCCCAGGGTACACTGATGTTTTCAAACCCAGGAGCCAAAGAAACGATAGAGGAGAGAGAGAGAGAGAGAGAGAGAGAGAGAGAGAGAGAGAGAGAGAGAGAGAGAGAGAGAGAGAGAGAGAGAGAGAGAGAGAGAGAGAGAGAGAGAGAGAGAGAGAGAGAGAGAGAGAGAGAGAGAGAGAGAGAGAGAGAGAGAGAGAGAGAGAGAGAGAGAGAGAGAGAGAGAGAGAGAGAGAGAGAGAGAGAGAGAGAGAGAGAGAGAGAGAGAGAGAGAGAGAGAGAGAGAGAGGGAGGGAGGGAGGGAGGGAGGGAGGGAGGGAGGGAGGGAGGGAGAGAGAGAGAGAGACCGAGCTGGCATAACAGCCCAATCACCATCACATTTTAACTTTTCGGAGAGCTGAAAGACTCGGGACCGACAACTAACGCCCGCCGCGAGAAACCGCTCCTAGACGTGCTAATTGGTCGTTCAATGGTTGGGAGCCAGTTCGGTTTCGACCACTGTTGTTGTTCGTTGGAAGCGGGCGGCAAGCTTGGTGCGTCAGCAAGCGGGCTGGAGGCAACTGCCAATGGCAGCGATAGCAGCATCCCGCTCTGGGACGTCACCGCTGCACAGGTCACCTCATGCAGAAAGAGGGAATACTTTAAACCAGAGCTTGTATAGTTTTCCTTCTGTGTGCAAAAAGGTGTTCGCGTGTCTATAGAGAGGAGAGAGCAGGGAAGAGTCAGCGTAGGGGACACCAGAAAGAAGAGAGATGCTAGAGAGAGGGGGAGATGGTGTGAATACCCTCGCCCGGTTCTGCGGATGCGGGGGAAGCTAACGAGGCAAGCAACTGGCGGGATTGTGAGCCACAAGTTTGGCAATATCGGCCGCGTCTGAGAGGAAGCGTAGAATAATCGCCCGATTCTCACCATCGCAACCACGCTTCGCCAGCACAAAATCCGCAGTCCTTGTAACTCTATGGTTTCGACAGATCTCGAACAACGTGGTGTAGAATCCAGCAAACTCCAGAATGACGGTATGAACAATCCTCTGCAACATGACAGACGGCTGTATTCGGTGACCTCGTTCTGCAATGTTATTGTGAGTAGCATTTTCCAATACTTGCACTTTGATTTTTGCGGCAAGGTGACTTGATGTCACCCCGTGAGCCGAGTTTTCCTGTACCTCACCTCTGAATGTTAGTTCGCGCCTACTGCAGTGCCCAGCGCTGCAATGTTTACGTATGTCCACAAAACCTGAGGTGCACAAACTGAGCATTTCCCGATCGGCCATATGAACACGAAAGATCACAGAGAAAATTATAACTGTAATACATACCCAATTCGTTGTTCCCCCCTACCTTGTACTATGCGGTAAACCATCTATGTAAAAGCCCCCGGCGGGCCACGACTATCAATTAAAGCTAGACATCCCGACCTTGTGAGCTCAAAGTCTCATCAAAGCCAATCTCTGGGTTCGGTGGGAGCAAGGCGAGTTCTATACAAAGCTTTCAGCGTCTCAGCCATCCAACGAGTTGAAAGGACATTTAACATATGGCCACCATGGATCGTTGTTCAAGATGCATGAGTTTTCAGTGTTATTAATCATTCTGAGGTGCAAAGATCGACAACAGTAACGAGTAAATTGTTGGGGAGCAGTCAAATAATTGCAATTAAAAACGGAACGTTTACTGGAAGCGCAAAAAAGAAACAGGACAATATTCAGCTCCAACGCGCAGAGGCCGTATTGAGACTGCTCGCATTTCTTCGCACCCAATTCAGGCCCACGAAGAAGGCGTGTCGTCAGGCCGGTGTCCCAGCCTCGGTGGACGGCAGTTAGACCTGTGGTCAGGATGCCAGCAAGCTGCAGCTTCACGAGCAGCAGCGCCACCCACCGCACCCGGCCGTCGGTTCTGCAGTCGAGGCGATACGGCACAGCCGACGGCAGAAGGTCGTGGCACTGAGAACGATCTTCCTCCCCGCCCCAGAGTGGCAGTGAGGACTATCTGCCTCCCCCGGTCCCGGAGTGGCATTGAGGACTGATCTTCCTCCCCGGAGTGGCAGTGAGGACTGATCGCTCAACCCCCCTGAGTGGGACTGATCGCCCCTGATTGCCCATCCCCGACCCCGCAGTGACAGTGAGGACGGATCGCCCATCCCCCCCCGAGTGGCAGTGAGGACGATCCCCATCCCGACCCCGGAGTGGCAGTGAGGACTGATCGCCCAAGTCCCCCGACCCCGGAGTGGCAGTGAGGACTGATCGCCCATCCCCTGACCCCGGAGTGGCAGTGAGGACTGATCCGCTCACTGATCGTTTACCTTTATTAGGACGTTAAAATGTCAGGAGTGGCAATGATATAATGTGCGGCTGGTCCTACAAGCGGCTCATTAAGCTAGCTTCACATCAATAAACTTTGTCCTGCGTCCGGACGAGGCTGGCACAGAGCTGAAAACTCGCTCGGTTAAATCGGCCCAAATATCACACAAATATAATATAACTAATACACAAATATAACTATATAACTATATAACTATCACAAATATAACTATCACACTTATTGATTGAACTTCACTTTTGGGCACCCCAAACAGCCCATGTTACACGGTCAAAACCAAGTTACTGAAAGAATAGCCTTCACCTTCTATTTCATTCGGACCGTGTCTTTTAACATCTGCGGAAGAGTTGTCCGCCACGGGCTTCCGGCCAGCGGCTTCTATGAGAGCAATTTCGAAGCACCCCACATTATTCACATGTTTCTTGCAGTCAAACCGCGTGGCGGACCTCCGACATTCTATGCTTGGGGTTTGAAACGCCGCATTTCCTAGAACGAACGACAACCGCTAATATTTCATCGCGTTATCTTCACACATCACCGATTATATCTCGCTGTTACTTTTCATTCACACTGTTGAAGTTTGCTGCCATTGGCTTCGGGCCGTCAGATCTGAGTTCAGCAGGTTAATGGCCGAGTTTGTCATGAACATAATCATTAATATAATGATAGAATACAACATGATGTTCATGCTCGTTTAGGACCGAAAAAAGTCTCATTTTAGATTTGAGTTTGATAAAGAACCGAACTTGAAATATAACACTCATATATCAATTACTTCTTTCGGTCCTACACTAGCATGGGCATCAGGTTGTATTCTATCATTATATGAATTCACCAGACCTAGTCCTGTCAGGCATCAGACTATACCGACTGTTTCACCGGAGTTATTTCAGCCACAGCCGTGCTCGTCCGGTGCGTCTGTCCAGGATGAGAGCTCAATAAACACACTCAACTCGGCGCTGGGGACGACCACCTGCACGCCTCACCCAGAGCCCGGTCTATGGAGGACGGGCATAGACCTCCGTTTATGACGCGGAAGTTGCACAGCCTGAACTCAGCTGAGACCGTGGGATCCTGCCGGCTGCCGTGCTCAGCGCTTCCAACTAACCAGTCTGTCAACATTGGGCGCTGCAGAGTGCCCAGAGTTAGCCTTCCGCGCGGCGAAACATCGCCACGGAAAGCGCGGCTGTTCCAGCTGGGCAGTGCAGCGCGATAGCAGTTTAAGCCAGACCGGCGGTGACAGGGTGGGGAGGGCTGCACCCGTCAGCACTGTGTCCACAGAGAAGTCGCCGGCGGCAGCACGGGGACGACAGACGACCTCATGAATACTGAGCGACAACAGCCGTAAAACAAGGCCAGATATAAACGGAGGCCAGTTGGATTACGGAACGAGGGCGTGTTGGCGCCGGAATAGGACGGGCGGACAGGTCGCCGCTTCTCGAGGGCGCGGCCCCCCGGGACGCGTATCAAATTTGAGACAAGCCCACTCGGCTCTGGACGAAAGCCAGATACACAAAACTGGAGAGATACGTCACTCCACCGAGGCCTGACAGGGACGAAAAATGCTTCCCGAACAGGTCCGGGAAGGTGCATCAGCCGAGGGAGCGATCAGCCCACACTACGCGGATTCGATCACTTCTCCATCACAATGGCAGCTCAGCCGAGAATTGCAGCAATTACATCGGTTGTTTGTCATAACGGCTACAGGCACTGGCATTGTCCCAATCATATCGAAAAGACCACACAACCCTAAACTTTCTGGGTCTCGACTGCAAATTTAATTATACAGAAATTACTTGAATGTAAGTGCCTGTCTCAGTTTCACCGGCGATCGCCTTATCAGCCCTGCGACACGACATTTTGACGTTGACGCGCAGGCAAACGTCCGGCTAAAATGTCTCCAGCGGGTCAGCTGTTATCAGACTTTTCATCAACCAAATACAGGTTCAACCATAACGAGAGTGCCCATGAGGGTTTGTATAAAAGTATGCAATGATATAAATCTACAAAAGCTTTCGGAATAGCACATAATAGATGAGAGTATATTCAAAAAGGTGATACGAGGGCGACCTGAATTCCAGCCCCAAGTTGTGCTGTCCTCAGGTTATATCAGGCACCTTGACACAAATGATGATCCCGACAGGGGCTCAGGCTCAACGAACTGATAACCAGCTAATGCCTAGTTCACAAACAGAAACGATGCTTGTGACCCGAAGAAACTCTGACTTCTTTCTTCTTCAGAGGATGACCATTCGGGTTTTCACGAAAATTACTGAAATTCAAAGTAGCGCCTTGCGAAACTCAACCCACATAGCAGCTACCAACGAAACTTACACAGCACAGAAGATTTGGAAAAGGGGAGAGTTTGCAGGCGAGGCTGCACACCGTTTTATGCAACTGTATTTTTTAACAAAACAAGAATATCACTTAAGGGTGTCTCCACAGCGGACACCACGGAGGAGAGGGTTGAAACTGGCCGGCCTGCAGCACGCTTCACTCACCTGAAGCGAGTTGGTGGGCAGCCCCAGCCACTTGATCTCCTTCTTCTCCTTGCTGATGATGTTCATGGCCATGAGAACGTTGAGGGCGTCGTAGACGCGCCGGCGGATGTTCTTCTGGTCGCACTGCTGCTCGGAGGGCGACTCACAACTCTGCTCCGTGAACTCCGCCACCAATTCATCTGCCACCTGCCGGCCGGACCGCAAACTACTCACCCCGAGGTCGGCCGCCGCTGGCGATTATAAACTGACACCGATCACTATATACAGCTGGCACAGAGTAGTCTCCTCAGCACTGGTACATGATTCAATCCATAAAAACAGGTGAACAACTTCACCGTCCCTTCCGTTCTTGAACGCCACTTCTTAAAGTTGATGGGCGAGAACAACCAGCGCACTGACTACCGTTGTCCGTTAGCCGGGTCAACAACCACCGAAGGAGCAGAGAAACACCGAAGAGAGTACAATCAGCGGCATCTCTACAACCTCCCACAATCACGCCTGGCGGGGCAGAGGCGCCCGCAGCATCACAATCACCTCGTTGTAGGTGGTGGTGCCTTTGGTTCGCACTTTCTCGCAGACTTTCATCGAGAAGTGGCGCAGTCCCTTACTGTTCTTTTCTGTGCGCCTCCCTCGTTTACTGCGAGCAGAGAAGAATAATAAATAGACAATACCAAATAATACACTTTAAAACAGTCTGCGGGAGTCTGAGATCATAACACTGGTCTAGACGTCCCTTAAAAAAGAGAAACTCGATAATGATGCATCGCTGCAAACCACTGGCGTGCACTGTCCCTTTCAAACGCTTATATAACAATATGCAATCGGGATGACATGGCGAAGGAGCCTCCCATACAAGATAAGGTCAAAGGCCTCAGGTCAAGGTCATACCAGCACGTTCAAGGACATTGATCCCAGTGCTTCCGGTTAGCTGGCGTTACTCAGTACAGTGATTGTTACGCTATGTGGTCATAGTTGAGGTTACTCATGTTGAGGTCTAGGCCACAGGTCAGGGTCAAAGATCATTGTTCACGGCTAAACCGTCATTTCCCGCCCAATGGTTCCTATAGAGCCAGATACGGTGTATATCACTGGAAATACATTGTGACGTCATAGCCCAATGACCTTGAGTGCCCTTGACTCCAGAATTTTAGAGGAGATCGTGTGGGACATTCCCTCCATGACATGAGTCCGCTTTCAGTGCATTCCTGGCCTTTTCCGCAGTCACAGCATTTTCCAATAGCTCCCCAGCACGACCCAGGTTTGACTTTTACGACCCCGTTTAACCTTGAATATATTGACCTTGGTCAATAAAAAATTGACATTAATGTACATCACCATGACAGCCACCAGACCCACAACGGGCGCATCTCGAGAGGGATACTTTAGGACCTCCTCCACTGCGCGTTTACGCCAGACCCCTCTCTACAGTGTGTGTTAAACAAACGTATGCAATGTGTTATTGAAATAGTTACAGGTCTCACTTTTCTGCTATCTTTGTTCCAGAAAGTATATTTTGTGTGCACACTGGCCTTAATAACGATATTCTGCGGAGTCTGATACATGTCTAATGAGCAAAATACATTTAACTCCACTAACTGGATAAGATTTTCAATCACGCACATGTGCTTGGGGTGCTTCCCAGGCTCTAAATTGCACTAAATCATCCCTACCCCCTGAACCCCAATACCGCACCACCAAACATTTCCAATGGAGGCTAGAACACCGAAAAAAATTCGGAACATGTATCCATAAGTCCTAAAAATCGTTCACATTCCCGTGGCCCAATTTTCACAATTATTTCATCTCTGAGCTAGGTGAGGTCACCCACAGAAGAAAAGCATGGTAAGGAATTATCCTTCAAATTTGATTTACCGCTCTACTCAAACCACTACAGAGGCAGATCCGACGCACACATTTAGACATTCGCCCAGCAGTGACCAGAAGCCGTCCAGCCGGCCTCCGTCGACGCCGGGGCTCGGCTCACCTCTCGGGCCACAGGTCCTGCTCCGTCTGTCGTTTGCGCGTGCCGCTGTGGTCCAGTATGGCGGATATGAAGGCAGGCCGGACCGGCGCCAGCTGGGGCTGCTGCGTGTTCGGCTGGCTGGGCGGCGGCGGTGCTGCGGCGTGCCCGGCCGGATGATGAGGGGCTGCGGCTGGCCCGTCAGCGCCGCCACCAGAGCAGGCGACGAGGCCAGCGGAGAGGGCGCTGACGCCGAGCTGGCGGCGGCGGCCGGCTCCGGCGGCCCAGAGGGCAGCACCCGCCGCTTCGGCGTCATCGGGATGCGCCGGGTGAGCACGGTGCGACGCTGAGGAGACGGGGTGGAGGCTGGTTAGTGACCGGCCGGTCATCGAGCACGGTCAGGTACGCACTTTCTACCGGTGGTGAGCCGAGACAGGCGGTGGTTTTTAACGTGGGCAATAGGGAAAACCTGGTGCAGCCGCGGATGACGCCTCCATTCGGCAGCTACTGTTTATATTATATCCCAGCACCAGCCTCCGAAAACTCGGATAGGTATCCCCCAGACAGATTGAAAAAGAGGAGGCCTTGAGGGATAGGAAATAAACTGGGAGGTTTTCGGTGGGTTTAAGGCAGGAAATTAGTTTGACACCTTTGCTGGCAAATAGAAGGGACCCTCCGGTCTTCAGAAGATACTAAAGGGCACGAGAGAGACCGATATCCTGCTGAAGAGCAGGAAAGGGGAGTCAAATAACAGAGAGGAATGTCCTCGATTTGGGTATTAAGCGCCTTAGGATGTGTATACACCCCAAACAGATAGGGTTGGGTTTTAACGACGCGCCAACTGCCAGGGTTACACGGCACCAAACAGGCATAACAAGGAAATAGAGAACAGCGCAAGTGACCAAAATTCCTCTCAGTTATAGTCAGTGGCCCAGCAATGTGAATCTGAAACTGCTGCACTAGAAAATAAGCAAAGTTACACACAAGGTGAGTGAACCCAGATTGGCTATCCTCACAGTGTCTGAAATAAGCCAAAGGAGCCTAGGACTATCATGCGACCATCGAAGCTAGAGATAGAATGTGTTTTATTATAATGTTCTTGAATCCGGGAGGTGGCGTCAAAGAATAACACATTTCTCAGCCCTTTCGTGCTTTCAATGCTCTCAGCGTCTTCACAGCATCTTTGATCAATTAAAAATTCGATTTTATATATTAACATAGAAATTAACCCCCGCTGAATCCGAGTCCCCGGCCCCATTGTTGGACCCTGAACGATTACGATACCGAGTCGACGCAGCGATGTTCTCTACGTACCACTGGTGAGCCGCCCACAGAGTTCTGCTGGATTGTGGTGGTGCGCTGCGGCGATATTGTCAGGATACCTGCAGTCAGACGCACACTCTCAGACAAGTCATGGCGGCTTGGCTGGCTTCGCTGGCACACACGCTACTGGCCCACGTGCCTGTGGCAGGGTCGGAATTTCACACCAGGTCTAAACGGTAGTCGGCCATTCAGCGCAACAAATCAGAGTCTCGCTACATGAGGCGCTTGGCCTTCCGCTGCAACAAGCATGGGATGTCAACTAATTGATGCTGGTGGAATCACATGTCAACACGATAATATCGCATGAGAGTATCTATAATGGCCTTCATTAAAGCAAGTCTTTCCCCGGCATTACATACGGTTGAACAGCACAGGCTAAGCATATTTTTTAGGTACGCCACAGGTTTAGCATGAGGCTTTACTGAAGAACCACACACATTAGTCCGAGCACATTGCAATATACCTCTCAGAATAGGTATGCATTTTAGACAATTAACAATACATGGAAGATTTTTACCCGATTGTATATACAAAGCATGCATGACGGTATTACGCACTGAAGTTGATATCCAACGCTCTCTCCCCAAGGATCCCACCGCATCAACCAGAACTTGTTCACACAAAAACAACACAAATACGCAAAACCATTAATAACCAGGGGGTTTCGCACCCGCGTCGGCACTTACGGTTGCCCGTGCCGAGGACAGTGCGGTTTCCCGGCCGGGCGATCACCGCACCCTGCAACACACATGCACGTGCTTGACACTGAAAAATCGCACAACTGGTCAACTACGGACGACTTCTGGCGCAGCGATGAACTCTCCAAAACTGCATCTAATCAAGAGCCCCGACGCACCAAAACACAACACGAAAGAAATGAGAAGCGTTCTGAAGATAGTGGCGATAGTGCAGAAAATCAAATGATACGTGAAGGGCCAAAGCGTAAATTGAGATATCCAGTTTTCCATCCCTGGACGAAACGAACCATTCAGCATGTACTTTCTGTTTCAATTCAGATCAGTGTTTTTTTCATTCTGAGAACAGTCGCATCGCAGTGACCGAATGTAGTTATGTGGTTTTAGCTGTAGTTATGTCGTTGTATTAACTCATGTAGTTGTCTGTCTTACCCACGACTGAAGAGGCTTTCGAAACAGACTGCAAGGAACCTACCATGAGATACTGAGTGTATATCACTATCTTCCCCAGGCAATAATTAAAGGAAATGTAACACTTATTGTCCTTTCGTGTCATCCACTGTTCCCGAAGGAACAGCAGTCTGCCAGAAGTTGAAACAAATAGTCCGAGCATGTTCGGGCTGCGTGAAACATAAGCTGCCGAGGCGGCGCCCTCGGCCACCACTCCCTGCCACGTGCGGGTGGTAGGCAGCTGCCGCACCTGCAGACTGCCCTGCTGGATCTGGACGGTGCGCCGCATCACCGGCGCCGCACCGGCCGGCGGGGCGGAGGCGGAGGAGGTGGCCGCTGCCGCCGCCCCGCCGGCGCAGGCACCGCCGTTTTGATGATGGCTCGCACCACGCCCGGCTGACCGCTGGTGACTGCTGAGGCGCCGGAGACAGCGGGAGCCGGGGCGGCGCCACCGCCGCCGGCCACCGACACCTTGGTGGGGGTGGCCTGTAGCACGCGGATCATCTGCGAGACGCCTGTGTGGGAGCAGACGGGAGTCAGCGGCGCGCCACTGGGTCATGGTGGAGACCAAAGGAACGGGGACGCCACGAACGTCCTGTCATAGGTATTTTCTGTTGTAAGCTATCCTGAAACATCACGGAGCGGAACAAAAACTGCTGGTTCCTGAGTGAAGGCTCAGGAACCAACAGTTTCAGGCTCAGAACCATGCCACGACCATAGGCAGAAAAACTAACGAAAATCCCACACTTCTCTGAGAGTAGGTACATTGTTGGCTCACAAAAGCATAGTGGGGCACCGCACTTTACACACAAGTTTAGGTAGGTAGCGTCTCGCACCTTTGACAGAACCCACAACATGCTATGGTATGTCTCACCATGCTGGTCCTGGATCCAGAGGGTGCCGAACTCCTGCTGAGCCGCTGAGGCCTGCGCGACAGCGCCCGATGTGGAGGCTCCACTGCTGCTGGACATGGTGCTGGACAGTGCCGAGATAGGGCCGATGCTGGACGTCAATATTCCGCCATCACCGCCCCTGAAAAAAATAACACACTGAGTCCACCGCTAACTTTCAAGGTCAGAGAGATGGAAAGCAGAATGACAGTAGGCAGACAGGCAGTTCTAGGGTAGTAGAGTAGCTGCAATAATGCCAACACAGAATCTGGTGAAAATTCCGGTAGAAAACCAGTCTTGAACCGAATGGAAGATCACACAACTTGGCAGTGGTGGTGTGAATTCAGCTGGTACCTTTATCTAATTCAGTTTCTAATTTGTTCTGTTATGAAACTGGGGTGGACAAAATATAGAAACAGCAGCAACATCTCAGAACATCGACGATGAAGGGAATCCCTTCTTAAAATAAAGATTAAACTCGCAAATAGCATTCCCAAAGATACAAATAGCAATATCACAATTTTCCCTGGTTCACTTTTCACCCAACCAATAATGTGCTGCTGGAGATAATTCTGGCAATTAGCTTTCCCATTCTAGAATAATTTTGACATTGTCAGTAATATGAGCGTCATATGGCCAATTTAGCAGGTCCCTTCACTAAAATTACCAACAATGACCAAGCAGCTACATCTGGCTCCAGTCATCAGAAGAGACCAACCATCTGAAAGGCCTGAACTTATATACTCCAACTCCACCATTCTCGGCAACTGAACCGGTGAGGGGCAGTGAAGCTATCCAGATTAAGACTAACCACGCACCTCCTGCCGAAATAGCAACAACTACTACCTACCCACAATGTCTCCATGCAACCCGGTGACGCTCATGTAGTCACAAACCCTGAAGAAATTAACCCAGACATGCAACACAGTGGGGTTACCCTGACAAGAGATCTGCCACGAAATGACTAGCGAGCTGCTCCTAACCAACAAACCAAATCCAATGTCATGCAAAGCATAACAATGGAATTGGGTCGAAGATCCTTTATACCAATGTGGTAGGTATATCATTTGTCAGCAAATCAACAAAGGAGATGATCATATATCATATTTCACCTCATGGCCTTATATCATGCATAATTCTTGTTTTGATCATGATTTTATTCTGATAACTGGAGCAATACCAAAGACTCAGCTTTAGACAATTTCATGCACCCTATTATCAATCCCAGGTAGGTATGTGCTGTGTATAAATGCTGGCCCAACCGTCTGTCAGGTAGGATCGTCGGGAGTTCGAGGAATAGGCATGGTCAGTTAATTTCAAGTCAATTGCAGCCACTGGCATTGGTGCTCCTCCAGTCTTCAAAGCATGGAACTTTCGACGAGATCTGGTCATATTGATTAACTTTCACGAGATCTGTGAGTGATTTTCAAAACTACTGCAAGTGGTGCAAATTTTGGCGAGAGCAGAATGGTTGCTAATGCCAAGACTGGTGCAGGCAAACCAATCCGGTGTGAGGGACCCAACACTGAGCTAGGTTTATCACAATTTCAATTGCGATTGTACACTATTCAGGATGTAGATGTGATATGGATAGAGCTTTTATCTATGGAAACTGGGTTTCATTCCAATCCTCACGAATCTATCTAACAAAATCTGTAAGGATGTGGCAGCATGATGGTAAATATTATCCACAGTGCAAGTGTCAGGGACAGTAGACTGCACAGGGTAAAGTTTTTGTTATAAAAAATTGGAAACCTAAGGTGGCTGATGTGCCAATTTTCATGAAATTTCCATATGTTCAGTGTATCTCATCTGGACTGTTGCTATACTTTGCAGACTGGGTATGCCTGAGTAGGCACAAAAATTCAGTGGGGGAAACTGTGGTCATAGTTCCCAATCATAGCTACATTCCCTCAATCATGGGAACATTGACCCATATTTGAAAATGCTTGTTTCAAAGATAGTACACCCTCCTAAAATGCAAATGCATGTGGCAGCATTTCCATTCTGTTCTGCTATGACACTGCTGTATTTTCCTGGACTTCAGCGAATTGAAAAGTGTTTGCTGCAAGAACTGGTCAATTTACAATGATTGCACTTTTCTTTGTTTATTAAAGGGGGTTTATTAATGATTTATGTCCATTTAGCTAACATTATGGCCATATAATACTTATAGTTTAGAAAGTGGCACACTTCCTGCTTAATTTGCCAGGAGAAATCACACTGCTTTAAGGTAGAAAATTGTAATAAGCGAGGGGTTATTTGATGCCTAGGAGTGAAAAAGAGGGTAAAACTGCCTAATAACCACTTTTCAGAATTATTTGAGATGACTTCCCACAGAACCAAGAAGCTTCCTTAAGCATTATTTCCCACTGGCCATGTACCTGGCAGGACTGGTTTTGTGAAGAAGAAAATTAAAACATTTTTTGTGATAACATTTTGTTTCCTTCTAGTATTTTGTGTGATTTTTTTAAAGATGTAGGTACAAGAGCACAATTTAAATTACAAAAGATATTTTTATTGCAATCTCTTCCATCAGTACTTTCCAATGGAGTGATATCCTGAATTTGGAATGAACATTTAAAGCATAATTCAAACTTGATATCTTAGTAGGGCTCCCCAAAAATTCACAGAGCATAAATCAAACAGGCAGAATGTTTCCCATGCTATCTTTTGGCAGCCTAGAGGACTTGCTGGAAGAATGGGCCCAAGGGTTCCCATTTTTGGAATGCACACTTCCAATTTGGGAATGAGTGTTTAAATCATGGGTCATGGTTCCCATTATTGGGAATGTAGCAGTTGTTTTGGAACTCTGGCCACAGTTTCCCCACAATATAATGCTATTTTCCCAAGAAAAAAACATGAAATCATTTGAATCAAATAGATTAACATGTATAGAAAGCAAAAAAGCTAGCAAAACAATCATATTGTCAAAATCAATCAGCTTTTAAAGGTACCAAAATCTACTTTTAGGGGAGCCAGCATTTAGGGGAGCCAGCATATAGGTAATTGTGTGAAAATTTCAATTTTAAGACTACTACAGGGTTAAGATATCAAGCTTCAGTACCTTTGTAGCATGAAATAATCATAATAAAATTCCCCTCCCATCCTCACTGACCAACTACAAGTGAATATCTTATGAATACAAAGTATGACATACCACAGCGACCCTCATATCATGAAGCAAAACAGCCTGGGCCATCAACAAACACCAAGCAGGTACCAACCATTAACATTGTCCAGTGTGCAAAGTATAGCACTTTCGCTGAGATCTCGTCTGTGCTAGTGCCCTTGGAAACAGGAGCTAGTGGTGCAAATTTTATTAACCTGGTGTGAACTTGTGAGACTTGTGCAAGGAGAAAGCACTGAAAACTAAAAAAAATAATGGATAAAATGTTATGAAGGCACAGGAGGGGGCCTTATAGGACTAATTAATAAGAGAGATAGCATTGAATCGCCAGGGTAGGGAAGGGTGCAATCTTCTCCCTGATATATTGTGGATTGGTGCAAATTTTAGGTGGCTAGTGGTGCAATAAATACCCAAGGATGTTAACTTGAATCCTAATGCTTTACATTCTTACCTGCTTTGATTTCCCTTGATGCAGAGAAATGATTATTTCAAATAAGATCCGAGGAATCCAAGGACAAAATGTAAAGAGGTATACTTTAGGGCCTACTTGATTAACTTTAAGATTACACTTTATGGCCTTGCAGCAGTGTATATTCTAACCATATATCTTTCCACGGGATTCTAGGGTCTTGATGCCAGTAGGACAGGAATATGCGGAGTTATGTTACTACTTCAATTTTGATTTCTTTCAATTCGAGGCGAATGTTTTAACGCTGACCGAAATGGCGCGTCTGCTCCTTTTCTTTCAACTGCGCCGCGCTAAATTAAAAACTAGCAGGCACGAAAAATGTACCATGATAAACAGGCAGCGAGAAAAAATTGGTCAGGTAGGAAACCAATTAATTTGGATGAAAATTTAGTGGCCTAACTTTAGAAACTGTAGATCTTATATTTTTAATTTGCTAGCTTTCTTTTCCAAATTTCGTGGTTCAGTTTTGCTCAGTGCGTGGGCTAGGGCCATAGGCGCCAAAAGCCACGGAATGGGGGTGACGCGTCACCATAATCGAGAAACTAGAGACGTCTAAAATTTTTTTTTTTTTTTTTTTTTTTTTTTTTTTTTTTTTTTTTTTTTTTTTTTATTTTTTTTTTTTTTTTTTTTTTTTTTTTTTTTTTTTTTTTTTTTTTTTTTTAAGGATTTTTTTTTTTTTTTTTTTTTTTTTTTTTTTTTTTTTTTTTTCCCCCCCCAAACCACCCCCCCTACGTCTACTACCACCCAAAGAAAGTGGAAATAATCTTTTTTTACTTTTTCAGCTTATTAAATGTCGAGGTACCAAACCGTTTGAAGTATATAGTTCGGCAAAAACTCGCCAGTTCGGGGTTCACTGGCGGCCCCTGTTAAAATATGTGGCTTCACCGCCCACCCCCTCCTATGTTTGAGAGCGGGAACAATCCAGGCGGACGGCGGGGGCGACCTCTCCCCTAAGGTTGACGCTCTGAAAATGGAGGAGCTGCCCGCAGGGTGTCCCCATGGTGCAGTTTGAAGGACAAAAGACAGATCCAAGATTTTCGGTCGGAGGGAGGGGGCACCTGGTCTGGGGCGCTGTTCAATCCAGGAGGCGTCACTCTCGGGCCGCAAATATGTGGGGAGAGGGCGTTGGAAGTCTTCGCAGGCCTATTGATTCGCCCTTGGATGGTGTTTCCGAAAGTTTATTTGGGGAAATCAAATGCCACTTGAATGCAGGAATCGGAGATCCCCGATTGATCTCGGAACTCGGTGGGCCCATTATGTGATGAGTTTCAATGGGGTAAGTTTAAACTTTTTTGAGGTGAGGTCACGTCACCTGTTCTGGTGACCTGACCTGAGATGACCGAGCCTCAACATTTTGACATAAGTTGTAAAAATAATCGCAGAAAAGGTATGGCGAGTGCTGCGGCGCTACGCGCCGCCGTTTTTATGCTATCTACAAAAACCTGAGGGGGCGGCAGGTACCCAAACCCCCGTCAATGCACGTGTTAAGGCTTGTCCAGCTGGGCATGGCGAATTCGTGCGAATCAGTATAATTTTCTGCAAACCTAAACTTATTATTATTATTGGCGCTTATCGACGTACGAACTGCCAGGGTCATTCACCCACCCAGGTGAGCCTCCCAGCCACCTACGCCATGGTGGAGAGTTTAAACACAGGTTTTTGGCAGGTTCAAACACCCCCTCGAACTCTGCTCCTATGCGGTATAGCGAAAAAAACGTGAACGCTGGTGGATAGCCCATGAAAATCTATAAAGAAAATACATCAGCTATTTTTTGGCCCCGGGCAGTATTGAAGTCATGACAGGTCAAAGAAGGTTGCATGTTAGAGTTTGGGGCTCTAGCGTCTGGCAGAGTTTAAGTTGGTATCATTGTGTAGGCACCATTCGCTTCCTACCCTGAAATGGTCACGGTGCCTCTGAAAGGCCGATACCTGCCCACCCCTCCCCAGGATGCGAAAATCGGAGTCCACCTGATAGGTTTTCCGGCCGGTGGCGACCTCCTGGGCTGGATAGCACCCCCGGCACGTGACTCCCCCTGATTAGCCATTCTGGATCCGCCTATTCCCGCCTGTTCCTTCCTCTGCAGTTGGGCAGCAGGCGCCAGGAGGAGCAGGGAGGTTGCGGTCGGCCTTTTTTAATAATCTGATTAAGTACATGGCACTTCTCAGACAAGGCTCTTCACCGTTTTGGAAACTAGATGTTGCAGAAAACAGAAAGAGAGCTATGTATTCAATATGAATGAAGACAATGGAAATGTGAGTTTTGCCATCTTAGATGTATTCAGCATTCCAACATCTTTATATGCGACTGCACTAGTCGGACATGAATTATCACATCACCAACCGAATACAGAGTCGGCTGTCAATCTTAGGCGGCCATCGCTTCAGAGGTCCCTGACCAAGAATATCAGTTCTGGTTTCGGTAAAATAATCTTTCAAAAAAGATTTCACAGATAAAGCGTCTAGAGTCCACATTTAACACTGTGAATCGACCAGAAGAGAACCACTCAATGTTATTAGCCGATTCAAGGAATACCACACCAATTCATTCATCAATAATCAGTTAACAATGTCATTCAATCACAAGCACACGACCTGAATCCGTGTGCGTCGACGCCGCCTCCCTAGGAGCTGACCTATTTGGCCCAGCAATCACATGAAGTGGGTATGTTTTAAATAGAGACTAATCATTTCTTCGAGATCACCGAGGTAAATCTCAACATTCCCAACATTCCACAAAAAGTATAGATGAAACTGACACATAGTGAAGACACAATTTCATCAATCTTATCAACTTGGTCCCTGGCTGACCGTCGGAAGGCCACTAAAAAACTCCAAAACCAAGGTTAACATAATTGGTCAGAGTAATTTATAGTGAATTAGAAGTCTGTACAACCGGACCTCCCTGCTGGTAATTCGGACGAAGGTGAGCGCCGACGGTGCGAGGCCGTCGTCTAACAAGCGATGGAAATGGGCGTTATGTATATACTAATGCATGATTTTTAATGGCTTGTCATAGGCAACGGCATTTAGTGAAATCAAAGCGATATAGTAGCATCTGGGATACTACATTCCCTTAGCCATGATATTAGCAGAGTGCGGTTCCTAACGCATGTGTAGCGCAAGAACGAAAATATTCGGGACAGATTCTACAAATATCTTTTACGTGAAGAAATTTTAATACAGAAAATTTCGTTTTTGTATACCCGTGCCCGTCTGATACCATGAATACTATAACTAGTTTTTTTAACTTACGACTATCGGTAGGTAAGAATTGTTGGGGGATACTTTCCTTTGATTTCACGTACTCTGTGAAAGGTATGTAATGACACTTTTGAGAATAGTTTAAGTAGCCACCGGCCTCTTTCTACCTTGACGCTTCCTTGATACTTCCACCTTCTCTGTGGGGTCCTCAGAAATATTGCTGTTCAAACCAACACCTATACTGGAGTTAGAGGTCTTCGTTCTTTTCTGTCCTTTCCGAGCTTGTCCCGCGTTCTCCTTTGTTTCCGGCGTGACCTTGGGTGGTTTTTGTCCACCGAGGTCATCATAGAAAAGCACCTGCAAAAATAATAAGAGGCATTGCAACAAATCAATCGTGAAACAAATGAAACAGAAAACATGGCACCCAAATCTTGAGTTTTCCAAAGGCGGAAAATTTTAGGTTACTTCATGGTTTTAAAACGTATCGTCTGACACATCTAAAATACTTTAGAAGGGCGTTGAAAGTATCTTCCTGCTAAATACTAGGTTTGAAAAGCGACAGGTCGTTGCTCGTCGGGACGCTCACACGGCAGAGGTGGGGCGCTAAATCTATGCGAAAAACTATTCCTCTGCAATATTCCGAGGCATAAAAATGAGTCCCCGCGCCAATTATCATTACATGCTAATGTCCGGTCACGGGAATCGCAAGTGGTGCTGGCTACAGACTTCAATGTTCAAAATAAGTTGGTTCCACTCACCGCCTGGGCCCATCCCGCGTAGTCACCGAATATCTCCCGGAAGCGGTTCGCCACCTCGCCGTACGCCTTGTCCGTCAGCGTTTTGACCTCGCGCATCTGCGGCATGTAGTGGCGCCTCGCCACCCGCAGCATGTGAATGTCCACCGGAACAGCGCTGGGCTGGTCCATCGACATCAGCGACACACAGTCGGCCACCTGCCGGCGCCCCGGGACAGTCAAGCTTCAGATTTCTCCCCCGCAGATGTCGTAAACAACACATACAACACATTCAGTCTCCCATTTCTGGACAGTCCATCACCACTCCCATCCGTTATCACCTCTGTTTGGTCGCCATCGTTACCACTGCCCGCCCTTCATCGTCTACAGCCTTGCCCGCCAGTGCATCCCGGAAAAATACCGGGTGCCACCACAGCTGTCCTTATGCAGACAGCGGTCGCGCTGGCTGTGCACGTGACGCCACCTTTCTCTAACATGTATCCGAACAAAAACTCGCATACAATTGCCACAAGCTGTTGGGTAGGGACACGACCAGTTGCTTAAAGTTCTTTTACAAGTAGGCCCACATCAGTCCTTAGAATTAGCTTACCCTGCCCAAACTGGACTGGGCTATTCAAAACACCCACGGGTTTTAACCTTTCCAAACAACCAAGACGTCAAACCCACCCAACAAATACGGGACCGGAGCATGCGGTGGATCTCACCTTCGGTCCGACACCGCACAACGCGCGCAGTTCGCTGTGACACTCCTGGTAGGGCCGACTCCTGAGTCCGTGAAGCCAGGCCTCCCCGCCCTGGTCCAGCACCTGCTGCGCCGCTTTTCGGATATAGCCCGCCCTGTAGCCGAAGCGAAGCCCTCTTAATGTGCTCTCCACGCCCTCACCAGCCAGAAGCATCAAAGACGGAAACGAGTAGTAGGTGTTACCCGCATACTCGCCGACGGTAGACCCGTAGCTCTTGCACATGTCCTCCACCATAGATGTAATCCTGTAATGGGGCAGAGCGAGAAGACGGAGCTAAGTGAATGTTCATTTCAGCAATTACAAATGTGTGTAGTTTCGGGAGACAGCGTTTGAAGAGGTGGTACCACAAGGATGGAAGCACACTGTGGGGTACGATATATTTTTAATAGCTTCGATGAGACCACTACATTTCCCGAATCCCAATAATTTATTTCCATGTCATCCACCTAGATTCAAATTTCACTTTAAACAGCATATGGTCAGGGGAATTGAATATAGCATCAAAATTCAAACACGTGTCAGTTGGCAATGCAATTAAAAAAATCAGGCCCCACGAATTCCAAGGATGAAAGACATAACTGTACATGATGAGTATCATCTTAAACGAACAAAACTGTTCAATTTTCGAGCCTACATCGAATAGGTAATTTGGCCACAATATTTCCACAGTGAAATATACCCCGAAAATGTACTTTAACGGGTCAAAAATTTCAGACACATTTTTAGACCAAGTGATGCAGAACGGAATCTTATTACCTGGATATATTATTGTTTGTCGCACAAATGAAGCTGAACAAGTTTTCAACTGGGTCCTGCCTCAGCACTCTGACACCTGGAAGTTTCTCCGCAATTTTTCTGAACACCGCATCCTTCTTGCTCCAATCACTGTAAAGGTCATTCAGCGGCACTTTCATCTGCAAATAATCTTCCAGGAACTTTTCGGCTCGGTCTTCATTCCAGCTCGTTTCACTTTCCTCTGACATCACGGTGAAGTCGATGCCCAGCTCATTTTGTTGCAGAATCCACAGGCGGGAGCCCAGGGGACCAACCCACTCACCAGGCAAAGCTTCGTTCCATCTGGAATGAAAATAACAGCTATGCTAACACAGAAAACAACTTCGGCGACACAAGATGCTCTAAGTGCTGTTCCGGCATTAAATCGTGCGCACAAGTTCACTACGTAGAGATGCATTCGATCAATAATCACAGAAGCCCTTTTCTATTTTTCACATTTGTTTTCCATCAGACGATAGCTCCACACTTATTCCAGCACCACTTAGTATCGCTCACGTACAGCTCATACCAGCGTTCATATCAAATTATCTACGCAACTGAAAGAGGTCTGTCATTGTTTAGGTTATACACTCCACAACCTCCAGTGGGTGACACCAGATCTACGTGGCACTGCACGCTGCTTTACTAATCTCTCTCTCTCTCTCTCTCTGTCTCTGTCTCTGTCTCTGTCTCTGTCTCTGTCTCTGTCTCTGTCTCTGCCTCTGCCTCTGCCTCTGCCTCTGCCTCTGCCTCTGCCTCTGCCTCTGCCTCTGCCTCTGCCTCTGCCTCTGCCTCTGCCTCTGCCTCTGCCTCTGCCTCTGCCTCTGCCTCTGCCTCTGCCTCTGCCTCTGCCTCTGCCTCTGCCTCTGCCTCTGCCTCTGCCTCTGCCTCTGCCTCTGCCTCTGCCTCTGCCTCTGCCTCTGCCTCTGCCTCTGCCTCTGCCTCTGCCTCTGCCTCTGCCTCTGTCTCTGTCTCTGTCTCTGTCTCTGTCTCTGTCTCTGTCTCTGTCTCTGTCTCTGTCTCTGTCTCTGTCTCTGTCTCTGTCTCTGTCTCTGTCTCTGTCTCTGTCTCTGTCTCTGTCTCTCTCTCTCTCTCTCTCTCTCTCTCTCTCTCTCTCTCTCTCTCTCTCTCTCTCTCTCTCTCTCTCTCTCTCTCTCTCTCTCTCTCAGGTACCTAACTTCAGAAACTTTCCTTGGATCAGTGATACAACATTTTTGGTAGGTGCACTGAAAGCTTACCTGAAGCACTGCCCACTCTTCAGCACAGCAGCCAAATTAATGTCTTGAATGCTGCACAGAATTCTTCCCTGAATCTTCATGGTAACCTGGAAGAATGTGGCTAGGTTTAAAAGGAAAATATACCACATCAAACTTAATCTCCAAAACCAGTGGATTAAGTAACAACTGTAACAACCATGGGCAATACATTGAGAGAAATATGCATCATTTTTCCTTACAGCTAAGAGGTACAAACCTAGTGTGCTGCCACACACACATTGCCCCAAAATATACTGATACAGAAATACAATATCACTCAGCAATCTCACTCACAGACACACACAACAGGTTAGTATGGCAGGGTAGGAGAGCTGTGGCAGGTGTGCACCCGAGTGCTGCATGCAGACAACATAGCTCACACAATACTGCACAGCATTGCCCTCAGCTCTGATGCAATTAAAACTATATATGCTGAACAGGGGTTCACACCAGCCACAAGGCCACATATTAATCTACCATATAATTAGGTACATACCTTTGATCATACCTTAGGTTTGATGTACCTTTGATAATTAGGTACATTGATTTGATTTAAGTTTTTATTCCTGAAATTTCTTGAACTGCAGAAACTTTTAAACAAAAACTTACTCACCTATTTACACTGAAAGAAACTGCAGCACAAGCATGCCTACAAAGGCATACCCGAACCATCAAGTCCCTAATCCACCTACCACTGTCGTTGTTGTCAGTGGTATTGGGGGCTTGAAATAATACTGTATCAATATCAAAGCCAGGACGACCGACGACAGTCCTGGAAAAATTAACCCCTGCTGTACTAAAAGCACTTAGGCATGGATGGCAGCTGTACCCGCAGGGTAAATACCTACCACGCAAGTTACCTATTTTACCACGCACCTTTAAGGACCTTATTGCCTATGCCACGCACGCTTGTCATGCACGGTTTTCACGCGGGCGTTCTCTGTTACCCTGGTTCAGTGAATCTTGCGGTTCAGTACCAAAATACCAGGGTTCAGTAAATCTTACAATACCCTAGGACAGCCCCCTGACCACTTCTTCTCTCTTTATTACCCTGACCACATCAAATCAAATGTGAAGTCGCGCCAAAAAATTGTGGAGGCTGCAGAGTTTAAAGCCCTGCGGGACACAGATAAGGTAAAAGGCCCTACGAACATTTCGAGCCAATGTAGATTGCATTTTCTTCTTTGCACGAATATGGCGTGCTAATTTCGAGGAGGGTGTTATTTGCAAAAACATTAGGCGGGTTATTCTGCCGGCAGAACGCATAATAGTATGCCACACTCATGCGCAATACGGAATCATGGACTACAAGATACCGTATTGCGCATGCGTGCAGCATACTAGTATGCGTTCTGCACGGCAGAATAACACGGATATTCATTGTAGACACACACACACACACACACATAAGCGAGCGAATGAATGATTGTTACACGCTTATAGAAGTGCGTACATTATAGAAGTTAGGCGATATTTTTCAGTGCTTGTTCGCCTGCCTCACCACGATCAACAACAACAATCAGTAGGAGCGAGTGCCAAGGTGAGTGAATGAAGTGCCTTCCAATTGCTGTAAAATTATCTGTTGCTGTAACTCTGATTCAATGTACTAATATTTGTTAAATGTGTACCAACAATTACCTATATCATATTCTCCTCTAACCAGTGCGGCATGAGAATACAGTTAGAATTAAGCCAGACCTCATTCTATCCTCTGGTATATGCTAAACAAATATGACAAGAGTATTGCCATACAAGCCCTGATGACAAGGTCTAACTAAGCATTCAAATTTTCAATGCTACACTCCTCGTACAGTTTATTGTTGCCAATAAGGGCTTGCTGACTTCTTTGAAACTGAAGCTTCCTTCTTGTTACACAATGACATTATTGATAATGTATTACAATGCTGCGGGCAACCAGTCTCTGCTTCTACTCTTCTTAAAAGAAGTTGTGGCTCGAGTTTGTGGATACCTAGCCACACTTGATCTTCAAGAGCATAATTATTAATGTATTCTGTTCAAGTACCAACTACAGCACATAGTGCCTATGCAGGATAGGCGATCAGCTTTCGCCTTGAAACTTTGAGTGACCAACAAATATGGCTGATATGTTGTTCCTGGACAAACACCCATCTTGGGATCCAGTCTGCAAAGTATGGCAGCAGGCCAGATGAGTCGCACCAGCCATCTAAAATTTTTGCAATGCCAGCCACCAAAAATTCACACCAATCTGCCATATACCAGGGAGAAAGAAGCACCTATTCCTACCCACACGATGCAATGCTACCTCTCTTATTAGTAAGTTAGTTGAGGACTTTTTATAAGGCCCCCTCCTGTGTCTTTATAACCATTTAGCCATTATTTGTTATAACCATTTAGCCATTATTTGTTTGGTTTTCAGTGTCACCTTCCTCGCACCAGTCTCACAAATTCGCACCAGGTTGACAAAATTCGCACCACTCGCTCCTGTCTCCAAAGGCACTCTCACCGACGAGATCTCATCGAAAATGTCATACTTTGCACACTGGAGCAGTGCTGACATAAAAATATGCCAGTCTGAAAAGTATGGCAGCAGGCCAGAAAAGTTGCACCATCCATCTAAAATTATCGCACCACCAGCCTACAAAAATTGGCACAAATGCAAATTTTCCATATACCCGGAGAAAAACCACACCCATTCCTACCCACACGATGCAATGCTACCTCTCTTATTGGGTAGTTAATTAGTTAAGGACTTTTTATGAGGCCCCTCCAGTGTCTTAATAATCATTCATTCATTATGTGTTTGGTTTAAGCGTCACTGCCCCCGCACCAGTCTCACAAATTCGCACCAGGTTGATAAAATTCGCACCACTCGCTCTTGTCTACAAAAAGACTCGCACTGACGAGATCTCGTCGAAAATGCCATACTTTGCACACTGGCTTGGGATGAGATACACAGTGCGGTAGGGTGACAATGCTTGTATGGACCCTTTCCTAGAATAGGGTGTTTCTTGGCCTTCTATGAATTTGGGTACATTCTAAAAGAGGGATACTTTCAGGTCCCGGGTCCAGTGAGTCTCACCTGCACGCTCTCACAATGACCTCCAGCGAGGAGCAGGCTCTGGCCAAGAAGGAGACGTTCGATATCCTGATGGAGATCTCCAACCTTCTCAACACCGGCCTGGATGGTGAGACGCTCTCGCGCTGTGTGCGCCTCTGTGAGAACGGCGTCAACCCCGAGTCACTGGCAAATGTGATTCGGGAGCTGAGGCGCGAGTCGACCGCTCTGAGGGAAGCTGAAGACATAGCCGACGGCCACCCAGCGCCGTAGAGGCGTTGCTGAGTCTGGCCTGTCTGTCGTGTACGGATCTGAATGGTAGCTATGGGTTTACGAGGTTGCGTCAAGTCAGTGAGAGCACCGCCGGCAAGTTGTGCTGTGGAAGCTTCGGACTGTCTAACTCACTGTTAACTTAGCTAAAAAGACTGTTGGTTATGGTTTTTTTGTGATAAATACTAGACCAAAGCGCGAAGACGTCCGATAGTCTCTGGCTCGCTACCTGAGCTTTGTTGCTTGCCGAGCGGCGCAGTCTCGCATACGTGCCATGTTCGTGAACTTTCAAGCGTCGGTGGCGGCTAAGAGATGTGCTCATCATCATCTGAATCATCTGATCTTGCGGCGTGACGCACTTCATTTGCGCTATCGAGTTGATAGGTGTGTCCATTCGCTATGAATGTATGTATTTGTCATACATTCATCCATGCGCGGCGCCTTCGAATTCTTCTAAGGGAAGGACCCCGGACTAGAATTGACCAGGGGGATTTAATCCTATTGGGTGTCTTTTAAAACGCCAACGAAGATGCACTTTACCAACACACATTTAGGAATGTTCACACAGGCAACAAAACAATAGGCATAGAATTCAAAAATATGTCCAGTGCCAAAATTGTAAAGGGTACGTCCCCCTGATTCGCGTGTTGGGTGCGTACCCTCCCCTCCCACTTTCGACGCTCATGCATCATGTATGATACGACGCTCGTGCATCATGTATGTATATGTATGACATATGTATGGTTATGTACCAGCTGATGTATTTGTCGAAGCTTCCGCCAGGGGAAAATGTTTGTGCCCGACCAGCGGTGTGCCCCAAGAATGCGTACGAGGATGGGTGAAAACTGGGTTGCTCCCCGACCCGATCAGGCTGTGTCCATGCAGGTGTGCTTGGGGATTCGCCGTTCGGTACCGCCAGCGCTCAGATGTTTCACGTGGATTGCGCCGATCAAAATAGCTGGTTTGTTTCACTTTGAGCGGAATGATGTTGGTTGGGAAGTGGCTATTGTGGACGGTTTTGCAGCCTTGTTCCATCTGCTCAACCCGTTTTTCTCCCACGGTGCGTCATTCCGTGTAAGCACAAGGAGCATATAATTGAATAACTACATAACAATCGAATAAAGTACGAACAGAGTCATTCGCTGGGATTATTTCAGCTGTGGTACCTCACCGTACCGTTTCACGTCAATCAGAGGCAGCGCTTCTCACTGGAAGTGTTCCGTCCTGTCCATAATCCCCGGCCTCCTCCCAAGATCGCCCTTCTGCTCGTCCTGGTTCTCATCCGGTGTGTTCCTCTCAGGCCCGTGACGTCACGCCGCGCAGATTAGCCACACTCAGACAGATGGCTGCCCCGAATGGCGTCGAGGAAGGATGGATGGAGCCTAACAGCATATAAATCGTCGTTATTTCGGCAGCATATATATCATGCTATTCGGCGTTATTTGCGTTCATGAAAGACTTTAACCAGCCTAAAGAAAAAAATCATAAACCTTGATAGGTGTGTCCATTCGCTATGTATGTATTTATCAAATGTATTTATAAAAAAAAATCATAAACGAACGGCCGACATAAGGGTAAAGTTGATCGTCGGAAACGGCGTGGTTATACAGCTCGGTGCTGTTGACTCGATGCTAAATTCTAGTGTCCTCTTTGCAGGCTGCATAAGTGCAGGCAGAAAATAACGTCATCAGCCTTCTGTATTGCGCCTCATTTTCGGTGGCCTATTTGCCCGAATTTTAAACCACTAGCGGAACCAGGGCATGGGGATCAGGACAACTGAGCTTGGCAGATTCGGCCCGCCATTGATCCCCAAGTGTTTTAAACCTCCCGCCGAACGGCACCTAGATTGTTTGCTTGTGAGTCCCCTTGCCTCCTCTCAGAAGAGGTCAAGCAACTCATGGGCAGCGGCTAGGGTCGCGACGACGTCATCGCAACGTGTCTCCTCTGGATCAATGTTGATATTGCTTGTCAGGCGGTGACGGTCGGCCGTCGAGGCGGGGCAGACCAGCACGTATGCTGAGGAGCCCCCTTCCTCCGGGCACATATCGCAGTGGCCGGCTGGACAGCGGAGGTCACCGCACTGCCCGCACCGCCGGGAGAGATCGCGTCCGATCCGTTGAAGGTTGACCGCGGAATCCGAGCCGAGTCCGGCCCGCAGCTGACGTACATCGGCGAGAGTCGTCCTGTGTACTCCAGCTACGCAGGCAGCAGTCCACCAGGGTGCGGCACCGGTCGGACCGACGCTCGGCGAAAGTAACGCTTCTGCGCTGCTCAGAACACAGCAAGGCACCCGAACAATCCGCTGCGAACCTTAGCGAGATGGGATTTAACGACGCGGCAACTGCCTTTGTTGGATAAAATGCCCTGCTGTTACGCGGGTTTGGCGTTCCGCTGCGGCCTTCTAATGAGAGCTGACATGCACGTGGTAAGCGTTTGCTCTCCAGGCACAGACCCAGGTCTGGGATGTCCAATATTGTTCCCCTCAGAGTTCTTGCATCAAACGAATAAAGGAAGATTTAAACGCGGATTTTTTGGGAGGACATCACAGCGCGCCTCGAATCCAATGTCATAGATCACGCAGACATCGGTGATTACAAACCTGCCGAACTTAAACCCACTCGGCCCCGCTGGCCCTTGTGCTTCCCAGTGCTCGGCCGCAGTTAACAAACACAGAGGTAAGTCTGGCTCCGTGCGTTTCGTCACTGCTCGCGTCAGCATTTTTCAGAGCTTCACTTCTCGACGCAGATAATCCCACCCCCCCTTCCCCCACACCGCCCATCGGTGCAGTCGCTGGAAACAGCCAGTGGCCAAGAGACTCATTCCAGGGCATTCACATATCACCCGGACCACCAAAGCCACGGTGTGAGGCCCTCGCTCGGACTAACTCTCCAACACAAACCGGCACCGATATTTCCAACCGTCACATCGTATTGCATGTAAAAAATAATTGCAGTCTACGGCTCCCACTCAGCCTATTAGGAAGTGCGGAAAATAGTCTCACTGCAGCAGTTGCATGTGACTGTCCCAGGATGCCCCATAACCAACAATGTAAGCGCTAGTCACAAGCCCTTTTTGCGACTACCATCAAATGCTTTCGTATCACAATGACTGCCTGGAAGACAATCTTCGGCGCCCTGTGCGCATTTCAAATATGCTGCAAGTTCGTATTGCGGGCAAGGGCATCAAACTAATAATTTTCCCCCAGCATACCACCCGAAGATTCCGTTGTTGTTTGAAAGATAACGAAAACAAAAACATGGTCCTTCATAGTCATGCACCATTAATAACTGCATTGGTCTGTCCAGTCCCAGACCTCATGGCTGTCACGCCGCTCAGTCTGGACAGTATACGTGGCAGCCCCAGAGAAAGTCAAACTCTGATGCCGCAGTTTACTTTTGATCGGATGGTATAACGTCATTATGTCATTTGAGAAATAATTTACTCTAGCGGCGTCCAGCCGACGCTATTGCGCGCTCGCGGGGGCGGGCACCGCTCTGCGCCTGCGGACACAGTGGCGCCATCTGCGGAGCTGGGCGCGACGGCGGAACCATTTGTGACGCCGTCCTCCGGCCGAGGTTCTGCCTCCTTCTCAGCTTCCTTCCGTTTCTTCACCTGGTCAGCCAGGTACTTAAACCGCAGCATGCACTCCTCCTGCGCGGAAACGGGCGCGAGCGCGAGCGTTAACCACCCGCTGGAGCTCCTGAATAGGAAACAGTATACCAGTGATTCACAGATGTGATGCTGAGGATACCGCGCCTTTACTGTCCGTGGTAAGCCGTGGAAACTAATCCACAGAAAAATACGTGGTTTAAAAAAAACATACAAACCAATAAAAGGAAGGTGGGTAATCAGAGAGAGGAGGCGATTGAAGATAATAAATGAACTCTGAGTCTGTGGCATGTGGCAGGGCAAATGACACTGTTAGAGTTTACCCACTACACTTACCTTCGTCTTGCCGGGCACCACCTTGGCGATGCGTTCCCACCGCTCTGACACGCCCTTGGGGAACTGGCTGAGCGCCTGCTCCAGTGCCTTCTGCTGCAGCTGAGACCACGCGGCAGCCTCGGCGCCGGCCTCCGCCGCCCGCGTCTTCACCTTGCGCGGCGCGGCGGCCGCCTCCGTCTCCAGTACCGAGTCGGAGACCTGCTGGCCCTCGGCGGTGGAGGTCTGCGCCCCACTCGACACAGGCACCATGTGCGGCCGGTCGCGGATTATGCGCGCCATTTTGGTCACCTCGGCAACGGTGCGCTCCAGCGCCTCGGCAATCACCTCCCAGCGGTCGACGGTGCCGCCCGGGTACTTCTTCACCAGCCGCGCCAGCTCCACCAGATCCTCGTCCATCCACGGCCCAGACCGAGCCGTGCTCCAGGTGTGGGCCACCGGCGCCGCGAACGCCGGCGCCTCGCCCTCGGCGCCGGCCGGCTGCGCCGTGCCCTCGGGCAGCTCCTGCGCACGCTTCCTCCGCTTCTCCTTCAGCTCTTTCTTGCGCTCGCGCTGCCGCTGCGCCTCGGCTCGCTCCTGCTCGGCCTCGGCGGCAGCCTGTTCGGCCTCCTGCTGCTCGCGCAGCCGCAGCTCTCGCTGTTCACGCAGGTGCTGCACCAGCTCGAAGGGCGCGTGTCGCACCAGCCAGTAGGAGCCGCGCACCAGCTGGCAGGGCAGCGTGTTCCACCAGCTGTCGGACGCAGCCAATAGCCAGTCAGTGTCGGCCGCCGACGGACTTACAAAAACCAGAGTTAAATACCAGTTAAAGGGAATGTGGCACCTTCATAATGTGATTTTAACTGAGATAGCCAAGTTGTAAAGCAAGTCGGAAAACCCGGTACTCCATATATCATTTGTCTTGGAACTCGATATTTCCGTAGAAAAAAACTAAAACCTACCTGACACCTACTCCTCATCTACCCTTCGCCGGGCGGCCATTGTTGTGAGCTGCTGGCGTGACGACATATGCTGACGTCACGATGAGCATCAGCCAATCGAAGCGCTTGAAGCATTTCAAGTATGGTAGTGGTTGCCAGATCATGACATCATCCACAGACATATATTTATTTATTTTCCTAGAGGAGTATTTTTAAAAACAAAATATTGAGCTTATTGAACATTTTTCAGAGAAATAATGAGTGGTTTCATTATTTTTGGCTAAAACTACGCCTAATTTCACTAAATTCTAGGATTCGACCAAGGTGCCACATTCCCTTTAAGACAGCTCAGTTTACACTGCGTTCATGTTTAAAGCCTCACACTCCTGTTTATTACGATAAGACCTGGTAAAGCATAACGATGGGCACGATAGCATCGCTCTTCAACTCCGTTGATCACCTCATTTGCTTGCCAACGCCTGTATTTTCACATGCAGGACCACCTGAAGGGCTTAGTGCTGGCAGGAGACAGAGAGAAAGCAGGCCGGAGAAGTCATTGCTGTCGCGGTCTGTGGCGGCATTGGTGGGGCGTGATTGGCATGAGGAAAAATGAACATGCCCACATCTATCTCGGTGAATAGTCGCTGAAGGACCAATCAGACAATGCTGTGGTCTCGGTCACAGTTTCTGGTTATTGTCTCCTTTTTGGTGGAGACGATAACTAGGACTTGTGTGGTGAAAAAGGTGGTTTCCAAAAGCGGAAAACAACAACTCGAAAGCGGAGAACTCGAGTTCGAATATAAGGGAATATAAGCTATGGGGATTTCCAAACACTAGAAAGTCTAGATTATACAGGTCACATTACTTAGGGTTAAAGTGAATAGGTAACTCGGTGCGATACCAGACTGGGGTGGTTTTACGGACAATCTTTAATGAAAATAAGGAAAATTACCTGATGTCTGTTAAGAAATTGCTAATACGCCTGCTATTTCGTTTTATTGAATTTTCCTCTGCCAGAAGAAAAAGTCTCCAAATCAGCGTGGCGTCAAATCGGCGTGCGATCTGGCAATGTTCCGTGCCGCAATGAACCTGTTTCTTTAGGTCATAAACGAATACGAGCGCAAAATTTAAGCCTTTTAGCAAAAAGAAGCTGTTGTTGGGAGATAGTGATGATGATTTGAGTTTTAAGGCACTGCAGCGGCGGAGGCTATATGTGCCCGTCAGTACTGTGTTACATCATTCTGAGATTGTCTTATTAGTGTTGTTGGGACCCAAACGGACACCGGTCAATGTCTATTTTTCCCGATATATTTAAATACTCGAATATTTCGCGGTTGAAACTTGTAGGTAAAGCAAGTCTTACGCATCTGTAATCGCCAGTACCAGTCATGTTTAGCACGTGGGCTTTAAAGAGGTGCAAGCAAGAAAATTTTTTTAGCGCGGCAAGCGCAGCGGGGCTTGAGGAACAGAGCACTTTCCCAGGGTCACCTCATACCACGGACCAGAAGGGGGTCGATAAGGGTGATTTTAACCTTTTTCATCCGAGAACGAAAAGTTCTGGGACAAATTAAACATCGATTAAGTGGTTTCTCGGCATGCTCTATGGCATGGCTATCTCAGTTCAAATCCCATTATAGAGGTGCCACCTTCCCTCTAAGTTTTACCAAGGAACATAAGGATTCATGGCTGGAAGCCTAAAGCATTGGATGGGAAGGCATCACGTATTTTCGAGTTGGGAAGGCATTCTTCCGCCCAGACCCCTTTGGTATTTTCTCATGGTTTAATCAGAAGATGTTGGCCAGAGTGGCTTTCTTAGGACCATGAGGCATGTCCAAGCCTTGAGCCATTTCTAATCAATTTTGCTCAGCTATTCACTCTCAGAAAAATCCAAGCGAATCAAGTCTCTGTACCAAAAACCGCACGGAGGGAATGGTTCGGCTTACCTGGGCTTGGGGTAATCAGCCATGCATTTGTCAACGGTGGAGTCGAAGTCCAGGTCCCTGCCGGCTTTCCTTTCGCGCTTCAACCTGGAACGCACCGCCTCTTCCTGGAGGGGAAGGCGAGTCACACAGTCATCCTCCCGAGCCGAATATCTGGTAACAGCCGTGTTATTCATCCGATGTAAATTAAGTATAAGGCCGTACATCCCAACTACAGCGCGGGTTAACGGAGCTGGATCACACACATTTCCAACAAACGCTAGCCAGATAGGGTTCAAATGAACGTGTTATCACATTCCTACCGATGCCAACCGCCGATAAAACGGAGCGATGGAAATAGTAACTAGGAATGAATAAAATAAAATAAAATCCCAATGAACGAGTGCTAATGATATGCATTCATCAATCAATATGAAATCACATACAAGCATACACCGGTGGACGACAGTGGCGTAGCCATGATCTCAAAACTTGCATGGACACATCCAGTCTCTTGCGTACCAGCTGAACGTTTTGGGAGGGACCAAATGCTGTGTGCAGGCAAAACCGACCTCCCCTTATTTACGTTTCTACACAGATTTAGGTCACTTCATATGGAACATATCTATATTTTTTGCATTTTTGAAAGTGACTTATAAAATAAATAGGGATGTGATCTAAGGACGTGTTTTTCCACTGATTTAATAGGAGATAGTTCCTCTGGTATATTGCCTAACTCGTTCTGTAAGGAAAATTCGCATTTTTTTTAGAATATAACGCCTCTTCATTCGCATAGCAAAAAACCTGGTTCTACACATTCAAATTCACGGGGCTTCAATGCGATTTAGAAAAAATTAAGCCGGCATATTTCGGCCCCAAACAGCCGGACATCTAACCAATTTTGTCGTCTCACATATGCTAGAAGAACCTATATACATACATACATATATATATATATATATATATATATATATATATATATATATATATATATATATATATATATATGAATATATATTTAAAAATCAACGCATTACTATTTATAGGATATGCACAAGGACGAGTGCTTGCAAGGCCGTTTAGGGTGCAAAAACTCCGAACCATTTTGACGAATACGCTGCTTTCGCCGAAAGTTGGCCGGTTTATGCCAAAAATTTAGGGGGTTCAGGCCTTCCACCCGTGAGGCCAGTGGACCAGGCACCTCCGGTTCGCACATCCCCGCTCCTTACTCACCACGGCCAGCCGCTTCTCCTTGTAGCCGGCCCAGCTGGTGAGGTACTGTCCGATGGTGGTGATGATGCAGAGAATGATGGTGATCTCCGTCATGCTCATCTTGCGCGCGCGTCGGATGTAGTAGAGGGCGGAGCGCCAGTCCGGCATGCCGTCCACCAGGTACCGGTCGTACATTTCGCGCCACTCTTTGTCACGCAGGACCTCGTACACCCCCACCAGCTGTCGAACACGGATGTCCGCCCCAGTAACATCGGTCACAATCTATGTAAACACTCATGATACTTGTCACTGTGCCGTCGCTGGCGCGTCGTTTTCGACAGGTGGAAATTGAAGCAAGTCAGAGCCTCCAAAGTATTGCACCAGTCCACTCAGATGAAATGGTCACGTCATCAATCATCAGTCATTGGACGATTGTGCGGTGTGCTTGGGATCTTGCATCGTCCACAGTGACTCAAATCACACATGGATGATCTGGCCAGCTTTTAAACATTGGGCCATTTCACAGGATCATTTTGATGATATTGAGATTTATTGACATACCAGCTCCCACTGTCATGTGGCGTTACTAGCTATTTCCTTAATACAGGGGATTCTGGGGGATCAAACTACTCCTTACTAATTGAATCTATCGGACATTGAGCCTGGGTCAGCAGTGGGGAATGCGGACAGCTAATCACTACATCATCGCACCTTACTTCCACACACATGTATTCAGGAATGAATGCCACATCC
The DNA here is from genome assembly GCA_034440635.1 of Lepas anatifera. NCBI lineage: Eukaryota > Metazoa > Arthropoda > Thecostraca > Lepadidae > Lepas > Lepas anatifera. The sequence goes on along the minus strand of JAOTON010001623.1, from coordinate 71,949 downwards.
CATACACAACACACCAAAAGAGCACAGAAGGAGCGCAGGAGGCCAATAAATAATGCACGGGGGACAAATGAGCCACGACCGATGACACGCGAGGCCAGCGACCGATGTGTACATATTGATATCAGAGCCTATAGGAGCTTATACGTTTCCTTGACTAATGTTTTTTATATATGGTGGCGGGTGGTTACACCTGGTAGTAGATTCAGGGCTCTGCAGGTAGCCTAATGACAACTCGAGCAGGAGCACCACCGGCGTCCGGCAGCGCGGCCGATGGCACGACGGATCCAGCCGTGCCACCTACCAGCGCACGCTCGGCCGCTAGGCGGCGCCAGCGAGCGGGCATCAGCACCGCAAACGGCCAGCAATCTCGCCAACACACAGGAAACAAGATTGCATAATGTGGTCAGCTGATATTTCTGTGAGACAACAGTTCACAAAATTGATGGTCCCTATATGAATGGTGAATGGGCTGAGGTACTACTAAATCATATGAAAAACTTGAGGCTCTTCCTGAGACCAAGGCAAACACTGGGTACCTGACCAGCAGTGCGCAAAATTCCAACTCGTGCAATTCTTCACCACTGAGAAGGGCAAATACACATTGGTCATAGTCTCTGCACCACAAGTACATCTGAAATGGTGTGGGGTCAACCTAATGATTTAGAAGAGTGATAATGTTGCTGGAAATAACTTGAGAAGACACAGGACAGTACAGTGGGGAGTAGGCACACAATGTGGTAATGATGCACATAAGGTGCCTCCCTTGTTGCCTGGAAAAATGTTCCCCTAGATAAACTTTTTTAAAAGCCAAATCACCAAATCAGTATTTTGCAGCACAGACAATTCTGGACTGAAAAGAGCAAGATTTCAATGATAAAGCTTTGTATGAGTACACAACAAATAACATTTTCAATACAACCAATCAATTTCAGGTGCCAGACAATATGTTACCAGGAATTCAAAGATCCAAGATTTATCATGTGGTTTTCACCCCTCATTCAGTTTTATGGGCAGGAGTTATTGTGAAGGGATCATTAACAAATAATTCAGCAATAACCAATCCTATAAAGACCTGGCCAATAAAACATGATAGTGTTTCAGATCTTGAGATCAAACTTCATTATTGCTATTTAAAAACTAAACCATGAGTCTGTTAGCATGATATCGCTCACATACAATCAACTTTTACATTCAAATTAAGGACTTAAGCATGATCATATTGAGTCACATTACACAAAAGACTTACTCGTCTGAATTTGACGTCTGCATCCTCTTCATTGCTTTTGTCCGGATGGTGGATGAGCGACAGCTGGCGGAAGGAGCGCCGAATCTCAGCTGCTGTTGCATTCTGAGGAAATGTAACACATTTCATCAATTGTCAGTTTCTCACCAGTTACCGCAGTCCAGATGCTGTTAGCCAAAATAAGTATTGTAACTGCTCACTTTCCTTCCAACCAGCCCACCCTCCTCCCACAAAAATCAAGAGGAATGATGCTAGCTGCTAAGCAACTCTCAAAATACTTTGGGACCTAAAAGAAACTGACTTAGACTATTTTGACATGGAAAGTGCTTCCAAAAATACAACGTCCATTCATGGAACTGCACAAATACTAATACAAAACTGTACTGCATTCCTTCTCTTATCATGTTAACCTTTACCTCAGTCAGTCCCAAGATTTCATAGAAATCAGGTTTCATTCCAACTTCTTCAATGAGATCATACATATCAAGCTCCCTTTGATCCCATGCAGAAACAGAGCCACAGCACAACAAAGCTAAAACACATGCTTGAACGGATGCGCTTTGAAGATGCATGGTGAGTGTCAGATCTGATGTTTTCTGATGATCTGATGTCTGTTGATATTTTCAGCTCTTCACTGAAGCTCAAGATCGCCTAGAGAAGAGAAATGAAGCATATGGCCGTTGACTAACGACCGTGACGATTTACACGTCCCACACACGAGAGGACAGATCCAACAAGGATAGGAGAGGAGCAGCAGCAGCAGCGGTGGCGGGGGGCGCGAGCGAGCGAGCAGTAATGTGAGCTATATTTGTCACCGTATCGTTACAAATGTCATTCAAAGATGCCAGCTGACGTAAGAACCAAGAGCTCCAAAAAATCCCAAGATTATTTTAGAAGGTGCAAGACAATCGCCGACAGAGACCTGCCAACGGGAAGGGTCTAGACACCAGTGGCGTATCTAGCCAGTCGGTTTGGGAGGGGCAAACCAAAGTCGAAAAGCAAAACAAAACGTCACGCAGCGCAAAATTGCGCTAAAATATGACTTCCCGTACGGGTGTTTGAGGCGAGAGGTATAAAATATGAGCTCAAGATACTTTTTCTTATCCAAAACCCCATATTTCCACTGGTTCTGTTTGAAGTTGAGAGTAGAAGCATCAAAATCTGGCTTAAAAACTTGAAAGGAGTCGAAGAAAAAGGAGGTCGATCGCTTTGGGGGGGCAAAAACATAGTTTTGCCCCGAGCTTTCCGTTTGGGGAAATGCCTTTTTGCCTCCCTGGATCCGCCACTGCTAGACACTATTACCTTGGGTCTAGGGGCAAGGTATGACGTCGACATATGACATATGACGTCGGCCAAAATTGAGGGGTGTTCTGACCCCTCCCCCTTTGTCAGAAAATGTCAGGAGATGGTTGACCGGCTGGGTTGACCCCCTTCGTCAGAAAAAGACAGAACTTTTCATACGCCCCTCCCATCACCAAAGGTGCTGTCCACCTCAAAAACACTGGTAGAAACCACAGGGGTGTGGATTTATACGGGGAGGGCCACCTTCCGCGGCCGGTGCCATCCAGACCAGACGCTACCCGGGAAAGCTTATCAGGTGGGCACAAAATCCTATCGATGGGCGCCGATTTTCGCATCCGGGGTGGGGGGGAGGTGGAAGCGACATTTCAGAGGGACACCACGACCTTTTAGAGGAAGCCGTGACCGTTTCAGGGGGCGCCGAGGGTCGATCGGGTAACTGTACTATATTTGGTTACGAAACTTTACACCCGCTCTTTAACAGTCCTGGGCCTGTGCAATCCTCGCTCAATAAAAAATCCATGACAGGCCATGATTTCCCCCGCCCTCGTCAGAAAGTATTAGAAAAAGCCAAAACCCCTCCCTCATTCATCAGAAAGTAAAAAAATCCAGATCCCCTCCCCCTTTTGGTCGCTGACGTCGTATGTGAAACCCCCTGTGGCCCTGCCAACAATGGGGAGGGATAACGAGACCCAGCCGTCGGGCGTCTGACGGCCCTAGGCCTCAGTCAGCAGGGTACATGCCTTGGCAGGGTGGTGGGCGCGCTACCATCGAAGATGAGTCAGGTAACGAGATCCGCTGAAGGGCGCATGATGATTAAAGGAGGCAGCTTGCACGACTGCGACCGCTCGGATCGGAGACCAGCGCATCGCCGCACTTAACCCGCGCCCCACCGGGGGTCCGGCGCCACCTTCGCCCCACCGGGGGGCCATCGATGGCCCCCCTCTAACTCCGAAAATATGGGCGTTAGCGCAAATCTGCAAAGTGCAATAGAAAGCTCGCGTGAATTCAGTAAGAAATTACTTGGCATGTTTTAGTGCTCAGGTCAATCGTTTGACCTCCAGAGGTCAAATTAGGTCAAGATCGGCTATTTTCACTCAAATATGCAATGATTAAGCAAACTGGGCATAACTATTATGTCATTAGAGCTATTGAGGCCTGGTAAAGTACATCTGATAGCAAATTGCCAGTACTTTTTCCGCTATGTGGAACGTAAAGACCTCCCTCCAGTGGTTTGACCGCCAGAGGTCACCTCGTGACCTAATATGACCTGAGGTCACGAAAGGTCAAAAAGTAACCTTGCCGTATATCAAATGAAAGCCAGCAACAAGACAAACACGATGGTGTTTGTTTCACCGCTCTAGCTCAATTAGATCAAAAGTTATTGTCAAAATACTGTTTTTGAACTCTGGTGACCTTGGATGACCTTGGAAAAGTCAAAGGGCAAATATGACCCCTGGGATCCGAGAAAGGGTGTCCAAAAACGTTTTTCTGAGCAGTCTGAGTATTTTCAATCATTTTTGTGGCTTTTATATCATGAAATAGCTTTTCCCCATGCTTTTCCAATGGGAGAGGTCGCCTCGTGACCTGACCTCAGGGCACGAAATCGAAAAATGCCGGATATACACCTTGTAGACCCTGGAGGGGTCATGAAGTGTAGGAAGTTTCAAATCGATCGACTTTGAAATGTAGCTCTTACAGAGCTCTAAAGGTGAAGTGAGGTGACCTTGGTTGACCTCGTCTGGTGACCTGACCTTGGGTGACCCGGGGTAAAAAATTTCAGGGATGATGGGAAAATGATGCAGTAAGAGGAAGAGCCCTCAACCGCGGTGCTGCGCCTCGTCGTTTTTCTGCTATCCCGGAAAAACCTTAGGGGGGGCCATCGATGGCCCCCCGGTGGGGCGAGGGTTAATTGCACCCGTGATCACAGACCTGCGAAAGTTTTATAGTTTCAAAGTCGGTAAGTTGTCTCGTTAACCGCCTTACAAGTTAGCCAGGCACTGTCTGGGTTATTTTCGCACCCACCACCGCCTGGGGCTTACTCGGATCCTGGGGGAGCAAGGGAGCAGGCGCCCCCTTCCCTGATAGACCCTCGGCGCCTCCGGAAATGGTCACGGCGCCCCCTGAAATGTCGCTTCCGAAAAGTGCAGATATTGAGGCTAGCATCGCTGAGTCATATACTCTTCCCCTTGAACACAAAAAGATAGGTACTCTCAATGGTGCCAAAATTTCAGTGGAGCGTCGCCGAGGACCTTTAACCCTCGCCCCACCGGGGCCATCGATGGCCCCCCTAAGGTTTTTCCGGGATAGCAGAAAAACGACAAGGGCACAGCACCGCAGTTGAGGGCTCTACCTCTCACTGCATCATTTTCCCATCATCCCTGAAATTTTTTACCCCGGGTCACCCAAGGTCAGGTCACCAGACGAGGTCAACCAAGGTCACCTCACTTCAACTTTAGAGCTCTGTAAGAGCTACATATCAAAATCGATCGATTTGAAACTTCCTACACTTCATGACCCCTCCAGGGTCTACAAGGTGTATATCCGGGATTTTTTCGATTTCGTGCCCTGAGGTCAGGTCACGAGGCGACCTCTCCCATTGCAAAAGCATGGGGAAAACCTGTTTCATGATATAAAAGTCACAAAAATTATTGCAAATACTCAGACTGCTCAGAACAGCGTTTTTGGACACCCTTTCACGGATCCCAGGGGTCATATTTACCCTTTGACTTTTCCAAGGTCATCCAAGGTCACCAGAGGTCAAAAACAGTATTTTGACAATAACTTTTGACCTAATTAAGCTAGAGCGGTGAAACTAACACCATCGTGTTTGTCTTGTCACTGGCTTTCATTTGATATACGGCAAGGTCACTTTGTGACCTTTCGCGACCTCAGGTCATATTAGGTCACGAGGTGACCTCTGGAGGTCAAACCACTGGCGGGAGGTCTTTACGTTCCGCATAGCGGAAAAAGTACTGGCAATTTCCTATCAAACGAACTTTACCAGGTCTCAATAGCTCTAATGACATAAGAGTTATGACCAGTTTGCTTAATCATTGCATATTTGAGTGAAAATAGCCAATCTTGACCTAATTTGACCTCTGGAGGTCAAACCATTGACCTGAGCACTAAAACATGCGAAGTAATTTCTTACTGAATTCACGCGAGCTTTCTATTGCACTTTGCAGATTTGCGCTAACGCCCATATTTTCGGAGTTAGAGGGGGGCCATCGATGGCCCCCGGTGGGGCGAAGGTGGCGCCGGACCCCCGGTGGGGCGCGGGTTAAAACCTCCTCTCTCCCATCTGATCCTGGTAGAGTGCGAAATGTCCGATGCAACGAGCATGTAAATAGGTCTTGGGGGCAAAAACATCATTTTATACCGCCGCACAACGCCAAACTCTCATGTGCTTCAAGCCCTACAAACAGCACTGAACAAGAGAAAGAGACTTAGAAGAGTGTAAAATGAGTTGGCAACTAAGAACGACCATGGTAAGAAATGGATCTGGTAAACGGGTCAAGATTCCCGCTAATTATGCAGGAAATAGAGGGCTGAGCGCACACTGCCAACTTGAGAATCCTTCCTGCACCCACGGCTAATTGGCCTAGAAATCTTTCACAGCATCATTGCTTTCCGACTATCATTTCTTTTGCATGGAAACTTACCGGGACTTCTCATTTCTCCCACACTATATCTGCACACTAGTATCCCAGGTTCAAGTCCCAGTGGGTCCGATGACCGGCGCGTGGTCTGACCCCGCATTTTCAATCACGAGCGTGTAGTTGGTGGCGCCAGATACCCTTGGAACTTGCCCTGTTGTCAAGCCCCGAAAAGATATTGATCCGCTCACTAAAAACCTATCACTTGAACACTCATGTATTTCATAGACATCATGCTTCCAAACCATAAGGCCTAGTGTGATAATAAATGCACTCCCCCAAAAATTATGGCGCTCCACTAAGGTTTACGTAACATTGCATAACTTGAAAAATAGCAGCGCAAAATTGACCACCCTGTTCATGATCACATCTTTGTTAGCTCTGGCAACGCTAACCACGCTTAAACACAAACGAAATGAATACAGAAACGCCCCCGCAAAGACACATGATGGCTTTCACTCCGACAGTTCATTCAAATGCATACATCGAAATCCCATTTCGGGGCTTTATGGGCACAATAGCAGCTAAAGCTTTAAGTATAAATCCCATTTCAATTCCCCATAAATGATTGCGCGACTTCATCGACATCACGGCGAGGCTCGGCGAACAGGAACTAAACGGTTTCCCGATCCAACGTCCACTCTTGTGGGGAGGAGGAGCAGGCCAGGAACAGCGAAGGGGAAGTGCCGATCACAAATCTAAACAAGTATCGACGGGACACGAATCAATCACCAGAATACCACGCGACCAGCGGCAGTCTTTAGGGAAAAGGGAGGCGGGAACAATAAAAAACGCAGAAACCTTTTCTAAGAAGCGGCAATTTCCCGCCATTTTTTGACGTTAACCCGCTACTGCAGCTGATGACTCGAAGCCTTAGCCAATGGACGAGTCAATAACGTTGACAGGGCACCGAGGCTGGTACTGGTAGTGGTATTTTAAATTAAAGTATTCAAATACGATGTCACCTGGTCGTAAGCTTTCATAAACGGAATAAATCCACCAACAAAGCAAAAGCTAGAAAGGTTCCACAGAGAACAGAAGAGAAACTCGCATCAGGTAATATTTTTGTCCTTTTTCGAAGAAAAAAGTTTTTGGGGACACACTAGATCGGAATTTTCCCCTCACCTGCACAGATTTTCGGTCTTACTCAACCCGGACAGCTAACATGTTCGGATAAATTGGCGCTGACTTTAAGCCTTCGCGTTTACGCGTACCTTCCAATTCTCTGTGGTCGTGCGTGAGCCCTGAGCCTAGCCGGGCGGTGCTGATATACCAGGGTGAACGTCAAAAATAAAACTGTCGCAACTGAGACAAGCCATCTGGAGTGAAGCCTACATCACAAAATACTGGCACTATTCCGGAGGCGCAGGCAATGACTAGGCTTGTGGAATGTCCCAGAACCGCTTGCAGCACAAATGCAATATCAAGAAAACAGCGCGGGGTCACCGTTCAGACGAGGGTCACCACAGCACCGGTGGCATTCAGCGTCTCTGGGACCAAGAGGGCGCCCCCGGGCGCTGTGAGTGCACACTGCAAACTGGGGAAACCACAACCGCCGCCCCGAGCCTCAGAAGCCTCCGCTGTGATCTGTAAGTACGATGAAAGCACTACTGGGCTCTTACTAAATATATGTATTCTTTCTTATCGACAAACTTGTTATGGTTTTTTTCACCCTGACTTCGGTGACTGCTATACTACATGTTCGTTGCGCTGATTAATATGCTCCGATGACTACAGTATACCTATACCTAACGGTTGTTCACCAATTCCCAGGGAAATCCCTTGCCTCCTTATGCTCAACGTCGAGTGCAGATTACTCGTCCATCTCCACAAGTTTGAATGGGAAATTTCCCGCTTCCAAGTGTGCTTATCACTTCTCTTCCAACCACTCGCCGCTTACCCAACTTTTCAATGGGCTGATCAAAGTTGGGGATGGGGGAGGGCGGGGAGTTCACGGAAACGCGCAGCGTCCCCGTCTCACGGCTCCCATGGACACATCAGCTGATACAGACTGGGAAAGACATCATCGCATCTGCCGCTAAGAACGCCAGCGCCCTGCTGCCAGTCCGGAGAGCGATGTCCAGTGTTAGCCCCTCGGGCCGTGGCTGCTGCGGCGTCTCTGCACTGTTGCTACTAACTGCCGTGCTACAACGGTAGCTAAAGTAGCCCCGGTTCTGACGCGCAGTGAAAATAAAGCGATATCACAGGGCCAACTGCCGGTAAGGTCCAGGACCGACTGCCGGTAACGACTAGGACTGACTGCTTGACGCCTCGGACGAGATTGTCTTCGACAGTCCTTTAGCCCGTTTGTCCCTTAAATAATTCAATTGAAGATGTTAGTCAGGATGAAGATGGCTGAAGGCATGGCACAGAAGGCTGTTGCCAACTGAAACGAATTACCATTACAGTCAAAACACTCCAAGAGGTGCCTTCGACTGAGTCGGGACTTGGGCCAAAGAGCAGCATCGCTCCTGGATCAGTAACACGCCGACCGTCCAGCACAGCTCCTATCCAGTTCAAAGCCAGAAGGCAGCAGCTCGTCTAGTCCATACGTTCGCAGGGTCCAGCGCAGCCAAAACAAGGCCCCCTCACGGTATGTGATCAGGTCACCGGCGCCACCACAGCCGGCTTCTCACGGAATCCAAGGAATACAGGGCGTGCAGTAGCTCCCACAGAATCTGATGTCCCCACGGGCCAGAGCAGGTCTCTGAGGACCTGATGCGGACGCGGGTGCCACTAAATATCACAGGATCTGGTGGAGGCACGGGTCGCAGTAAGTCCTGCGCACGGCCTCAGCCAGCACGGAGCGGCAGGAGCGGAAGGTGGTGGCCGCGCTCAGCACGTCCGCCACCGCCTCCTCGACGGCCTGCAGGTGCGGCGCGTAGTCCCGCCGCGAGCGGAGCGAGGTCAGCCGCTCCAGCGCCGCGTACGCCTCCGCCGCCAGGCCTCGCGGCAGTCCCCTGTCGGAGACAGTGGCACGTCACAGCACCGTGTGTCCCAGTCGGACAGGAACACGTGACAGCACTCTGTGTTCCCGCAGCCGTCCACTGTCGGTCAGTAGCACGTGACAGCACCGTGTCAGAGAGATCGAGCAGCGATGGCGCCTCTCAGGTGAGGAACGATGCAGGAATGCAGCTTTGAAGGTGAGTATGAGGATTATGAAAGTAGACGGAAAAGGTAACTGGTTCACGTGGATGATCATAATAGACGCAGTTAAGAAGGGGAGCAGATGAGAAACAAGTAAGCGGAAAAGTCAAAGTTATTCAGAGTAGGTAAGAGCAGCAGAAAATGAAAATGTTATTGCGAAATGTTTCCCACACATTCCGCGGCGTTACACATTAACCCACGGCGTTGTATATCGGTCCAGCAAGGGCTGGAGAGAAACGCAACCTAGACACACAGCGCCTGCTTACGGTGCCGATGGTCCTACCATTTACTGTCGGTGGAGGATGAGCTGTCGGTGGAGAGGCGTTCCGGGGGCTCCTCCTGGCGCGCCTCCAGACACAGCGAGCCGTCGGCCCCCAGCTGCGCCAGCATCGTAGCTGCCAGGATCCGGCACAGCAGCCGGAACCTGCCGGACACGCACTAACGTCACTGGCACAGTAGCCAGATAAACACTAACGTCACTGGCACAGCAGCCAGACAAACACTAACGTCACTGGCACAGCAGCCGGAACCTGCAGGACACGCGCTAACGTCACTAACACAGCAGCCACATTAACACTAACGTCACTGGCACAGCAGCCGGATAAACACTAACGTTACTAACACAGCAGCCAGATAAACACTAACGTCACTGGCACAGCAGCCGGAACCTGCCGGACACGCGCTAACGTCACTGGCACAGCAGCCAGATAAACACTAACGTCACTGGCACAGCAGCCGGATTAACAGTAACGTCACTGGCACAGCAGCCGTATTAACAGTAACGTCACTGGCACAGCAGCCGTATTAACAGTAACGTCACTGGCACAGCAGCCGTATTAACAGTAACCTTTCTGGCACAGCAGCCGGACACGCACTAACGTTACAGAACAGCAAAAGCCGGAACCAGACACAGCAACAGGACTTGTCCCAGCCACGCCCCCATGCAACAGAGCCGTCTGGGCACGCCCCACCGCGGGGCCGTCCACACATGAGGGGACGAGCTCTCAGCTTGATTTCACTTCCACTGTCCATGTGACGCCTTTTGGCGAGATTCTGGCTGACCGTGCTACCGCAGCGCCGCCCTGGCGGCCGACAGCGCTGACGTACTCTGGCGAGAGCGGAGACCTGCGTCCCAGTCCGATGGCACCCAGCAGGCCGGTGGCGTCGCGGTCCTCTCCCCAGGCCTGCAGGGCGGCGCCCAGCGCACGCACGTGCCGACACACCTCCGGCACCTGGCCGGCGTCAGCCTGCCGCTCCAGCAGCTGCAGACTCTGGTCCAGTAGCAGGCACAGCTTCATCTCACAGGAGCCGCTGCCGCGCACAGAGGGCGTTACCGGTGCTTCTTCGCACAGGAGCACTGACGCGTAAATGGACATCTCTCAGCTAATACATTGGAGATGCCCTTTTTTACTTAGGGCGACAGTGCAGCTCCCGCGTCAAACCAAGGGTGTTTGAAGCTATCGATAATCAGCTGTGCACGCATTGTGGTTGTCAAATGTATTCATCCGTGACAAAAAGCAAGTAAATTGGAAATATCTACAAAAATTCACACGTCCCACGACCTTGCGCTATTTTGTTCGATTCCACCCAATCAGCGCAGTCAGTCGGTCCCTGGCCAGTCCCAACGCAAGTCACTAGACACTGCTGTTCAACAGATTCAACGGACCAAACGCCTGACTGATTCATCTCGCTAGACGACCGTCTGCACGGTGTCAAAGCACACACAGAGCGGGCGGGTCCGGCCGCCCACCTCAGCGCGGTGAACTCGGTGAGCCAGCTGACGACGACAGGCGTCAGCTGTTGCGGCTCGGGCCGGGTCAGCTGGCGCTGCAGCAGGTGCAGGTGCAGCACGAACAGACAGCCGGACTCCAGGCAGGCGGTCAGCAGGCGGGTCAGCGAGGTAGCCGGGAACTCGCACAGAGACGCCAGCTGCGGCCACTGGACGCCGGAGCCTGGGGCGGGGAGGGGGTGAACTGGGGAACAGGAAACACAGACACCGGGACATGTTCCGACGGGGGAGGGCAGCACTGAACAGCAGGTCTGCTCCGACAGAAGGACAAGAATCTGATTCAAGGCCGGAAAGGTTGCAGCCGGGACAATGTAGACGGTGAGAGCAAATTTTGAAAAAAGACCAATTAATGAATGCCCGGTACCCACAGAACAGCTGATTATGTAGAATTTCTTGCACCAAAGGACAATGATAAAAAACTCGGGCATAAGCATTACTGCCTATGTAACCAGGACAAGTTGACCGTGAAAATTATCATTACCGAGCGGCGTATCCACGTAAGCAAACGGCTGTCTGACCTTTGGCGAAGAGAGCCGTGATGATGGCCTCCCAGAAGGCAGCCAGGTGAGTCATGTCGTAGACGATGGTACCCGAGGCCTTCAGCATCGGACAGAGGAGCACAGCCGTACTCTCCTCCGCAACCTGAGGTCGCAACATGAACACCATAATAGGTCTTCTAAACAATAGGCGGGAAAAGGTGATACATATTACCGAACTATAACGAATTACTGCAGCTCAGTCCACTGAATTTGGTGGGATGTTCAGCTACTTGTAACAGCATGGTAATTTTGATGTAATGTACAAATTCACCCGTAGAAGGGCAAATATAATATCTCAGAAGAACGCCAAACAATGAAGTTGTCGGACAACGAGGCTGTTATTGGAAGAAGGATCAGTCAGAACCACGTGACGAAATGGCTGCTGAGCCGGTTGGAGGCGCGCCTACCATGCACTGACCCATTTGGTGATCTCAGAGGCGCAGAGTTGTTGCAGGGGCGCCGGCGCACGGCTGGAGGCGCACTGCAGCAGCTCCCGCACCAGCGCCACCGCCTCCCGGAACCCCTCGTCCGGCACCACTGCCGGGGTCCGGGTCACAGGTCACAGAACAAACCTCAGCAGCGAAGCCGCCCCCAGAACCCCTCGTCCGGCACCACTGCCGGGGTCCAGGTCACAGGTCACAGAACAAACCTCACCAGCAACGCAGCCTCCCGGAACCCCTCGTCCGGCACCACTGCCGGGGTCCAGGTCACAGGTCACAGAACACACCTCACCAGCAACGCAGCCTCCCGGAACCCCTCGTCCGGCACCACTGCCGGGGTCCAGGTCACAGAACACACCTCACCAGCGACACCGCCCCCCAGAACCCCTCGTCCGGCACCACTGCCGGGGTCCAGGTCACAGATCACGGAACACAAACGGTAAATAACAATCTTGTTTATGATACTATTGTTTATGATACTTGTTTATGAAATACCGTTCAGCGGTTATACATCAAAATGTGCGCCAGAAACATCAGCGCAGCGGAACTAGGGGAGCAAACCGGTCACGGTCCTAACGCACCTCTCGCTGCGACCACCCGACCTAATGAAGAAAAAAACTACATAACTAGAGACTCGTTTTTGGCGGTAACCGCCTCCGTCTCATGGAGGAGTCTTGGGACTCACTTTTTGCGATGACGGACTCCGTCTCGCGGAGCAGCCTAAGCAGGGTGCGGGAGAAACCGCTTCGCTGCGTGTGCAGCAGATTTTTGTGGCGCGCAGCAGTGTTGGCCAGCAGACGAACCACGGCAGAGATGTATGCGGCTCGCTTCTGGCCGGTCTCAGGGTGCAGCAGCGTCGCATCCGCCACGTGTCCGGCAGCCACCTGCAGAAACCTGCCGAGAGGCGGTCCCGCCCACCATCAACAGAGCGGCAACCCACAGAAACCTGCCGAGGAGCGGTCCCACCGACCATCAACAGAGCGGCAACCCGCAGAAACCTGCCGAGAGGCGGTCCACCGACCATCAACAGAGCGGCAACCCGCAGAAACCTGCCGAGAGGCGGTCCACCGACCATCAGCAGAGCGGCAACCCGCAGAAACCTGCCGAGAGGCGGTCCACCGACCATCAACAGAGCGGCAACCTGCAGAAACCTGCCGAGAGGCGGTCCAACCATCAACAGAGTGGCAACCCGCAGAAACCTGCCGAGAGGCGGTCCCACCGACCATCAACAGAGCGGTAACCCGCAGAAACCTGCCGAGAGGCGGTCTAACCATCAACAGAGCGGCAACCCGCAGAAACCTGCCGAGAGGCGGTCCATCGACCATCAACAGAGCGGCAACCCGCAGAAACCTGCCGAGAGGCGGTCCACCGACCATCAACAGAGCGGCAACCCGCAGAAACCTGCCGAGAGGCGGTCTCACCGACCATCAACAGAGCGGCACCCCGCAGAAACCTGCCGAGAGGCGGTCAAACCATCAACAGAGCGGCAACCCGCAGAAACCTGCCGAGAGGCGGTCCCGCCGACCATCAACAGAGCGGCAACCCGCAGAAACCTGCCGAGAGGCGGTCCACCGACCATCAACAGAGCGGCAACCCGCAGAAACCTGCCGAGAGGCGGTCCCGCCGACCATCAACAGGGCGGCAACCCGCAGAAACCTGCCACAGATGAAGTCACCGTCACGCAAAAAAGCACAAAAATAAGGAATAGATTGAAAGATGTGTATGTGATGGCCGAGTTCCTTTATAATCGTCATATTAGCCGTTTATGCGACAAATAACCAGAATTTAAATATATAAGTGGTTGTGTAATAATACAAAGTATTTGACCTACAAAGGCACATTACTGCAGCTCTTTTAACCTAAACTCAATGTATAAAACTACTGTTCTCGAAAGAAATAAGCCGCTCTTAGCGAAGGAAAAGGGGCGATTTTTTCTTCTAATTTGGCTTTGCTTATAAAGGAAATAATGGAAAAGAATACTAATTCACGGTTAATAGGCGCACTGGAGAGGGGTTTGGCGTCAACTTACAGTCAAAACTGAAACAAAACATCAGGGCACGTAAAAACATAAGCTGGCTTTGTGCTCCCTTCCACCGTTGAAGAAATTGCCGAATACATATTGATAGAAGGTACTAAACCGCACCATGACTTTTTCAACAGCACAGAACACGAAATCACGGGAACACGACAAAAGACCTCGAGCAATGCACAGTAACAAAGCCATTGAGTGACTCATCAGGCCTGATGAGAGAGCAGGGCAAGGCTAAACCCAGTGTTTCTCAAAACCTTCACCGTTACCTCGAATGACGATAATTTATGGGAAAACACCGTTGACGTAAGCCATTAAGGTGACAAAAGCGGGGCGCATCCACCACCCGTTCACCGTGAGAACAGTAAACCGATACATTGGACAGAATCGAACAGTTTTCTTTTCCATGGGTGGGGAGTTTTCTCCCCTCCCCTCCCGTTCGGAGATTTCTGAGGTTTCGAGGTTGTTTTTTTCCGAAGTGGCTGGAAAACGGCAGCGCGCAGTGCCATCGTGCTTGCCAAAGAATTTCCTTAATTCTCTTTGCATTGTTAGCGTAAATCTCAGGTCAATGTCATGTCAGGTCACGTTACCTCACCTCCCAAAATGTTTCAAACGACAGTAGCGTGAAAACTTAATTTATTAATCTGAATTCATAGGACATAATATGGTCGCGATGATGCAGCAGAGTAGCGCAATGGGTGATATTTCATATATCCATGACCTTAGACGTTTTTCAGCAGAAATGTCTCAACCAATTAAAAAACGTGAACATATGTCAGTGGCTCATTCCCGCAACTGCAGCTGAAAAAATGACCTGCTGCCTTTGGCAAGTCATCTGAGATAAAGCAATTAGTTTTTTTATAATCCATTCAATACCATTCACCAAAGGCAGTTAAAACATTAGTTTCATTATCATTGTGTTTTTATCTCTGCCAATCGAATAATGTACATTATGACCATAGTAGGTCACTTTGGGTAAATTCATTGACCTGAGGTCCGGGCAGCCTTTGCATTTGGCATAGCAAGGTAAAAGCCACTTAGCACTCGATTTTTACTGACAAGAGGACGACAATAGTGTTAAAATAAATGTCGCGTCCTGTTAGGTTAGGTTCGAAAGCTATAAGCGACCGAGTAAACACCATATAATATTGGTAACGCGCCGTCTCGACCTCGATTGACCTCAACGTGAACTTAATCGAAACATGGTAGGCACGGTAGATTTGTCCTTCAATAGCTTTCAAATGACCATGCAAACGTTGTTCTTTTTGTCCCTTAGGCGGAACAAATAGACGGAAATAGAACCTGCGTCGTCTTTTAGCTAGAAGGTTAAATTAGAATTCCTAACTTTTAGTAGCCTAAGATCCTCTAGCAGCTGATCTGACCCAAAATTATGTGCCATTGTGATACAGACCAATGCAGGAGCTTTGGAATGCAGTTCGGAATTTGCCCGGCCTGAGATAAGCAAGGCTTAGCAGTTGTTTAGTACAGGTTTAGAGGTTTGTTTAGTTGTTTCCAAAGTGGTATTCTTTCGATTTTTCATCGGCGGAATGAGGTAGTGCAGAAGTTCATATTTCACAAAAATTACTTACCTGTGTATTATGCGTGTTTTTGAATTGTATTTTTAAATTGTAAATATAACGGTTTAGTAAGAACACCTCATTTCAGCAAGTTAAACCCATTTGAACTCTGATGATCTCACTATTGAACCGACAAAGAAATGACTCCGGGCACAGCGATAAGGTACAGGACGAGCCTTCAATGGCTTTTTCTGTGTCTTCTCATCCCTCTTAGTTTTCAAGTTAAGGGGGTTGTTTTCTTGTCCCCACGACGACAAATGTAGCTTATATCCACCAACCAGACAAAAGTTAATCGATACCTGTCAGCTCTATTCGCTTCAGTACCTTACGGGCGAACCAAATCCGGGAGTCTTCATTATTGAGAAAATTTCCACAATTTCAGCTTGCTTTTCCAGTCGTCAATTAATCGCAAATTAAGAGAAGAATAGATGAAAACGCTCGCGCGGGAGCCATATCTCACGCCGAACGCGACAAAGCGGCGACATTGTTCTCATTTTCCCTCTCCTCTCGCCTGGCGGCCACGCTCGCCCTGCCTGTCGCAGTTTTCCGTCCGTCCCTGCAGCGGTGCACCGGCGACAGTTCACAAACACGCAGGGAACAGTTCCCGGCACGGGTCGTGACTGCAGCGGCGTCAGCCTTGAGTCTCAGCAGCAGCACAGGTCGGCTCCTCTCAGCGACAGAGCGCGTGAACGCCGAACATGCCTCGTCACGGACAGAGTGTGCGCCTGCCGGTCTCTGAGTGAAAGGAGCGAGGGCGCGCGCTCAGCCGCGTGGCCAGGCGTGGAAACCATTGAGCAACACCCGGACTTCACGTCTGTCTGTCAGCAAACAACGGAATAAGAGAGGTGAAGTGAACCAGGGATGGAAGCGCAGGTGAAGGGCAAGCCAAAAAATACTGTCGGCACAGCATCTCCCCTGTAGCACCTCTCATCCGGGACTAGGAACACAGACCTCACTCCACCCGGAGTTCACATATATGAGATTGGAGGGCCTCATGTCGGTCAGTCAGCCTCAAGCGACGACCGTCGTTGCAATATTGAATCTCCAACGAGCGGAGCAATGGTTCGACGAAGAGCCTTCACGTTGAAAGCCTTTCCAAAAAGTGTAAACAGCAAGCACCACGCCGTGCAATGTGAAGACTGAGGTTGGAACGCAAAGTAAAAGCAATGCGGTGTAAACAACTTCGAGCTCCGAATGCAACTCAGCGAACCTTCATGTTGAGCTGAATTTGCATTGCGCCTGTTTGTTCGCGTTCCTGGAGTTGCGATGTCCGACGGGGGTGAGAGTCTGATCACTGCACCATACCAGTTGTTTGTTATTTGAGTTTAAGGGCGCGCCAACCAATGTGGTCATATAGCGCCCATTTCGGTTTCGGCTACGTTCATAGTCAATTGGATATCAGTAAAGGTAGGTTAAACTTGCTTATCTAATGATCTACAGGGTGTTTCAAAAAGAATGATATTTTTTAAATGGTCAGTAAAGTACTAAAAATCCATCAAATCCGTCCACAAAACACTCATTTTAATGGTAAATTGTAGGACATTTTTATATAAATATGTTTCATTTGCATCACATGTTTTCTCTCGTCTTAAATGTACTCGGAAAATGGTGCAAGAAACATCATATATGCCCGCTTATATTTGAGAAAACGGAACTTGCAGCACTAAGGCTTCAGCACACACAAATGGCACGTGAGCATGCACATCAAAAGCAAAAGTCTCAGTAATATTACAAGTTAAAAGTTTTTGGCTCAAGCTCCGTATGGCCCATTGGTTTACCTTCCATATGAATGACTGGATGCGGCGGACACAGCGCAAAAGACCCCACTGTTCACCGCAGAACAAGGGACATGGACCAATTGGGGATTGCTTGCTTGGACGCGAGCTTTCCCAAGCTTGAGAGGTGTTTTTTTAATTAATTTCCAGAGGCAATGTGCATGTGGACTGAGACGTACCATAGTGACGATATCATGTTTGCAGTGCCATTGGCGTGATACTTGTCACGTGATACGCACGTGATTTCTACGAACATTTTCGATGAAGGCAAGATAGACAGTATTTTTCAAGTCATTTTTAAGACTACTTTTTACTAGCAAAAATATCAAAACAGCTATCAAAATACGAATAATCGTAAATGTCCCAAAATCATCTTTCGATTGATATGTAAATCATACCACAGCAACCAATTTATAACCGCATTATGATCAATTCAAAAATATCATTCTTTATGAAACACCCTGTAGGTGAGAAACAAAGGCCAACAGTCTTGCGTTAAAAAAGGTCACAAACTTTGTCTACTGCTTAACCAGGGTCATATATGAGCATAAAACCAATGACTTTAAGAAATGACATAACGCGCACAACCATGTCTGAATCTCTGCCAATCAGATCAGTCAGCGTGAACGCTCGCTGCCGATCCCCAAACCGCTCCTTTCTTTCCCTTGCGTATCTGGGACATGAGACCAACACATGTTTCACGGAGAGAGGGGAGCCGCAGCGACGGCAAAGTGGTCGCGCGTCCCCGCACAACCAATATCGATGGGTGGCAAGTGTGTGACCGGTACGAAGCCGGCAGAGGGGCAACCTCTGCACCAAACCAGTGCAGAATCAACATGATGTTAGAGATGCCGCAAGATGCAGGGTAAGGCACCGTCCCGCCGCTTTATCCAATGAGCAAAAAAAGTACAGTGCGTTGCAATTTAAGGAAACATAGAATATATCAAAGGTGAACGAAGTTGTCGGTCCTTTTCACGACGAAGCCCGTTGATGTTTTGAACAGCTACCCATACACCAACTGAGCCGTCACAGGTAACCATGAAGTATTAAACAGAGCTTGGCGGGCCGCTGAAACTAAAAACAAAGCAGGATCCGGGGAGAGTCTGCTAATCAGTCTTCAACAGATTTAGGAAGTCGTGTCCCACTCTGACCCAGAGTCGCCACCTGCCGGTCAATCTTAAAGGGAATGTGGTGCCTTGGTCGAATCCTGGAATTTAGTGTAATTGGGGGAACTTTTAGCCAAAATCATGGAAGCGTCCATGAGTTCTCTGAAAAATGTACAATACGCTCAATATTTTGATTTTTTAAATGCTAGGGAAAGAAGGAAATATCTGCCTGTGGATGATGTCATGATCTGGCAGCCACTACCATATTTAATAGGCTTCAAGGGCTTCGATTGGCTGACACTCATCTTGACGTCAGCATATGTCGTCACACCAACAACTGAAAACTGTGGTCTGCCGCTAAGGGTACATGTAGGGTACATTTCAGGTAGTTTTTAGCTTTTCACTACGGAAATTTTGAGTTTCAAGACAAATGATATATAGAGTACCGGGTTTCCCGGCATGCTTTACAACTTGGCTATCTCAGTTAAAATCACGTTATAAAGGTGCCACATTCCCTTTAAACTCTAAATCTAGCGGTGCCATGAGACAAGACCGTGCTGGGCCTCCATCTTCCCTCACTCCGGAGGCAGAGTTAACCGACAATTTATCGGTATCCGGGATTACAACAAGGGCCCGTCTGCGGCCCGGCATTGACCTCGATGTAAGGTCACGGACATACCTCGCGCACGCACTTATTGGTCGGCATCAACAACACTCGACCTCTGTGTTTACGCAGAGCTGTTATGGGAGATGAATTCCCGCAACATTGTACATGATCGTACCATTCGAAGTGTGAGGCGTTCCTTGCCGCCGCGATCTCGTGCCTGGCTCCGCCCCTGCCGCCCACTTCCGTCAACAACTCGGCACGCGTCGTGCAGCCGAGGCGGGAGGCCGGCCGGGCCCTGAGCGGGCGGCGTTCGCCCCTCCCACCTCACAACGCATTTCCCACGCCTGGATAGCGCGATGACGCCGATCGGCAAAAACGGCTCGGGCCGGGCTGCGCTGGGGCTGGCAGCCGCGGCGGCGGCGGAGGCGGCGTGCGCCAAGGCCACGGGACCGGTCCCGCTCGCCACACGTGCCTCCGTGCGCGTCCCCAGCAGCGCGGCGGCCGGGCAGTCAACAGCGCGGCGGCGGCGGCGGTCGGCAGCTCCCCAGCAGCACGTGCGATGAGGTGGGCGCGGCTGGTGTGGGGTGCGGCGGCAGCGCTGGCTGTACTGGCAGCGCTGGTGTCGGCCGCGCAGACGGAGGGCGTGCGAGTGGTGCTGGGCGATGTCAGCAAGCGAGAGGTCACCCTGCAGGTCACCAAGACCAACTCCAACACCACACGGGTGAGGCCAGCAGTGCAGCGAGTAGTGCAGCGCTGTGGAATGCGCAGAGGGAAGTATGACCCATAAATGAACAAAGTGGTTGGCGTGCCATAATTCCTATATTACTAAGGCATCAGAGAAAATGCACAAGCTTCACCCACGTGCTCTAGCTGGATTTCAGTGTTTTCCAAGATTTCTCGGTAAAACTTTCACAAATATTTAATTGCGTCTCACGTGCTCACAAATGTAAGAAGAGATATATGTTACCGGAAAAGCACACACACTTAAAATACCACCATTTAGCCCGGTTGAAAGGGCTCAACCAGTATTTCAACAGTTCCTACGCTAGTTTAGCCCCTTAGCCACCCTTTTTCCACCAAATGGCCTATATCATTGATCGCCCAAAACCGCGATACCTGTACACTTAACCACTTGTTGGGTCAAAACATCACAGCGCCTGAACAGCTCCAAAGATCCCAATTGTGCCAGCCATAGGCCAAAAAGACGGTTTCAGCCGCGGATTCTCAGTTAATGACACTTGTTGCACAGGTGCTAGCTGCAACACCTAGGGTAGTCAAGCACTGCGCTTCCTTGCGCCATCTTGGCATGGGAGACAGAGCGGGGCGGGGAGGGGGCGGGGCGTCGTGCCCCTTTCTTGGATGGACCAGGGGCATCACTATTGAGTTGTCCTCTCCACCCCCCCTAAGCCGGCGAAGATAGCAGTGATGCGGCGCGTTCTCCGGACATTAGGAAACGGCTATGGCTTTAAATAATTGTTCACAATCCACGAACCTTGATAGTGAACAATTTATGTCGTTGTTTTTTAGATATATTACGTTTTACACATAAACTCTCAAATTCATTGTTGGAAACTCCGATTTAATTTGGTAAAATCCCCATCCTCTTAATTCCATTAACCGAATTGCCCGAATAGAAATCTGTTGAGAAGACAAGGGGTGTTAACATGCTTCCATCATTGACAAACCAAGCAGTCTTAAGCAGCTAACTTTGCCGGTGTAAAAATAATTGAGGTACTAACTTCAGACTAGTACCAATTTAAGTCTACGGCCAGAAACTGCGAAGATAGCCCCTTTTTCGGGGAAATGAATAACCGCATGTACGGCTTCAAAAGAAGAACGAATGATGTTTAAAATTGTTATTTTGTCGAGATGGCTTAGCTTTTTTAGTACGTACCTATAGGTGCTGATATCACCAATACCAGTTTCTAGAAACAATCAAAATAAAGGAAGCTAAAGATAAAAACCTACATTTTGCAAATAACTTTTTGTTAGGCCTTCCCTGTCGCCAAGAACTGGCGAGTAAGCATTTATCTCTAGGTGAAAATATGCGCTCATTTTCATTAAGGGCGAATAGGTGAGTTTCAAAAGTGATCGTTTGTTAAATTTATATTTTAACGAAACTCCAAAAAAATTTCCAGCTGATCTGGACCATATGAGGGTGCCCCCACTTGGACGAAAACATTCCGCCATCAATGTTTATCGCGTCGTTTTGTGTGACTAAGTAGGCAATACAAACTGTTTGAATACAAACAGCATCGCGGAAATCTCGAAAGGCGCTTCGATTAAAGCACATTGGTGCTTTTGTGCCGATCACTATATTTGAGTGTTCTTTTGTTTTGTTTTCGGGAAAATACAATGTATGCATGTATGTAATTATACGTCCTACTTGTCTCGATAGCTCTAGGTGCAATACAGCTGGGCCATGTCTGCGGAGCTCACCGTCTGACATTGCTAACTTCCATACACCATCGGGAAATAGTCCGTAGGTGGAGTCATGTGCTATGTCAAGAATGAGTTCCGCGTCAGGGCAAGGCCATAGGCACGCAATAAAATTAGTGCACAGGACAGTCCAAGTACTGACGCTGCATTTGGCGTTGAGCACGATTTTATGGCATTGGAACTGGAACACGTGCATCGTGTAAGTGTGCGCTTGCAACAGGAAGGTGACGCAGCCGACGAAACCGCTACTGGCCGGATATTGTCCGGACCTGCACCGAAGACCACCACTTTTCATAGAACGACGCAGGGAGAGAGATCGCGGAGTGCACGGAGTGGTCTTCACATGTGCGTTACGAAATATAGAAACTAAAATGTATTTGGGTGTTTATTTATCCCACACAAAGTTAGTTTAAAAATTCCACCAGCTAGAGATGGTGGCGTTCACAGGTAAATATTTTAAGGGTTGGCCATTTGGACCCCCGTGCAGTCTGTGACCCTCCCATGCCTGCGTTCTCAGGTGATATCAAACCTGACGCGGGCGGCGGACGGTAGCGACTTCCAGCAGATTTCCACAGAGTTCAACTCCAGCATACCAGTGGAGACCAGGCAGATCGTTTTCTCCAACCTCACGGTGGACCAAGAGTACAGGTAAGGCGGAGCAGAATGCTCTAATCTAGGAATTTAAATGTTTGGGTGGGGTAGGCCGGGCTAGTATTGGGATGTTGAAGATGGTGATGAATGGCAAGATGAAGATGGCAAGATGGGTGAAAAATGCAGACTGAAATGACCTAAGATTTGCAACGAAAGCCACGACGCAGCAGGACATGCTACCAGACAGACCCCTTTTTAAAGGGAATGTGGCACCTTGGTCGAATCCAGGAATTTAAGTGTAATTAGGGGTATTTTTAGCCGAAAATCATGAAAACGTCCATGATTTCTCTGAAAATGTACAATGGGCTGATATTTTGATTTTCAAAATGCTCCTCATAGGGTGAAAAATAAACCTCTGTCTGTGGATGACGTCATGATCTTGCAACTACTACCATATTCAATAGGCTTCAAGGGCTTCAATTGGCTGATTACTCACCGTGACGTCAGCGCTGTCGTCACACTAATTACAGCTGACAACTATGGCCACCTGACTGGGGTACATGTGGGGTACATTTCAGGTAGGTTTTAGCCTTTGTCCACGGAAATTTTGAGTTTCAAGACAAATGATATATTGAGTACCGGGTTTTCCGGCATGCTTTACAACTTGGCTATCTCAGTTAAAATGACGTTATAAAGATGCCACATTCCCTTTAAGTCACGTCCATGACACCACCAGGCTGCCTGTGAACAGTCACCGAGATGCAACAGGATGGGGGCTGAGTACACGGAAATGGGCTGCGTGGCTTCTAAGCCACAGGTTCCCAGGTTCAAGGCCCAGCGAGTTGTCTGCCAAGTACAATCGGATCCCCCAAAACTCTCTCCTGCGGGGTAGAGATGGCGGCGGCGTAGAATCATGGTATTTGGTGGGTCGCTAAACCACAAAAGTATAAAATAGCATATACAGCGGCGTCATGTTGTTGATCCTTTCACGTGCGTGTTCTTAGGAAATTGTATTGGATGGAAACTCAAAGCATTTACCGAAGCACTTATTACGACAGGCCAAACGCACTCAACAGTCGATTCAGACATCGCTGAATAATAGCCGGAGGTTTTCATGCGACAAAAATTACCGGTGTCGAGTGGATCTCGCCTGGTCTTGTGGTTTCATTTCCCGATGTTCAGACCGGAGAGGGCGAATTAGCCCGCGTACCATTCGCACGGTGAGTAACCGCCCTTCATCAGTGTCTAACCCCGGCGGAGCCACAGAAAGGTCCATTAAAGGGAACGTGGCACCTCTGGTCGAATCCCGGAATTTAGAGTAATTAGGGGTATCTTTAGCCGAAAATCATGAGAATATCCCATGTTTCAGATGTACAATAAGCTCAATATTTTGATATTTAGGACGCTCCTCTATGGTAAGAAATAAAACTGCCTGTGCATGACGTCATGATCTGGCAACTACTACCATATCCAATCGGCTTCAATAGGCTGACTACTCACCGCGACGTCAGCATGACGTCACGCCAACAGCTGACAACTGTGCCCGGCTCCTTGGGTACATTTCGGGTACATTTCAGGTAGGTTTCTAGCTTTTCTCTACGGAAATTTCGAGTTCCAAGACAAATGATATGTTGAGTACCGGATTTTCCGGCATGCTTCACAACTTGGCTATCTCAGTTAAAATCACGTTATAAATATGCCAGATTCCCTTTAAGACCCCCTTCAGCTAATACTCATTTAGTAAGTGTGCCTGTTGGAGCGAATACACCAGAATAGCTGTCTTTAGCCTCTGGTAACGGGCCAACACCAGCTGTTCGACTTCAGGGAGGGCGCTGGCCACCATGTGACAGCCACCGCGCGTTTTCAGGGCGTGCAGCAGCGAGAGCGATGCGTCTGACACCGTCTCCGACGTCGGCTGCTTCAAGTTCCGGACGTTTTCGGAACGTTCCGCCTCCAAAGGTCAGCAGGCTTCACTCTTCGCTGCGCAACCCACCAGACACAGTGTTCACCGCCGCAGGTCGGCGTGGACAACGTGACTGATGTGCTGTGCTGACGTTATGTGCTGCCACTACAACTAGTTTGGATTGCGACTATTGAGTAGTACAACGCTGGATTCGAACCGCCCCCGCTGGTGGAGAACGGTCAGCGCCAACACCCCAGCGCCCGGTCTGGTGGATGCTCCTTTCCTATTGTGGCCTCCAGCAGACATCATGATCTCCGCACCTGCCAACGGCCAGCTTCCTCTCAGCAGCATGCGCCAATGTAACATGTGGAACTAACGACCCCAGAACGGCAGCGCATCGATCGATCGCATGACCGCGTGCATTCCTAGTCGCCGCGTCATTTGCATATCCGGAAACACCCACTCAGGTCACCAGCGCTCGATTGGAACCCACCGACACCTTCCGTCAAAACAAGATCACGGAGCGCGCGTGACTTTTGGAGTGATAACAATCCGCTTTCCAGATGCATCAGCAGATAATACACACGCAATAGACCAGGCCACGCCAACAACAGAATGGTAATTTTCTTTTTGACTAGATGAAGTCGAGGATAACACGCCACGGGTATGTCTGCCAAGGCAGTCATCGGCCGCAAATTGTCGAAGGAGGTCTACTTCGAAAGCTCTATCTCATTGATGTAACCAACTGTGCTTGCCAATGCGCAGCTTGGTAGTGTACAGTATTCTCCTCAAGATACTAAACAACCAAGTAAGTTGCTAATGCCATAGTCAATGACAGAGAGATGGGTTATCATTTGCGCCAGTCACTTGTTAAGTCCTAGTTCGTAAAAAAGGTGCAGGTAAGCACAACGACAATGATTGACGTCAATCCACAGGGCCGGACAATACGGGAAAATGCTGGACCGACGATCGCAATTTAATCCGCACAATTTTATTCATTGTAATTCGTTCATTGCAATAAATATTTGTTAAAGCAAGGAAACGCCTTCGTTTACCACTATGGAAC
Source organism: Lepas anatifera (assembly GCA_034440635.1). Taxonomy (NCBI): domain Eukaryota; kingdom Metazoa; phylum Arthropoda; class Thecostraca; family Lepadidae; genus Lepas; species Lepas anatifera. Next base: position 46,740 of record JAOTON010001623.1, on the reverse strand, counting down.
AGATCAGAACCGAGACAACTCTTTAAAGAAGTTAGGACTATAGCAGTCGACTGTGGCACAAGTCACCATTCCATCAGCCTGTGTTGCGTGTTGAATCACGAATACGTGACCAGTAGTTCGTCACCGATGAGCCGCGAACTCAGGTGCCCAGTGTCTACAGATTCAATTACAGGAGCTGTGCTACCAACAACAGCGTAATATTTAAACAGGGGCGTCGCCACCGGGGGGGCAGGGGCCTGCCCCCCCCACTTTTTGGCCAAAAATTTCCTGATCTCAGTCAAAATGGGAGAAAACCTGACATTGTTATAACCATCCGCTACAGAAGGCAACGAGGAGCCCAAATTCGAACAGTATCTAGTCCTAACGTGGAAAGTTTTTTTGTCAGCGTCAGTTTGAAGTTTGGCTGCCCCCCTGCCCCCCCAATTTTTGCCGATGGCGACGCTTATGTATTTAAAAGTCCAATACGGGATAAAATCTGGTAACAGTCGTACATGACAAGCCTGTCGTACATCGTAACACTCGTAGCGAAAGCCTCGGAGATGGCCATCGTGACAGTGTGTGCCCCGCAGGCGTGGTAGCGGCCGTGATAGCGGCCTGCGTCTTTATAGCGGTGGTGGCGCTGCTGTACATCGGCTACCGCGCCGTCCGCCGGAGAAAACACTCCCAGACCATGGTGGTCAACTCTAACGGCAGGTGAGAAGGGAGAAAACACTCCCAGACCATGGTGGTCGACTCCAACGGCAGGTGAGAAGGGGAGAAAACACTCCCAGGCCATGGTGGTCGACTCCAACGGCAGGTGAGAAGGGAGAAAACGATGCCAGACTATGGTGGTCAACTCTAACGGCAGGTGAGAAGGGAGAAAACACTCCCAGGCCATGGTGGTCAACTCTAACGGCAGGTGAGAAGGGAGAAAACACTGCCACACTATGGTGGCCAACTCTAAAGGCAGGTGAGAAGGGAGAAAACACTCCCAGGCCATGGTGGTCAACTCCAACGGCAGGCGAGAAGGGAGAAAACACTCCCAGACCATGGTGGTCGACTCCAACGGCAGGTGAGAAGGGAGAAAACACTCCCAGGCCATGGTGGTCGACTCCAACGGCAGGTGAGAAGGGAGAAAACGATGCCAGACTATGGTGGTCAACTCTAACGGCAGGTGAGAAGGGAGAAAACACTCCCAGGCCATGGTGGTCAACTCTAACGGCAGGTAAAAAGGGAGAAATTACTCCCAGCCCATACTGGTCGACTCCAACAACAGGTGAGAATGGGGAGGAGGGTGGGGGGGGAGTGCAGGGAGAAAACACTAGCAGGTCATCGTGGCCAACTCCAACGGCAGGCGACAGGGGAGAGGACGGGAGAAAACACTCCCGGACCACGAGGGTCCACTGCCGCGGCTGCAGTCATTAATATCGGGAAACGGACCAGTGGAGACCAGCAACCGTATTAGTTCAGACCGACTACTGTTTAAAGCGGGGAACGGTTCGGACCCCGAGAGCTGAAGTCCACTGTCTCGGACTGAAGCTGACGATGCCTCTGTTGAGCGGCAGACGATAGCTGGCGAAACACATCCAATACTCTGAAGGTTTGGAGGAGAGGGAGGCCAGCCCTCACAGCTCCAACAGCCCTGCTTCCTTTCGTCAGCCCGGCGAACAGCCCGGCTGACCTTTCGTCGGCTCCCACTCCCCGGCTGTTTGTTTTGAGTGTAATCTCTCTGGCGGCGCCTCTTCACCTCTGAAGTGCAGCGCTGTCAGACGGGCAGCTCGGCGCACGGCGATGCAGCTCTGCCCACCGAGATAATCCGCACAGGCTCCCCAACCCACCCAGGCAAGCCCACCGGCCCTGCATACCATCTGCATAGCCTTAGCACTGCAGACGCCGGCGCCCGGCCCCGATCCCGGAATTGTCCTAACGGTCACTGACGGACCGCCACGCGACCGCACCGCAAACACGACAACGCGTGTCCGCGATCGCCACTTAGCCAGGCACGATCAAACTACGCAGTGTTAGGCGTCATACGCCACGTGCTAATGTAAGGCTTTGCGTTGCATACTGACGCGTCTGCTTTCACAGGTCACACGGGGTGGAGAACGCAGCCGCCGAGATACCCGTCGCGTAGTAGCTGCTACCAACGAGAGAGCTGGGGAAAGACGCTCTGCCAACTGAAGGAGGGGAGGGCGTTCTCGCCGCTAGCGACCTCGTGTGTACCCCGTCTTCAGATTTTAAGGGTGTGACAGTTTCCCGCAGCAGGAAAGTGCCATGTCAATAAGCCGCTTAGTCAGGCGTGTTGGACATGTTCGCCAAGTGACACGTACCCGCAAGTGGAAATGAAATATTTTCGTACAAGAGTAGCCACTTCTGTACTCTCAATATTCCCATCTATAAGCGTCGAAAGTACAGTTGTAGAGACCAGCTCGGTCTCCACGTGCTTCAGGCTGTTTCTTTAAAACAATATGTCGGCGGCACAAACTGTATGTAGTATGACGCCAAACGTCCGAGACCAAGAGCAAGTGCCGTTACAAGTGATGAACGAAGTAGGCATACACCACAGAATAGGTTACACAACAGCATGAGAACTTATAGCAAAATGAAGTCACAGAAGGTCTCGAGCGTGTGAGCAGTTTTACGTTGAGACAGATCAGGTCTCCATTACAGACACATGGAGCTATCTTCATTTGTAAATTTCACTATCCCCTGGATGCAAGTTACCTATTGATTGACTCCGAAGGAAAGGAGAGGTCTACAGAAACGCTTTCTAATATCGATATGCCATAAATTTCAGGGACTGTTTTTTCTTAGTGTAGTGGACAACTCATTATAAAGTTAGCTTTGAGAGTATGTACCTCTGCACTTCACTATTTACCACGTGAAGCTTGGAGACACGCGCTACCAAGTTATAACATGTAAGTTGTAACAGCCTTGTTGTTATAACATGTATGCGCGCATGAATTCAAACATGCAATAACGATTCGTGTATGCTTAGTTCTTTGGCTGCTTTGCAAATACAGTTCCACGAGGTTTAACTATCACGAGGTTTAACTATACTAAACACGAGGTTTAACTATCGCAGAGCCATGGAAGGGTCAACTTCACACCAAATACTGAAGTTGGCCGGTGAAACAACACTACTTTCAGCCCAAATCACTCCCGCATGTGCCTCAGTTTTTCTCTGTAGCACGCAAAATGACCGCAACTAACAGCTAAGCCTTCCCCATCAATATGTGTGTACAACACTCTTTTTTAAAGTTGAAGTATTTCACTCTGTTTAGCAGGACTGACTGGAACACATGCATCCAGGGGCAGACGCAGACCCTAGTTTTGGGGGAGCAAACCCATGTGTCGGGGGGGGACGTGCAATTCGGAGGCTCGACAGACCTAGTATAAGCTACCTCTCCAAGTACATGATCGCTCTCCTGGGGGGGGGCGAAGATCTTTTGCTCTACAGACCTAGTGTAGACACCTTTTTGCAAAAATTTCTCCGGCCTTTGGGGGGCGAAAAGATAGTTTGCCCCCCTCCAGCGCTTTGGGGGCCATGGCCGGAATGCCCCCCTGCGTCTGCCAATGCATGCATTCACACACCGTGCGTGCCAGTCCCCGCTCGGTGCCAGAGTGCCGCCCTTAGATGGAGGACAGACAGGGGCGGATCCAGGGGGAGGGGGCAATCTGGCCATGCTCCAGAAGGGTTCTAATTCTACCCGCTTTTAGTCCATTTTTGCCTACTTTGTCTAAAACACTACGTGACTTCCTGAGTTGCCCCCCCCTCCCCTCCACCCCTCTGAAAGTTTAATACAGACCCGCTACTGAAGACGGGACAGGATCAGACATCTGCCACTCCCTTCTTCTCAGAAAAGCAACGGAACGCTCACACCAGCCCTCACAATAGTGGGACTAGTTTTCTTAATTCAATGACATGTTCCCTACAGGGAATGTGGCACCTTAATAACGTGATTTTAATTGAGATTACCAAGTTGTAAGGCATGCCGGAAAACCCGGTACATCATATATGATTTGTCTTGAAATTCAAAATTTCCGTGGAGAAAAGCTAAAAATCTGCCTGAAATGTACCACAATTGTACCCCAACCAGGCGGTCACAGTTGTCAGCTATTTGTGTGACAACAGCGCTGACTTCACGATGAGTAATCAGCCAATTGAAGCCCTTGAAGCCCATTGAATATGGTAGTAGGTGCCAGATCATGACGTCATCCCCAGACAGAGGTTTTTTCGCCCTAAACGGGCATTTTAAAAATATAAATATTGAGCTCATTGTACATTTTTCAGAGAAATCATGAATTTTGTCATGATTTTCGGCTAGAAATACCTTTAATTACACAAAATTCCTGGATTCGACCAAGGTGCCACATTCCCTTTAACGCTACAGCTTTACAAGGTAAACGTATGTGGTTGACAGAAGTTTTTAGAGATTGCCAAGCTTATGATTAAGAGCAATGATTGAGCTGAGCAGCCCCTGACGGTGTTGCAGCTATCGAGAAGACTTTGCCAAACAGTCCTGGTCTCTCGCCATCCTCGCATTTCTGGCAAGTCAACGTGTCGAAATGCCTCATGGGGGTGGTACCAAAAACTCAATACTTGCCGGTGTGTGAAGGTGCCCCAAATCCCTCCCATCCGACCAACGCTACCTATAGGGCCAAACGAGGCTTCTTGTCTGCCAGCCTCAACACACGGAATATATAATTTAAAGACCGACATGGATAGGAAACATATTAAATATGGCACGGACGACTGATATATTCAGGCTACCAAAAACGTGACCATTGAAAGCAAACGCACGTTTAAGTGATCCGAATTTATCATCTTTCGCGATAAACATGCATCGACTGCCAAACCAGGTCTGACCCAAGCAAGCGAGATTTCATCAAGAAAAATAGCATTACGAGACGAATGTATGACCAGCCTCCATGTCCTGACCCACTTCCAGAACATTCAAAAAGACTTCACAGCGTGCAAACGAGCTTCTGCTCAGCTCCGCGCATTGCGCTGCCATTTCCCTCCGCTCAAAGGGTAGAGGCTTATCCACAAAACTGGACGCCTCCTCCACAGCGGAGTTCAGTTCCAGGGAGGCACGGCCTGCTTACGGTTAGCCGTACCATCCGTTTTAATGGTATTTTTCACAGTTCTCGGCTACGGAATCGATGGGCTGGGATAGTCGAGAACCCAGTCTCACCATCGTCACTAGCATCACCAGCCAACGACGACGCGGTGTGGAGCTTTCCAGTCTCTCAGCCTGAACTGCTCGGTAGCACAGGATAATACTAATTACACAGACATATATACTAATGAAAAATAATTAGGCAGGTATATAGGGCGTTGGTACAAGCGGCACGCATCAGGAGCACTCAGCCAGGTGCCAGTCTGTACTCACCCCATGAGTGCCACGTCCACCGGCTCGCGTGCCTCCGTCTCCAGCACCGAGGACGGCTCGCACGACATCACGTACCAGCTGAGCACGCGCTTGTAGGCGGCGGCGTCCAGCAGGTGCCAGCTGAAGGCCTCGGCCCGACTTAGCAGCAGGAACAGCGCGCCCGACTGTCGCGCGAGAGATGGCGCCGGGTTAGACAGTCTCCAACGGGTCAACAAACAAGGATCCGAACCTGTGAACACACAATTCTGACCAAAATCTTAAAAAATTAACAGATGACAACAGAATTTCCGCAAAAAGCAAAGGTGGCACGGTTGCGGGTGATGACATACTCTATACCGTCTAGCTCAGTTCTCACATCTTCAACGCGCCTGACCTGTCGGATTTTGGGCTCGAAGGCGACTTTGACGAGGATGGAGAAGAGACAGCCGTGCAGCCGGACGTTGGCGGAGGGACAGGCGCGCTGGTGCGCCTCCACCACCTCCTTCCAGGGCAGCTGCACCACCACCTGTACACGACGCCACGCAGCGCAGTGAGGCGCAGTGAATGACTGGAGGCATGTGCAGCCACTGTACCATCCGATACTGCCCAATATCGGAACACCGTCCACTGTCAGTCACGAACAAGACGAGTCAAGCAGTTCAGCCCCTAGTCACATTCACATTTCCCCAAAATATGCTACCCCGGTTGCCTCCGAGCGAGAGCCTTAGCACCCCTTCCAATACAGCACTTGGTCTGAGACGGCGCAGTCGCGTCCGTTTCTAGAACTTCCAACTGCTGGGCTCTAATTTTTACGCTATCCTGTGGTCAGTTTTCACGAAGGCTACTCACGAACCCCTGCAGAAGAGGCCGCGCCGCGCTGGAGCGTGCGTCCAGCACACAACCGCACGCGCAGACCAGCTCTCTTTCTTCATCTTGTGCATTCTTAATAATACCGAAAATAACAATCTGCTCTGAAAACAAGGCAGTAGACAGCAATCGACTTCACCTGTGCAACGAAGCTGTGTGCCTCCGGTAGGTAGACATCCAGCAGCTGCACGGTTCGCTCCGCGTCTGCCAGCTGGGGCTGCAGCCGGGACCACGGCAGCTGCAGCAGCTGCAGGTGCAGCTGCTGCCGCACGTGCTCCTGCACCGACGGCACCGCGTACGCGCTACAGTAGTGCTCCCAGAGGTGCGAGAGCGCCGACCGGCCAGCTGCCGGACCCGGGCAACCGAGTGATGCGGAGCCCCAACACAGGACGGACGCGTCTTATCTGCAGTTGTTCGGGTTCAGTCGTGCAGTCGTTCGTTTGGTACATTGTTAGGGCTTCGGGGCATCCCGGGAGGACAAAAACAATTAGACCGCGCTCCAAAATCTCCAAGGCTTGATAGCTCAGTATCCGAGAACAGAAACCATACTTTTTAGATAAGCTTTACACTGCATTTAACATCGTCTTAGAGGGACCACCGCCATCTTCTAACGAAAGCTTGAGGAATACATCTGCATGTTTCAAGTGCATATACGTACCAAGTCACAACATGACTATAATACAAATATAGTATAATCTAGTATAGTATAGTATATAGATAAAAATTTAGTATGGTATAAATACGTATAATATAAACATAAACTATATAAAAATAAAGATTGCAAAATAAAAATAACCAATTGACCCCTTACGTGCAAACGACGACGATCAAAATCTACGGGAGACAATCGGTTCATTTCTACTGCTCAACAAAAGGGCAAATAAAAGTCGTGACTTATCTACCCGGACACAATGTTTCCATAATCCCACACCACAGCTATCCCAGTCCCCGCCCTGGCAGTGCGCTTGCCTGGCAGTGTGCTGTGGAGCTGCATGACACAGAGGAGGAACATGTCGAGCATGGGCCGGGCGTGCTCCCCCGTCGCCCGGTATCCAGGGCGGCAGGTTCTTCTTATCGGCGGCCAGCTGCTGCAGCCAGGGGGCGCACTGCTGCCACACCCGGCGGTCGCTGAGCGGCAGCGGGGACAGCCAGGCGCCGAAGGTGTCCCGCAGCATCAGCCACAGGTCGGCCATCACTGACAACAGGCCGGGGGAGGCTGTATCAGTGGCTGTATCAGTCATAGCTCAGCCCTCGCTGATGAGGGAGGCAGAGTCAGTCACAGACCGGCCATCACTGGCAACAGGCCGGGGGAGCCTGCATCAGCACTGCACAACCTTCACTGAATAGAGATACAGACTTGTCTGCGAATAAACACTGACACGGCACTGGAGACAGCTATGACAGGCATTACCCTAAACACATTTCAGCAGCAAAGCGCGGGTACACAACAGACACAGTTACTTGTGTCGAAGTCAGACCCGTACTTACTAGTTGTACCACGCAGGACACGCAGGCGACCTGCTTCACCACTCACGCGTGTCGGAGAGAGTGCCCTGTCGCGCTGAATGACACCCATCACCGCGCTGGAGGCGACCAGGCCCAGCAGGACCGACAGTGGCGCCACGTACGGCCGGTAGCGTGGGTACAGGCCGTACAGTCCCGACTCCAGCCGCTCCGCCAGAAAGTGCGAGGAGAGCAGCTTGCACGTGTCTACCATCTGCCACAGCGGGGGTACAGGCCGTCGCGGCGGCTGCTGTAGGTGGGGGGGATGTACTGTTCAAACGGGACTGCAAACTGGCTGTAGGCAAAAAGGTGATGTTTGCGCCTTCATTGGCAGCTGCGAAAGGCACTGCGCTCCAAGACTGTAACGTTCTACATAAAAACTCCAAACAATTGGCGAGACCATCCCCCAAGGAGTTAGGCAGTCGTACATGTGCAGATCCAGAAACCGCCAATACAAAAAATAAAAGCTTAAGTCAATACAATGATCGAGTTAGTCTGCTACATACCACAATCGTATACATTTTGTGAAGCATCAGACATTCGCCGAGTTTCCGTCGTTTGAGCGGCATTGAGTAAGACTCCCTGTCCCGACATCCCGCAGCGGCCCTGTATTCGTGTTCAGTATTCACCCAAGTTTCACTTCTTGTGTGGGCGGAACGCTTTTAGAGAAACGAGATGAGTGGCATTTTTAACTTCTAAAAATCTCCGGAATATTGTCACACTTCTCCCTAACTCTATAGAGCCCCGGTCCAGACCCACCAACCGAGCGGTGAGAAGTGTGGTACGGACCTCCTGTGGCCTGAGCGCGGATGGCCGCTCGGCCAGGGAGGCCACCGTCTGGGCCCGCTGACTGGCGTCCATCTGCGGCATGAAGGTGCACGGGCCCGGTGACAGCACGTTCACGAAGTCGTACCTGTCGGCGCGGCGGGGTCCGCTGTCAGACGACTGCCGAAGGCGGGTACCAACAGCCGCTCATGGACCATCGTCAAGCCGATTCTGCATTCGGTCACACATTGAAATCACTGGCTGCCTGACGGCAAGCAACAGCTGCACCAAAACAGCGAACACAAGTCCTAAACGCCCGTAACACGCCGATCCGACAGCAGCACGGTGACCAAACACAATACCAGCGTCCCTCTGACACCAGTTTCTGTTCACCGCCCGTCCGCGGCGGCCCCGCCACAGGCCCACGCACCAGCAGACGGCGCTGAGGCGGCCCTCCTTGCTGGCCTCCAGCAGCTTGTGCAGTATCTCGCCGTAGTGCTCGGGGAACTCGTGTCGGTGAATTGACACCAGGTGGCGGCGGTAGGCCTCGTGCAGTGGAGCCGCGTCCTCGCTGGGGTTGGGGCCCAGCGCCGAGAGCGCATCCACCAGCAGCCGGATCAGAGCTGAACGCTGAGACAGCGACGGACGCCGCAGCGGCAGCCACCGGTCCAAGTCAAACTGAGGGGAGGCGGGCAGGGGTCAGCGTACTGGTACAAATAACGGAACACAGGGTGTACTGCCACAGCAGAACGGGACAGGAGGAGAGACAGGGTGAGCCCACAACTGACAGAACACGGAGAGGGCAGGGCACTATTGCAGCTGACGGGACACGGGGAGGGTCGGGTACTGGTACAGCTGAACAGACACTGAGATGGACAGGGTTACTAGTAGAATCAACGGGACACGGGAAGGGTCAGGGTACTGGTACAACAAACGGAACACGGAGTCAGGATACTGGTGCAGATGACCGGACACGGAGTCAGTGTACTGGTACAGCTGACAGGACACGGGGTCAAGGTACTGGTACAGCTGATGAGACACAGGGAGCGTCAGGGTACTGGTACAGCTGACCGGACACGGGAAGGGATAGAGTACTGGTACAGCTGACAGGACACGGGGTCAAGGTACTGGTACAGCTGATGAGACACAGGGAGTGTCAGGGTACTGGTACAGCTGAACGGACACGGGGAGGGATAGAGTACTGGTACAGCTGACGGGACACGGGGAGATCCGGGTACTGGTACAGCTGAGCCTGATCTAGTCACCCCTGAAAGGAACATCCACTGACAGATATAGATGAAGACAGTTCATGACTGAGGCAACACCTCGTACTTAAGATCATCACCGAATTAAAACAGCAAGCCAGATACTGTAGATCACCTGTAAGCACCAAACCTTATACTAGAGGAATACATAGAAGGTCAGAGACAACTTCTATTCTCAAGGTTCTCACACAAATATTCTCCTAGATCGTAGCGGCGAGATGCAGATGTTAAAAACCAAGACAATCATCCTATTTGGTTAATACTGATAGCACCAAATCATTCGGTGTATCTAGCAAACCCTATGCAATTCCTGCCCCACACCGACGTTAGCATCCCTCTGGCACCCCGTCGGCAGACTCTGACCTTGCTGAGCAGCACGGTGACCAGGCTGGACTGGTCCAGCGACACGCGTGTCACCGTGGCGTACAGGTGGATGAAGGTGTCGGCATCAGCCGCCGTCGGCGTCAGGTGCGCCGCCAGCTCCCCCACCAGCCAGCCGTTCCTCAGCGTCGCCTCCAGCAGAGCGCCGCACTCGCCCGGCTGACCCTGCACAAACGTCTGGCCCAGCAGGTCCAGGCAGGCGGCCAGCAGCTGGTTCACCGACGGACACTGCCGCGTCTCCTCGCTGGTCACGGCGATCAGGTGGTGGAACAGTCTGGCGCCGATGGTCTGCAGCCGGCGCGCCGCCGGCGACGAGGTCCGACCCTCCTCCAGCTCCGCCCGGTACCGCCGCACCAGCCGCTTGATGAAGGTCTCCAGCCTGACGGCGGCCACGCCGAGACTCTGCGGCGGGTCGTCCAGGGCGGCCCGCTCCAGCCGGCCGGCCTGCTGCCGGTTCTCGTCGATCTGGTGGTAGGTGCCGCCGTTCAGCTGCGCTGTCTCACACTCCAGCACCACGGTGGCAGGTCCGGAGCAGCGGTGCTCCGACGACGACGCCGCCCTCTCACACTGCAGTCTCTGCACCACCCGGGTGACGGCGTTGGTGTACAGCTCCGGCACCAGCTCGATGTACCGGCTGTCGAGCGAGGAGTGTTCGGCCGACAGGCCGCAGAACCACGAGGCATAGCTGGAGAGGTCGAGAAAGGCCTCTCTGAGGCCGGACACTGCACTGTCCGGACCCGCAAACAGGTTCTCGCTGAGCTCCGGAACGGGAGAGCGGAACGGCGCTGCGGCCGGCAGCTGCGCTCTGGCGTCGTACGAGCCCAGCCGCTTGATGATCCGATTGGCTGGCGTGTCGTCGCTCCGGAGCGGGGTGGAGGGCGCGCTGGTGGGCGCGCGGTGGTCGTGGTGGCTCCCGCGCCGCTGCTGCAGACACGCGTCACTGATCCTCGCCACTGCCGAGAAGTTTACGTATTCCTCCCACACAGCGCCGGTCGGCGGCTCCTGCAGCAAGTCCACCAGCTTGCCCGGCAGGTAGTTGGCCGGCAGGTCAGGCAGGTAGACCTCAGGGCCGCGCAGTCGCGGCTCCTCCAGCCACAGCGTGTAGGTGGTGAAGAGGTGCGCCACCCGCCGCCGCTGCGTCAGCTCCGAGTCGATGGCGTCTCCGTGCTGCGTGTCGGCGTGCTCCGACAGCCGGGAGTAGTGTTCGGCCGTCTCCTGCAGCCGCCGCTTGAGCCGCTTCTGGTACTGCACGTTCACCATGCCCTCCAGGAAGCGGTCTCCGACGCTGCCGAGGTCGCGGCCGGCGATGTCGTACACCCGGGCCAGATACAGAGCAAAGAAGTGTTGCCACAACGCCGGCAACAGCGGACAGTCGAGGTCGGTGTCCAGCGCCTGCTGGGCCCACCGGTACAGCGCCAGACAGTGGACCGGAGTCTGGGGCAGCCGCTGCTGAGCACACACCCGCTGTCGGAGGCAGGACGGGTCAGTCAGCGCTGAGGGACGCCTCCGCTGCCACCGCAGACGCAGAGTCCACGCCGGGGAAGACCCAAAAGACGAGCCGAGGGAAGGGATAACCAAAATACGACATCAATCTGAATAATATGGTTATTGCTAACGCAAAGCAGTCGTTTGGTTTAAAAACAGAATGGATAATGTGAAATATTTTTGAACAAATTCCGCACCATACACGTGCTTCAGCATCAACTCCTGCAGTCTGCAGTCAGCTCTGACAGGTCACAGCGCCTCAGCGGCGGCAGGGACTGACCTTCAGAGCCTGGTCCAGTGTCAGCTGTCGGTCTTCACACAGGGTGCAGATCAGGTCGTGCCAGAGCCCAGACTCTGCCTGCTCCCGCGTCTCAGCACGCAGACAGAACCAGGCCAGCCAGGGCACCTCCGGCAGCGAGGCGGCCGGCAGCAGCGGCTGCAGCGGGCCACCCGACATCCACGAGAGCAGGGAGGAGAGTCCGGCCGTCTGACGCACCCCGCTGCCTGCCTGTCGGACAACAGACACTGGTGAGGGAGGAGAGTCCGGCCGTCTGACGCACCCCGCTGCCTGCCTGTCGGACAACAGACACTGGTGAGGGAGGAGGAGCCCGGCCGTCTGACGCACCCCGCTGCCTGCCTGTCGGACAACAGGCACTGGTGAGGAGGAGAGTCCGGCCGTCTGACGCACCCCGCTGCCTGCCTGTCGGACAACAGACACTGGTGAGGGAGGAGAGTCCGGCCGTCTGACGCACCCCGCTGCCTGCCTGTCGGACAACAGACACTGGTGAGGGAGGAGAGTCCGGCCGTCTGACGCACCCCGCTGCCTGCCTGTCGGACAACAGACACTGGTGAGGGAGGAGGAGTCCGGCCGTCTGACGCACCCCGCTGCCTGCCTGTCGGACAACAGACACTGGTGAGGGAGGAGGAGTCCGGCCGTCTGACGCACCCCGCTGCCTGCCTGTCGGACAACAGACACTGGTGAGGGAGGAGAGTCCGGCCGTCTGACGCACCCCGCTGCCTGCCTGTCGGACAACAGACACTGGTGAGGGAGGAGAGTCCGGCCGTCTGACGCACCCCGCTGCCTGCCTGTCGGACAACAGACACTGGTGAGGGAGGAGGAGCCCGGCCGTCTGACGCACCCCGCTGCCTGCCTGTCGGACAACAGACACTGGTGAGGGAGGAGGAGCCCGGCCGTCTGACGCACCCCGCTGCCTGCCTGTCGGACAACAGGCACTGGTGAGGGAGGAGAGCCCGGCCGTCTGACGCACCCCGCTGCCTGCCTGTCGGACAACAGACACTGGTGAGGGAGGAACCCGGCCGTCTGACGCACCCTACTGCCTGCCTGTCAGACAACAGACACTGGTGAGGGAGGAGAGTCCGGCCGTCTGACGCACCCCGCTGCCTGCCTGTCGGACAACAGACACTGGTGAGGAGGAGGAGTCCGGCCGTCTGACGCACCCCCGCTGCCTGCCTGTCGGACAACAGACACTGGTGAGGGAGGAGTCCGGCCGTCTGACGCACCCCGCTGCCTGCCTGTCGGACAACAGACACTGGTGAGGGAGGAGTCCGGCCGTCTGACGCACCCCACTGCCTGCCTGTCGGACAACAGACACTGGTGAGGGAGGGGAGCCCGGCCGTCTGACGCACCCCGCTGCCTGCCTGTCGGACAACAGACACTGGTGAGGGAGGAGAGTCCGGCCGTCTGACGCACCCCGCTGCCTGCCTGTCGGACAACAGACACTGGTGAGGGAGGAGTCCGGCCGTCTGACGCACCCCGCTGCCTGCCTGTCGGACAACAGACACTGGTGAGGGAGGAGAGCCCGGCCGTCTGACGCACCCCGCTGCCTGCCTGTCGGACAACAGACACTGGTGAGGGAGGAGAGCCCGGCCGTCTGACGCACCCCGCTGCCTGCCTGTCGGACAACAGACACTGGTGAGGGTGGGGAGAAGGGGTCTTTTCAGCGTTTACAAGTCAGCATATATTATTTAGGACTCGATATCATAAACCTCACTTTTGGTTCTCTGGGCGACTTTGGGCATTTGACTCGATCGCTTCATCCAAGCGCATGCTACCCTCTGTAAAAATATAGCACTTGGGACCCAAGGGCACGGATAAAGGCAGAACAACTATTGTCTTCATCGGAGAGGAAAACGAATCGAATGTCTCTTTTTAAGCAAAATAGCAATGGCTTTGGCGTCAAAAATTCTTCCCAGCAATAAACCAGCATCGAGCCTCACTTCGTTTCCGAAAGGACATGTTAGGTGCATACAAAGTACGAAACAGACAGGCCAGTTTCAAAAGATTACCATCAGACCCCGAGTCCCACTTTTGACAGGCACTGGGCAGGGACGAACCTTGACCAGGTCGAACATGACCCGTTCGGCCTGCTCACGCGCCGCGCGGTTGGCGAAGGCAGCTCTCAGAAGGTTGTCGAGCAGGTACAGTAGGCCAGAGTCACGTGACCACGCCGGCAGGCAGGTTAGACACCGCAGCCACAGCATCACCAGCGGCACCGGGGAGGACTGGCCGTAACTGGAAGACAGGGTCAGGTCAGTCACAGCATCACCACAGGCACCAGAAAGGACTGAGGGTCAGGTCAGCCACAGCATCACCAGAGGCACCGGGAGGACTAAGGGTCAGGTCAGTTACAGCATCACCAGAGAAACCGGGGAGGACTGAGGGTCAGGTCAGTCACAGCATCACCAGAGGCACCGGGGAGGACTGAGGGTCAGGTCAGCCACAGCATCACCAGAGGCACCGGGGAGGACTAAGGGTCAGGTCAGTCAAAGCATTACCAGAGAAACCGGGAGGACTGAGGGTCAGGTCAGTCACAGCATCACCACAGGCACCGGGGAGGACTGAGGGTCAGGTCAGTCACAGCATCACCAGAGGCACCGGGGAGGACTGAGGGTCAGGTCAGTCAAAGCATTACCAGAGACACCGGGGAGGACTGAGGGTCAGGTCAGTCACAGCATCACCAGAGACAGCGGGGAGGACTGAGGGTCAGGTCAGTCACAGCATCACCAGAGACACCGGGGAGGACTGGCCGGAACTGGAAGACAGGGTCAGGTCAACCACAGCATTACCACAGACATAAGGCAGGACTCGCTGTAACTAACTAGTGACGTACCCATCGAATCAGAAGTGCGCCATCAGAGGCGCTCCTTGACATCAACTCTCTGTAGTTAGCGTTGCCTCCCACCCATTCTGTAGTTGGTGATATGTTCCTCGATCCAACTTCGCCGCGAGCTCATTTAAAGTCGCCGCGACTCGGACTCAGCCAAAGGGCTCTCAGCCCAGACCCTGCCCAAGGGCTCTCAGCGACGACCCGGACCCAGCCCAGATCCGGGCACAGTCCCTGTGTCTGTATGTAAAACAGGTCATTGCCATAACATACTGTTGAATACTAAGTGCAGGCTTTAACCTACTGCCCACCCCAAACCAATTGATTTGCCACCGATTAAGGCTAAAACTTAGCCCAGCCCTATCCATGCATGTTACCCTATGATACCCTATGATTCCACGCTCATGGTGAAATCTGCCCTACATGTCCCACTCTCTATTTGTAGCTGGTGACTCGCTATCCGTAGTTAGTGCCGTGTCCCTCGACATCTGTAGCATGTGACATGTCCCGCACTATCTGTTTTTGTTTTTGTTTTTTTTTGTGACGTGTTCCTCACCATCTGTAGTTGGTGACGTGTCCCTCACCATCTGTAGTTGGTGACGTGCCCCTCACCATCTGTAGCTAGTGACGTGTCCCTCACCATCTGTAGTTGGTGACGTGTCCCTCACCATCTGTAGTTGGTGACGTGCCCCTCACCATCTGTAGCTAGTGACGTGTCCCTCACCATCTGTAGTTGGTGACGTGTCCCTCACCATCTGTAGCTATTGACGTGTCCCTCACCATCTGTAGCTAGCGACGTGTCCCTCACCATCTGTAGTTGGTGACGTGTCCCTCGCCATCTGTAGCTAGTGACGTGTCCCTCACCATCTGTAGCTAGTGACGTGTCCCTCACCATCTGTAGTTGGTGACGTGTCCCCCACCATCTGTAGCTAGTGATGTGTCCCTCACCATCTGTAGCTAGTGACGTGTCCCTCACCATATGTAGCTGGTGACGTGTCCCTCACCATCTGTAGCTAGTAATGTGTCCCTCACCATCTGTAGCCAGTGACGTGTCCCTCACCATCTGTAGTTTGTGACGTGTCCCTCACCATCTGCAGTTGGTGACGTGTCCCTCAACATCTGTAGCTAGTGATGTGTCCCTCACCATCTGTAGCTAGTGACGTGTCCCTCACCATCTGTAGCTAGTGATGTGTCCCTCACCATCTGTAGCTAGTGACGTGTCCCTCACCATATGTAGCTGGTGACGTGTCCCTCACTATCTGTAGCTAGTAATGTGTCCCTCACCATCTGTAGCTTGTGACGTGTCCCTCACCATCTGTAGTTGGTGACGTGTCCCTCACCATCTGCAGTTGGTGACGTGTCCCTCACCATCTGTAGCTAGTGATGTGTCCCTCACCATCTGCAGTTGGTGACGTGTCCCTCACCATCTGTAGCTAGTGATGTGTCCCTCACCATCTGTAGCTAGTGACGTGTCCCTCACCATCTGTAGCTAGTGAAGTGTCCCTCACCATCTGTAGTTGGTGACGTGTCCCTCACCATCTGTAGTTGGTGACGTGCCCCTCACCATCTGTAGCTAGTGACGTGTCCCTCACCATCTGTAGTTGGTGACGTGTCCCTCACCATCTGTAGCTATTGACGTGTCCCTCACCATCTGTAGCTAGCGACGTGTCCCTCACCATCTGTAGTTGGTGACGTGTCCCTCGCCATCTGTAGCTAGTGACGTGTCCCTCACCATCTGTAGCTAGTGACGTGTCCCTCACCATCTGTAGTTGGTGACGTGTCCCTCACCATCTGTAGCTAGTGATGTGTCCCTCACCATCTGTAGCTAGTGACGTGTCCCTCACCATATGTAGCTGGTGACGTGTCCCTCACCATCTGTAGCTAGTAATGTGTCCCTCACCATCTGTAGCCAGTGACGTGTCCCTCACCATCTGTAGTTTGTGACGTGTCCCTCACCATCTGCAGTTGGTGACGTGTCCCCTCAACATCTGTAGCTAGTGATGTGTCCCTCACCATCTGTAGCTAGTGACGTGTCCCTCACCATCTGTAGCTAGTGATGTGTCCCTCACCATCTGTAGCTAGTGACGTGTCCCTCACCATATGTAGCTGGTGACGTGTCCCTCACTATCTGTAGCTAGTAATGTGTCCCTCACCATCTGTAGCTTGTGACGTGTCCCTCACCATCTGTAGTTGGTGACGTGTCCCTCACCATCTGCAGTTGGTGACGTGTCCCTCACCATCTGTAGCTAGTGATGTGTCCCTCACCATCTGCAGTTGGTGACGTGTCCCTCACCATCTGTAGCTAGTGATGTGTCCCTCACCATCTGTAGCTAGTGACGTGTCCCTCACCATCTGTAGCTAGTGAAGTGTCCCTCACCATCTGTAGTTGGTGACGTGTCCCTCACCATCTGTAGTTGATGTGTCCCTCACCATCTGTAGCTGGTGACGTGTCCCTCACCATCTGTAGTTGGTGACGTGTCCCTCACCATCTGTAGCTAGTGACGTGTCCCTCACCATCTGTAGTTGGTGACGTGTCCCTCACCATCTGAAGTTGGTGACGTGTCCCTCGATGACACCGGCCACCTGCTGCAGCAGCGACTCGGGCGGCACCGCCACCACCAGCGTCTTCACCAGCTTCAGGTAGCTCTGGTGGGCTGATACGATGGTCTGCAGCAGCGAAGGGAACCTGCCGGCCACATGACATCTTACTGTGAATTGAGGCTGGAGCTGGTGGCGTTAAAATAATTCATACTGACGACGTTACTAAAATTTTTGCCTGAAGCCGAGCTTTCAGGTAAAAAACAAACTTTCAGCTTCCTGAATGTAGCAAGTTCACCCCAGACTTCTCCGGATGCAGCCATCCATCAGGGCTGCCGCATGATGACAGCACGTATATCTCTCGTCCAGGAAATAAACACGGCCACAACATCTGACGCTCATACAGAAGCCTATCACCCGGCACTCACGCCTCTCGGCAGAGCTCCTCGACGTCGTCCACGAAGAGGGGCATCAGCACCTCCAGCAGGTGCGCCACAGCAGCAGGCCGGCCGATCAGCACCAGCTCACCCACCCTGGCCAGGCCGCCGGCGTACAGCCGCGGCAGACTGTGTCCCTCAGACGTCATCAGCAGCAGGGTGTACACCGCCAGAGGCTGCTCCTGCCGCACCGCCGCCTCCAGAGCCGCCACCTGGTGACGAGCGGGGTGACGTCACACTGACGTCATCTGCAGCAGACTGTGCACCGCCAGCGGCTGAGAGTGGAATGGCGTCACCAGCAGAGCTGGGGCCTGGTGTCAGAGGAGCGGCAGCGGTGTTAGCGGTACAACGCAGAATGGGGCCGGTAGCGGGGAAGACAGGCCGAAGAGGCGGAGTGGCTTATCTGGAGGGGAAGGTATATTCGAAGTCAGCCATGAGTGACAAGACTGCAGGCGGTTTTCCACTATTCTCCTGAGCAAGAATCACTATTGCTATTTACGGTATGTGTGATTATCGTTCACTGACCGAGCGCGCTAGTATCTGAGCCGATAATGAACGTCCAGGCCAGCTATAATAAACGACTGGCCAGACCCTCACGCTCTGCGGCGCGCACCTGAGGCTGGTCGGGAGTGGGCACGTCGGCCAGCGCACGTTCCGGCCGGGTCAGCACCCAGTGGGCGGAGCCGTCGGGCGCGTCCAGCGCGTGCAGACTCAGTCGCGACACCTGGCGCCAGGCCCACTCCTGGAACTGACGCTCCGGGCTCTCCTTCACCAGCGCTGCCAGCGCCCCCACCTGCACCAGATGGCAGCACAGGTCAGACCGGCCTGCACCAGATGGCAGCACAGGTTAGACCGGCCTGCACCAGATGGCAGCACAGGTTAGACCGGCC
The DNA here is from genome assembly GCA_034440635.1 of Lepas anatifera. NCBI lineage: Eukaryota > Metazoa > Arthropoda > Thecostraca > Lepadidae > Lepas > Lepas anatifera. Next base: position 28,130 of record JAOTON010001623.1, on the reverse strand, counting down.
GGCACCGGATGGCAGCATAGGTCAGACCGGCCTGCACCAGATGGCAGCACAGGTTAGACCGGCCAGCACCAGATGGCAGCACAGGTCAAACCTGCTGATGTGTATCTACTGCAACCCGGCCATCACAGCCACTCCCCGCTGCCAGGACACAACAGGACGTGGAGGGTCGCTCAGGAGAAACACCACACATGTTCGGCTCATCAGATCCCCTTCCTCCTCTCAATCTACGGATGAGGCATGCAGAGGTCAAACGTTGCACACAGCGTATGATCGTTATACGCGGATAGCAAACAAAGGTCAGCACCTAAAATTCGTTAGGGACCTACAGCTTTTGAGCTGAGTACGCTTCATACAATAACGTTAAGGACGTATGACCCCAGTGGTTGGCGCCTTTGGGTATATCTAAATAATCACCGAATCAATAAATAATTTCCCAGATATTTTTCAACCCATCGTTTATGAAATACCAGACAATTCTAATTCGTTAAGGCCCCACAGCTTTTAAATTGAGTCGCTTTATGCGATAACGTTAAGGACATATAATCACAGCGCTTGGGGCCTGACATGACAAAATCAGTTAAACAAATCTCACCCACACTTCAAGTATGATTACCTCCATCCATTCCATCTGAAGGGAGACGACCGAGTCAGCCGCTCTGCCCCACCCCTCACCTGCCGCCGGCCCTCGTTGACGATGCCGGCGGATTTGCCGGTCTCAGGAGCGCGCGCCGCCTGGGTGGCCACCACTGCCAGCGCCACCTGACGATGAAAGGCGGCCGGCAGCGCCAGCTGGCCGCTACCGTAGGGAAGCACACCCCAGTCCAGCAGGGAGAGAACCAGCTGCGCCAGCTGACTCTCAACCGAGGTCAGAGGGTGCTCGGCCAGCCAGGCGCACACCTGGGCAATATCGCTGGCCGAGGGACGCCACAGCTGGAGGGGCAGACCCGAGGCCAGATACATGGCGATCTGTGGACAGGGGACGACGGGGTGAGGAGAGAGAGAGAGAGAGAGAGAGAGAGAGAGAGAGAGAGCGAGAGCGAGAGCGAGAGCGAGAGCGAGAGCGAGAGCGAGGCGAGAGCGAGAGCGAGAGCGAGGCGAGGCGAGAGCGAGAGCGAGAGCGAGAGCGAGAGCGAGAGCGAGAGAGAGAGAGAGAGAGAGAGAGAGAGAGAGAGAGAGAGAGAGAGAGAGAGAGAGAGAGAGAGAGAGAGAGAGAGAGAGAGAGAGAGAGAGAGAGAGAGAGAGAGAGAGAGAGAGAGAGAGAGAGAGAGAGAGAGAGAGAGAGAGAGAGAGAGAGAGAGAGAGAGAGAGAGAGGGAGAGAGAGAGAGAGAGAGAGAGAGAGAGAGAGAGAGAGAGAGAGAGAGAGAGAGAGAGAGAGAGAGAGAGAGAGAGAGAGAGAGAGAGAGAGCAAACCTTTTACACATATCCCAGTCATTGTCGTTTTGCATACAAATCAGAGAAGGTAGGAATAACAGCGGATCAAATTACAGACAATGATAAGCTGACCTTTCCCATTTTCGGCATGTGCTCCTGCATGAGCGTCATCACGTAGGACATGACGAACGGGTGCTTGTTGCAGACGGCGGCCAGCAGGTCTCGTCCGGAGCGGGAGCACAGCTCGCGCGTGGTCGGCGTCACGAACGACACCTGACCGCACCAGGTCACCCCAGGTCAGAGAGAATATCGGGGCAATGGCACACGCAGGTGCCTGGAAACGCAGTGGTGCATGCTATCGATGGACACAATTCACGAAACTACTCACATGGCAATGCCATTTTTTGTATGGAGTCACTGGACTAAACTAACACCCTTAGTATCACAAAACCAACATCTTGTCACTACGGTAAATCAATACAGACATTATGCAGCAGCGCTATGTACATTAGGCCATGTCGTGATCACCACTTTTTCACAGGATCTTTGATTACCGAGTGTTTTCTAATGTATTGATGGCCGCTGATCACGATTTTCTGGTCGCAAGTTTCGAATTCGAAAAATATTTGCCCGCGCAAGCCGTTTGAAATTCTTCCGGTTTGCCAAAATTTCGATGTTTTCATATCTCACGGACAATACAACGCAACTGATGTATTCAAAAGGCCCCAGAACTTTAAAACCATTGCAACTGAACAATTTCAAACCTTTTTTGACCCCTTGAAATATATACTTACCCGAAAAAGTACCTTAGAAAGACGGGGATGTTTGAGCTTAAAAGATGATAATAGATGGCGCGCATGACGCAGCCGTCAACCACTGTCCCGCTTCGTCGCTTATGTCAAGAAGCTATTAGCCAAAGGAGATGGATATAGGATTTGAGCCTATTTTGAATTCGATGAATGAACATTTACCTTCACAAGATGATCTAGATTTCTCTCGCTTGCAGTTTTAAATATGATTGGTAATGGTTGCTTTCAAAGCAGGTCCAATTCAGATCAGCTAGCCAGCCTATATAGATTAGGTATCTAAGCATGTAGTCACTGCGGATCAATTTCAAGTATTAAAATGTATGCAAGAGCCAGTTGATTATATTTAGATTAGTCTTGCTATCACTAGCGAGTAGAATACCGCATTTCCGGAAAAATGAAGCTACACCACACCTAGCGCCGCCGTCAAGCCGCTTAACATGATTCACATGCATGCTGCCGCTCAACCAGCTCTCGATTGGGGCTGACGTTGTCGGTCACATTATGATGCTGCGGCTTGAAGAGATGGAGGCCAGGAAAGTGAACGAATTTCGCGTTTCAATAGCTTGAAAATTCGAACCGACCGCTGATGAAGTTGCCGAGACTTACAGAAGAGCATCTGTGCCAGCAAGAAACAAGTACAAAGTTCGCTGTGAAATAAGGAAGCACTGTAACCTGAAGGAAGCGATCAGAAGGCGTCTACAAAACATGAAGGTATCGTAAGCACGGACAAAACATGACCACATTGTTTGACATATAAAGCAGAGCTTTACCATCAAAGGCATCGGCAAACAGAACATTTCTGGAAGACCAGCGAGAAGCACAGAGGTTGTATATTGGGGGCTTGGATGCAGTCGTGACAGACCGTTGGAGACGGCAGCAGCTGCGGCAAGCCACTGCTGCTGCCGCCAATAAGGCCTGATCGGGAGGCCGGCTCGTCCGTATTCGAGCACAATAATATGACAATCACCCGGACAAGTCTATAAACGACTTCCGTGTAACATTTAGAAATAAGTTTTATTTCAGAGATTGATTTATACCTGCCAGAGCCTGTTCGCGTGCGGCGTGTTAGCAGCTGGTGTGATGCTACAAATAGGAAGCTCGCTGCTGCATATACCACCAGCGGTCGCTGTCAATGGTGCTGTTGCGTTCTGACGCAGCTTTGGCTCCGTCAGAACGCAACATCCGGAGAACTCCTGGTAGCCACAACGACAGCAGCAGCGGCTTGGCTCAGCTGCTGCCGTCTCCAATGGTCTGTCACGACTGCACCCAAGCCACCAATATACAACCTCTGTGCTCATCGCTGGTCTTCCAGAAATGTTCTGTTTGTCGATACCTTTGATGGTAGAGCTCTGTTTGATATGTCAAACAATGGTGTCATGCCTTGTCCATGCTTACAATATCGTCATGTTTTGTAGGCACCTTCTGATCGTTTCCTTCAAATTATAAAGCTTCCTTATTTCTCAGCGAACTTTGTACCTGTTTCTTGCTGGCACAGATGCTCTTCTGTAAGTCTCGGTAACTTCATCAGCGGTCGGTTCGAATATTGAAGCTATTGAAACATGAAATTCGTCCGCTTCCCTGGCCTCAGTCTCTTCAAACCGCAGCATCATAATTCGACCGACAACGGCATGTATTGACGGCAAGCTGGGTGTCGTGTAGCTTCATTTTTCCCGAAATACGGTATTCTCCTTGCTAGTGATAGCAAGACTAATCTGAACATAATCGACTGGCTCTTGCATACATTTTAATACTTGAAATTTTTCCGCAGTGACTACATGCTTAGATACCTAATCTATATATAGCTGGCTCGTCCTAATTGGACCTGCTTTGAAAGCAACCATTACCAATTATGTTTAAAACTGCAAGCGAGAAAAATCTAGATCATCTTATGAAGGTAAATGTCATTCATCGAATTCATAATAGGCTCAAATCCTATATCCAGCTCCTTTGGCTAATAGATTCTTGTCATAAGCGACGTAGCGGGACACTGATTGACGGCTGCGTCATGCGCGCCATCTATTATCATCTTTTTAAGCTCAAACATCCCTGTCTTTCCAAGGTACTTTTCCCGGTAAATATATATTTCAAGGAGTCAAAAAAGGTTTCAAATTGTTCAGATTGAATGGTTTTAAAGTTCTGGAGCCCTTCCAATACATTAGTTGCATTTTATGGTTCGTGAGATATGAAAACATCGAAATTTTGGCAAACCGGAAGAATTTCAAACGGCTTGCGCGGGCAAATATTTTTCGAATTCGACATTTTCGACCAGAAAATCGTGATCAGCGGCCATCAATACATTAGAAAACACCCGGTAATCAAAGATCCTGTGAAAAAGTGGTGATCACGACATGGCCTAATGTACATTCCTTGCCGATGTCTGACGTGCTCACCTGTACGAGGTCACGTGCCACAGCCTTGACGAAGGTACGCTCACGCGGGGAGCGCGCCATGGCCATGTTGGCCAGAGCCGTCAGCCGAAAGTAGACCTCCGACTGTGACATGTGCACCAGCTGGTGCTCAAACAGCGCGTGGAAGGTGGGCGAGAAAATCTCCGTGGCCCACACTGCGAGGCGCGCAGCCAGCGTTATAGCTCTTATACGCAGTCACACCTGGCCACTTGAAGGAAACGTTTGACACGGCTGAGAAAATATACTTGCTGAGTCAAAGACGACACAGAGAAATACTAAACTGTCTCAAGCGTTGCAACCATTCTTCACACCGTTTTATATAAAATACAACATAATATAAATCGACCATGCTTTATCAGCTCCAACTCAAATTTAGCCAACCATTCACACATCGTATCGCTAAGCCTTCTTTGCTTGGCCTACTTAACAAATCAATATGTCGCTATAATCGAGCAGCCAGAGCAACGCACGTTTAGTATATGCTCTACTCCCGTACAAAAGGTGCCAAATTGAACTTGACACCGTTTCTACTTGTTATTCTTCACCTAGGGCCGGGTGGCCTGGCAGCTTCATTGCCCGTCTCCACATTCGAACATTATGGATTAGCGTGTGTTCTATCTCCACGGTGGGAAACGGCCTTCTGTGTCGCATCTGGTCACGTAGAGAGGACCCTCAAACACAAATGCAAATACTCCACGCAATTAGACAAGGGTGTCTGTTGGGAGCGACCCTAGTAAAAAAAACATACGAGTTAAGCCGACCAGTCCCCCTGAACCTTGGCCGACCACCAAAAACCGACACCACTCAGCTATCCGTGCCAGACCAGTCCAGTCCTGCCAGCCATAATCCCGTCTACCCCCGGCAGCAGCGGTCCCAGCCGCAGTCCCGCGGCCCCCACTGACCGTCGTCCCGGTTCCGTCCACCCCGGGCAGCAGCGGTCCCAGCCGCAGTCCCGCGGCCCCCACTGACCGTCGTCCCGGTCCCGCGGCGCCGCCGGCAGCGCGCTGGTCTCCTGCGGCCGGCCCGAAGTGTGGAACAGCCAGAGCAGCTTCCAGGCGGTGCGGGCCGTGAGCCGGCCGAAGGGGAAGCTGGCCAGGAAGTGCCAGACGGCCAGGTGCGGCGTGGAGAGGGTGGAGACGGCCGCGCGGCACACGAAACTGTCGTACTCCACCTGCCGGGTATGTCAGCGGGCAGACATGTGAACAACAGACGGATACAGACGGACGGGACAACCGGAACAGACAGACGGACCGACTGGAATATACGGCACAGTGAAATGTCAAACTTCAACGAGAGACTTTAACATGCCCTAGGACCAGCAAAGCCGAGAAAAATTATTAGTTAAGCAAAGCTAGTTTTCATCGACCTCTATCTGACTAATTATAACAATGAACACAGGTCGGCACACCAGTTTAATTTTCCAATACCACAACTGATCTACAGTATAAACATCCAGCTCGTCGCATCACAGCAGCAAAACAGATTCGCCGCTCTGTCCACCAGTGTGCGCTACAGAGACACCCTATACTCTTCTGTCAGAGCGGCCAGGTTAGCGTCGGTTCACTGACCAGGAGGCGGCCCTTCGTGGCCATGTCGTCTTCACAGGTGGCGCTGTAGCTCTCCCAGTGGTCGGTGACGTAGTGAACCAGATGCAACAGCTGGTGGCACAGTCTGCGGTACAGGGTACTGTCAGTACAAGAGAATCCCTCCCAGTAACGTAGTGTACCAGGTACAGCAGCTGGTGACACAGTCTGCGGTACAGGGTACTGTCAGTACAAGAGAATCCCTCCCCAATAACGTAGTGTACCGGGTACAACAGCTGGTGACAGTCTGCTGTACAGGGTTACAACAACATGTACCAGAGACACGGGAACAACAAAGCCCAAACAGTAAACAATTGAACCTAGGGAAGGTATTCCGCACAGGAAGCAATCAACGTTAATGGAGGCAATCAAGATCGACGATAGCCCCTGCCACATATGTGTCAGGCTTAGGAAGTTCCACCGTGTTCCCGAGCTGGCGGTATAACCCAGCAGATCACCATCGGCGTCACTCAGATCAGAACAGTGCCCCCGGCCACGTGCCCATCACAGGCCAACACTACGCCTGGTATGTTCTCAATCACGTTGCCAGGTCGCCGGAACGATTTTGACAGACCTCATCACGTCACGGAGGCGACATCTGCGGATAGCTGCGCGCGCCGCCCGCAGCACGACACCGCGTGTGCCACCCACGTTTATACGCAGCACGCGTCTCAGACCGGCCGGAGCGGCACCAGGGTCTGATAATGGCACGCACACACTCCCGTGTTGAACCCCAACCACTTCCCGGCTATCCTTTTCTACCATTTTATTCGTGTCCGAATTCAAAATGGGAATTGGTTCAAAGGAGGGTTCTTCTCAGTCTAATCTAAGAAAAAAGACTGATAGTAGCCTGCTCATACTGAGTCCAAAGCGTGTATCACTCCAATTTTACCCAACGCCAGTTCCAAATATACCCACCCCAGCATTAGCACAAGCAAAGGTTGCATCGTTTACTAAGAGCTGTTGACAAATTCACCAGACCTGACGACCCCATCAAGCTTTCTCCCTCTCTGAATTCACTCCTTGTTCAATGTGCCCGCTTTGCCTACACACCCTCTTCCTCGGCCCTCCCCTTTGCTGAGCCCTTTGCATGTGAATTATCCCAATGATCTGGGTTACCCCTCTTCCCTTAGCCCACATCTAGTTGAGCCACCTGCTCGTTGTCCACCTGAACTGGGTTACTCTTCTTTCCCTATCCCATCTATATTTGAGCTGTCTGTCCGTTGTCCCGCTTCACTAGGCACCCCGGCATCCCTCTTTCCCTCGTTCACCCTTTGTTGAGTTGTGTGGGTTGCCCCGCTGCACTGGGCAGTGGACACCTCTCTTTCCCTCGCCCACCTTTTGTTGAGCTGTCTGTGCGTTGGCCCGCTGTACTGGGGACCCCTACACCCTCCTTTCCCTCGCCCACCTTTTGTTGAGCTGTCTGTGCGTTGGCCCGCTGTACTGGGGACCCCTACACCCTCCTTTCCCTCGCCCACCTTTTATTGAGCTGTCTGTGCGTTGGCCCGCTGTACTGGGAGAGCCCGGCCGCCAGGATACCAATCAACTGAGACGCGCAGGCGAAGAGTCGCAAAGTGTCCCCGCTGCTGGAGCGGGCCGGATCGTAGATGTCAGCACCGTCGATGGAGCGGGTCATCTTCAGCAAATGCCGCACCAGGTCCGCCCATGGCAGCTGATGAACACAGGCAGGCTGATCAGACCCAGCAGACCCGGCAGACGTACAGCTGAGATCAGACAGGTGTCAGTGTCAGACCACGGAGCAGTGAGACCAGAGAGCCGAATACATCAGGCCAGGCATGCGTAAATATCAGATCAGACATGCATATAAGTAGGACAAAAACTAGACAGACAAGAAAGACATAAAGGTGAGATCAGATATACATAAAAGTCAGACAGAAAATGTGTAAGGCAGATCAGCCAGAAGTGCAGATCAGATGGGCAGGTCAGACTCCTGTTCTAAGATTCCCACGTGCCCTATCCACACCAGCCCGGCGAGCTCTCGAACCTGGTTAAAGAGTGCGATGAGGTCGGCCTCCTGCAGCTTCAGGTAGCCGGCCTTTCTCTCCGCCTCCTGCTCCTCGTCTTCCAGCATCACCCACTCCTCGTCGCCGGCGCCGCCGCCCGGGCCGGGGTCGGGCGGCGCGCCGACCTTCTCCAGGCCCAGGTACTTGTCCCGCTGACTGTTGGCGCGGGGGCACCGGGGTGAGGTCAGGGCGAGGGTCATGGCCTCAGGTCCAGGAACTTGTAATAGCCTAAATGAGGGAGGCGCGGCGGGATGAGAGAAGCCTGTCGGCTTAGGTTTCTGGTACCGCCTCATGTTGTCGCCAACAGACGACAGCGCCGGACTATGGTCTGAACTGTCAGCCCTAGAAGTGTCCATGCGCAAAATACTACAAGCAATTTGCAAGACTTGTAACGTTTGTAATTACATTCGCCTCGCTTCCAAACAGCTGTAAAAGAACCAAGACAAGAACAAACACATCAGCCACGCGATGCAGTGGCCACAGGAGATCAACGCTTGCATAGCTACATATTTTTACATACTTCAAATATGAGGATAAATTAGAAAAAAATCGGATAGCTCATACATAGACATACCTCAGAATCAACAATTAAATATGCCAACTTTATCTAGGAAGCGTCTCTCACGGGGAATTCGCCCAACGTTCGTCTACCGATCAGTGAGCGGAGTGGGGCGCCACACCTGACGTCCTCCAGTATGAGAGCCAGCGCCGTCAGGGTGTGGTCCAGTCCTCCGGGCAGGTGCGGAGGCGGCGGCTGCAGCAGCGGAGCTGCCCAGCTCACCGACCCACTCGGACACCGCAGAGTCTGTGGGAGGGGAGCACATCCCAGCGTCTGTGGGAGGGGAGCACGTCACAGTCCTCGAACACTGCAGCGTCTGTGGGAGGGGGAGCACGCCACAGCGTCTGTGGGAGAGGGAGCACATCACAGCGTCTGTGGGAGGGTAGCACATCCCAGCGTCTGTGGGAGGGGAGCACGTCACAGTCCTCGAACACTGCAGCGTCTGTGGGAGGGGAGCACGTCACAGTGTCTGTGGGAGGGGAGCACGCCACAGCGTCTGTTGGGAGGGAGCACATCCCAGCGTCTGTGGGAGGGGAGCACGTCACAGTGTCTGTGGGAGGGGAGCACATCCCAGCGTCTGTGGGGGGGAGCACATCCCAGTGTCTGTGGGAGGGGAGGGAGCACACCCCCAGCGTCTGTGGGAGGGGAGCACGTCACAGCGTCTGTGGGAGGGTAGCACATCCCAGCGTCTGTGGGAGGGGAGCACGTCACAGTCCTCGAACACTGCAGCGTCTGTGGGAGGGGAGCACGTCACAGTGTCTGTGGGAGGGGAGCACATCCCAGCGTCTGTGGGAGGGGAGCACGTCCAGCAGTCTGTGGGAGGGGAGCACGTCCCAGCGTCTGTGGGAGGGGAGCACATCCCAGTGTCTGTGGGAGGGGAGCACACCACAGCGTCTGTGGGAGGGGAGCACGTCCACAGCGTCTGTGGGAGGGGAGCACATCCCAGTGTCTGTGGGAGGGGAGCACGTCACAGCGTCTGTGGGAGGGGAGCACATCACAGCGTCTGTGGAGGAGGGCGACCCAGCGTCACAGCGTCTGTGGGAGGGGAGCACATCCCAGTGTCTGTGGGAGGGAGCACGTCCACAGCGTCTGTGGGAGGGGAGCACGTCACAGCGTCTGTGGGAGGGGAGCACATCCCAGCGTCTGTGGGAGGGGAGCACGTCACAGCGTCTGTGGGAGGGGAGCACATCCCAGTGTCTGTGGGAGGGGAGCACATCCCAGCGTCTGTGGGAGGGGAGCACATCCCAGCGTCTGTGGGAGGGGAGCACGTCACAGCGTCTGTGGGAGGGGAGCACATCCCAGTGTCTGTGGGAGGGGAGCACATCCCAGCGTCTGTGGGAGGGAGCACATCCCAGTGTCTGTGGGAGGGGAGCACATCCCAGCGTCTGTGGGAGGGGAGCACGTCACAGCGTCTGTGGGAGGGGAGCACATCCCAGCGTCTGTGGGAGGGGAGCACATCCCAGTGTCTGTGGGAGGGGAGCACATCCCAGCGTCTGTGGGAGGGGAGCACATCCCAGTGTCTGTGGGGAGGGAGCACATCCCAGTGTCTGTGGGAGGGAGCACATCCCAGCGTCTGTGGGGGGGAGTACATCCCAGTGTCTGTGGGAGGGGCACATCACAGTGTTTGTGGGAGAGGAGCACATCCCAGCGTCTGTGGGAGGGGAGCCGTCACAGCGTCTGTGGGAGGGGAGCACATCCCAGTGTCTGTGGGAAGGGAGTACATCACAGCGTCTGTGGGAGGGGAGCACATCCCAGCGTCTGTGGGAGGGGAGCACATCCCAGCGTCTGTGGGAGGGGAGCACATCCCGGCGTCTGTGGGAGGGGAGCACGTCACAGTGTCTGTGGGAGGGGAGCACATCACAGCGTCTGTGGGAGGGGAGCACGTCACAGCGTCTGCGGGAGGGGAGTACATCCCAGCGTCTGTGGGAGGGAGCACGTCACACAGCGTCTGTGGGAGGGGAGCACATCCCGGCGTCTGTGGGAGGGGAGCACGTCACAGTGTCTGTGGGAGGAGCACATATCCCAGTGTCTGTGGGAGGGGAGCACATCCCAGCGTCTGTGGGAGGGGAGCACATCCCGGCGTCTGTGGGAGGGGAGCACGTCACAGTGTCTGTGGGAGGGGAGCACATCCCAGCGTCTGTGGGAGGGGAGCCGTCACAGCGTCTGTGGGAGGGGAGCACATCGCAGCGCTTGGAGGGACACATCCCGGCGTCTGTGGGAGGGGAGCACGTCCCAGCGTCTGTGGGAGGGGAGCATGCCAGCGTCTGTGGGAGGGGAGCACATCCCAGCGTCTGTGGGGAGGGAGCACATCCCAGGCGTCTGTGGGAGGGGAGCACATCCCAGTGTCTGTGGGAGGGAGCACATCCCAGCGTCTGTGGGAGGGGAGCACGTCACAGCGTCTGTGGGAGGGGAGCACATCCCAGCGTCTGTGGGAGGGGAGCACATCCCAGCGTCTGTGGGAGGAGGAGCACGTCACAGCGTCTGTGGGAGGGGAGCACGTCACAGCGTCTGTGGGAGGGGAGCACATCCCAGCGTCTGTGGGAGGGGAGCACATCCCAGCGTCTGTGGGAGGGGAGCACGTCACAGTGTCTGTGGGAGGGGAGCACATCCCAGCGTCTGTGGATATGAAGGAGAAGAAATCAAAAAATTTTTGGAGGGGAGCACATCCCAGTGTCTGTAGAGGGAGTACGTCGCACAGTCCTCGGACACCGATAAGTCTGGGGGGGAGGGCCCGTCACAGAATCCACTGGAAACGAAGTGTCGTGAGCCTGTGGCGTTGATAGAGCGGCGTATTACATTAGGTCCGTACTTACGGTCGGGCTGAATCCAGCACTGGGCCGTCAATAAACCTTTGGCTGGTTTTGGTAGCTAGTCCAGCATGCAATAAATGACCAACTAGAAACTACACATGATGACTTTGCTCTGGTGATTCGATTTTGCCGTGTTCGCTATATAATGCACACATCACTATTGCAAAGTTGTTTCGAGAAGTATACTTTAAACGTATGCAAATATAATGAAGTCATGTACCTCAGTTTTATAATAAACCGACCTTCCCAAAGCCGGTCCCAGGCACTACCACGGGGGGGCAGTAGACCACACAATAACATTTTTTCAAAGAAAACAACAGTGTTTTGAGTAGTATTTTGGTTAAAAGCGGGCGCTTTAGGGGAAGCACGTGGGCATGGCCTGGATGTGCTTTTGAGAATGAACAAACCCATGATGTTAAACGAGCTCATTAAAGCATAATTAGCACATCCAAACATTTTTTACCGTTCCTGCCGCCACAAACACTTCCTCGACTGCAAAAGTTGGAAATATCACTAAGTGACTGCTATACTTCCGTTTCCAAGTTCATTTCCCTGAATAATTACACCCACTTCAAACACATTCACAACGTCCAACCAAGCCGCATCCACTTCACGATCCAGCTCCCGCACCTGGTGCAGCAGGAAGAGGTGGTCGTTGACGGTGGCCACCCTGAGCAGCAGCGCGGCCGTCGCCAGCAGCCACTGCCGCGTCTGCGCCGCAAACGCCGCGTCGGCGGCGGCGCCCTGGCGCTGCGCCGCAAAAAGCACGGCCAGGCAGCCGCGCAGGGCGGCGGCGCAGCACTGGTGACGCGCTGAAGGGTAGCGGGCGGCGGCGCCGGCCGGGGGTGATGACGCCAGCAGGTCGGGGTACTGGCCAGTCAGCTGCTGGAGGTACGTCTCCACCTGCGCCAGACGGGATGGAAAAGCTACACCTGGGGGCACATCATCTGAGTATCGGGCAGACAGGGAGGCACGCTCCACCTGAGTATCGGGCAGACAGAGGGCACCCTGCACCTGGGTATCGGGCAGACAGGGAGGCACGCTCCACTTGAGTATCGGGAAGGCAGGGAGGCACCCTGCACCTGAGTATCGGGAAGACAGGGAGGCGCGCTCCACCTGAGTATCCGGAAGACAGGGAGGCACGTTCCACCTGAGTATCGGGCAGACAGAGGGGCTCCTGCACCTGAGTATCGGGCAGACAGAGGGCACGCTCCACCTGAGTATCGGGCAGACAGGGAGGCACACTACCTGAGTATCGAGCAGACAGGGAGGCACGCTCCACCTGAGTATCGGGCAGACAGAGGGCACGCTCCACCTGAGTATCGGGCAGACAGGGAGGCACGCTCCACCTGAGTATCGGGCAGACAGAGAGGCACGCTCCACCTGAATATCGGGCAGACAGGGAGGGCACGCTCCACCTGAGTATCGGGCAGACAGGGAGGCACGCTCCACCTGAGTATCGGGAAGGCAGGGAGGCACGCTCTACCTGAGTATCGGGCAGACAGGGAGGCACGCTCCACCTGAGCCTCGAGAAGGCAGGGAGCACACTTCAGCATGGTGAGGCGCAGGCGGGAATTTTGATTGAACTATCTACAACAGGACAGAGATTCTTTCATGGGCGAAGAAACAAAACAGCTTTTGCTTCGGCTACAAACTTTCCTCAATTCAAAGACAAGTGAAACTACAAAAAGAAAGCACTCGTACTACCTACATTAACAATTGAGGCAATTACAGTTCATAAATGTGTACCTATAGCACTACCGATGCTGTAAGCTTCATCCTACATCCATAGGTTTGACTCACCTGTAGTTTGGCCAGCAGTAGGCTGTAAGCATGCAGGCAGTAGGTGTCGTACAACAGCTGTCTCAGCGATGATAGCGCCGTCCTCAGTTCCTCCAGAGCCACCGCGTCAAACACGGCGCACCTGTCATGGTGCGGTGAGGAATAAGTGATATAGCATTGCCGGCGCGCATGGCAACAGGCAACTGCCGTCAGAGAGTTTTTCACATTATTCCTTACGACTTGAGCACTAGGGCTGATTAAAGGGAACGTGGTGCCTTGGTCTAATACTGGAATTTAGTGTAATTAGGCGTACTTTTAGCCGAAGATAAGGAAACCACTCATGATTTCTCTGAAAACGTACAATAAGCTCAATATTTTGATTTTTAAAACAGTCCTCTAGGAAAAGAAATAAATATCTGCCTGTGGATGATGTCATGATCTGGCAACCACTAACATGCTCGAAAAAATTTCAAGGGCTTCGATTGGCTGATGCTCATCGTGGCGTCAGCATATGCCGTCACACCAGTAGCTCACAACAATGGCCGCCTGGCGAGAGGTACATGAGAGGTACATTTCGGGTAGGTTTTAGATTTGTTCTACGGAAATATTGACTTCCAAAACAAATGATATATAGAGTACCAGGTTTTCCGACTTGCTTTACAACTTGGCTATCTCAGTTAAAATCACGTTATAAAGGTGTCACATACCCTTTAAACATACTTTGACAAGAGACAAATTGGAGCCTCATCTGAACTGGTATGCGACGTGTCGGAGCCTCACCTGAACTGGTACGCGGCGTGTCGGAGTCTCACCTGAACTGGTACGCGGCGTGTCGGAGTCTCACCTGAACTGGTACGGGGCGTGTCGGAGCCTCACCTGAACTGGTACGCGGCGTGTCGGAGCCTCACCTGAACTCGTGTTCGGCGCTGAGGGTGCGTCCGTCGTCACAGTCGGCCTCGCCGGCGACAGTCCTGTGCACCAGATCCCAGCAGGAGCTGCGGCGTCGCTCGTATTCGGCGTGCCTCTGGCCCTGGTCGGCGGCGGCAGCCCGCAGCAGCGCCCCCCGCGCGGCGGTACCCCGCCACCAGTTCCTCAAACTCTCCCGCTCCGCCGCCAGCCGGGCCGTGCTCGGAGAGAAACTGCTGCGCGTACTCGTGCCTCCGGTTCAACTCCTGGTTATGGTAGTAGTCGGATAGCTGCGCTTCTGAGAAAGGAGCTACGTCTTCACCGAGGCAGATGAGGGACGGCTTGGACTCGGTCTCGAAGAAAAACGGGCCCTCAGATATGGACACCTGGCTGGCTGAGAGGCAGGCGGGGGTGTACTCTGAGGCCGTAGGGTCTGCCGGTGCGGACGGGGCCACCTCTGCGCTCCCTTGCTCCAGTCCTCCGGACAAGCACGGCGCCGAAGGACTCGTGTTCAAACCAGCCACGGGGAGAAGTCGCCAGACTGCGGCTGTGCGGGGGACGTGCTTAGATCGGGGTACAGGCCGACCTCGCCGGAGTAGACGTCCAGTTCGCGTCCCAGCGCTGTGAAGGGCGAGCCGCAGGTGACGCTGGGCTCGGTGGAGCAGTTGGACACGGCGTCGGCAGCAGCCTTCGGCGGCGAGGTCGGGCCAGAGTCCACACACCGACCGGGGCTCGCAACGTCCGACCGGTCATCTACCGCCACCGCTTCCTCACAAGAGGATACGAAATCACTGTCCCCTACTTCCACAATAGGTTCGTCATGCGAAGTTCGGCTAGTTTCTCCTTCTAGTGCAGTCTCTGCGTCCTCAAAAACGTCAGGAGACTCGGAACTCTGTCCCTCTTCTGTACACGATGGCATCGGGACGGAGTCTGACTCTTCCCTAGCACTAACTGACCTTTCGCAATGAGTAACACTGGCTGTAGCGGAGCGGGTGTCACTCTCGGTTCTAATCTCATCTCCACAATGTACCATGGTTGAAATGTCCTGAGTCACACCGCTGGGCGGGTCCGAAACATCGCCACTTTCAGCGGCGTTCCTCACATCACCCGATTCTGGGTTCACATCACAATACACATCAGCCCCGGCTGCTGCAGTTTCATCACCACTGACGTCCGTCACACGAAGGTGCGCGTCACTGACAACTCCCGATCCCACCTGGCCGATTACGTCACCGAGAGCTTCAGCAGGCGCGCCGCGGTCGGAGGAGGGGAGGCGGATGGCTTCCAGCGCGGCAGTGACGTCAGACGCCGCGTCCAGAGCGGGGAGACGGGCCGCGCCGGCCGCGGCCGGGTCTGCAACATCACCAGCGCAGGCTCACCCCGTGTCATCCGCTCAATGTGAAGTGAAAGTTAGCAAGAACGCTGGTGGGAATCAGAGGAAATAAATTTAAGGGAGAACGTGAGGCAAAATGAGCATTTCGAAGAACTTCGAATTTATCAATGCTGTTTGACAACAAGTGAGGGAGAAATATTTTTCGAAATATTTTGATCGTTTATAATAAACCATAACATTAATTAGGTACATACCTACTATGTGATGTTGAACTTACCTTAGACTTGGTTTTGGGCTTTCTAACAGCTTCCATTTCAACTCTGAAGAGAAAAAATTGACAATCACAAAATTGCAGCAGTTTCTAATAACTCAGCACGCCAAGTAAAACTGAAAGCACAAAACAAGAGGTCTCTAAACGCATGAACAGATGTCATGTAAGATCCAAATAATAGGAGATGAAAGCTGTTCTGAAGAAATCATTGCATCATTCCTTCCAGGACCGCTAACCACCCGTTATTTCTGTTCTTAAAGGACATATGACATGTATATTGGGTTTGGAGCTAGAACATCGACCTCGTAGATGATGCTACAAACCCATAGGTTTATCTTTCCAAAGTCCGCAAAATACCTGATACAGAGAAATACATATCTCAGAGTTGAAAATTGCCCGCATTCAAACCTAGAGGCATTGCTGATCTGAGCCTGATCAAGTTTAGATATCCAGTAACTATGGAGTAACTATAGTATATATTTCGCCAAGGCCTAACGTCGGAACACGGATTCCGAGAAAGGCGTGTATTACAAACTTCGATGCGTTATTTATAATAACAACGTCAGCTCTACAACCAGTAACTTAGGTTAGACCAATAAAATATTTCAGAGAATGCAGCATGTTAACGCAGGTACAAACTCTAAACAACACTTCCCGTTAGTTTTTCATTCATAATCTTCCAGTGTGACATCAAAAATAGTATTGAAACAAAAATAAATCAATGAGAACATTTCAAATTTTCAATTCATGCCCGCTCTGTTTCAGGACACGAATGCAAACACAAGAACTCAGACCGGCCAGTGCTCTTTTGTACTTTGCCCCGCTCGCATACGCATCCAGGCGGAGGCGGATCTACGCAAAACATTTTGGGAGGGGGAGGGCGTCACCGGGACAAAATCGTGATAAACATGGTGTTTACGAAAATCGGCACAAATCGGCTAGAACTGCGCCTGATTCGGCCGATTTTAAAGCAGAGGAGATGGCCAGATTGCCGCCCCCCCCATGAAACCACCCCTGCACCCGAGTTGAAACACACCATCGATTTTATAAACACGTGATGTTAAATGCACCGAACTGTTTACACCTTTCCTCACTAGGAGCAGAGTCCATCATTCATTACGAATAGCAATACGATTGTAAAAATTGCATTCTATATCAATCAGATAGCCAGTGCTATGCTTTTTAATCAAGCGGCATTTGTTCGGGGAAAACGACGTGTCTGCCGCATTGCTGGGGACCGGCAAACATGACTTTTTACTGAGTGCTGAGGCAGATTCTAACCAAACGTGCGGAAGTTGGGCAAAACCGGTAAAAACATGTTTAAAAACCGGTAAAAACAGATGTTTCGAACGAAAACCTGTCCAAAATCGGCAAAAAGTGGACACATTTGATCCCTTTGGGGGTGACCGGTGCCGGATCCTACCGCCTCCCCAGATCCGTTAATGGCCGAGCGAGGGTGGCCAGCGCACAACTCTGGGAGCGCCAAGGCCTAACGTCGGAACACGGCTTCCGAGAAAGGGCGTGTATTGCAAACTTCGATGCGTTATTTATAACGTCAGCTCTACTTCCTGGGGCGTAATGGAAATGTTCAGATATCAGATTTCCGCACAAGGCGGGTCATGAGGTACGCCCTCAGAACGTGAGACAAGCTGCCGCATTCAGGTGATTGGTTATATAACGATTATAATGGCTCCTTTTATAATAATTATAATGGCTCCTTTTATAATAATTAAAAATATATAACTTGTGGTGATATGCAGTCACAATGTCAGTATCATATGGACGCAAAATTTTTGTTGAGGCCGACGCGGCCTAAAGCCCAAATGATGGTGATGATCGTCATTCCAATACACTTCCTTTCCGCTAAAAAAAAACTTTGATGGGAGGCGTGGAAACACACAATTCCTCCAATACCACACGGAACGCTAAACGATGTCCACCTCAACCCTTCGTTCACGAAAATCCCCACGAGTTTTTGCCGAGTTTCAACTATTCAGTTTTAGACGTGGCTGAGGTCCATGTGCATTGGGCATCACCAGCACCTATCTGATATTTGAAAGACATCACCCACTTTTGAAAGAGGCGAATTTTCAACACTTAATTTTCTTCACCAGAGTATAGTGACTCTCTCTCTCTCTCTCTCTCTCTCTCTCTCTCTCTCTCTCTCTCTCTCTCTCTCTCTCTCTCTCTCTCTCTCTCTCTCTCTCTCTCTCTCTCTCTCTCTCTCTCTCTCTCTCTCTCTCTCTCTCTCTCTCTCTCTCTCTCTCTCTCTCTCTCTCTCTCTCTCTCTCTCTCTCTCTCTCTCTCTCTCTCTCTCTCTCTCTCTCTCTCTCTCTCTCTCTCTCTCTCTCTCTCTCTCTCTCTCTCTCTCTCTCTCTCTCTCTCTCTCTCTCTCTCTCTCTCTCTCTCTCTCTCTCTCTCTCTCTCTCTCTCTCTCTCTCTCTCTCTCTCTCTCTCTCTCTCTCTCTCTCTCTCTCTCTCTCTCTCTCTCTCTCTCTCTCTCTCTCCTCTCTCTCTTTTTTTTTTTTTTTTTTTTTTTTTTTTTTTTTTTTTTTTTTTTTTTTTTCTCTCTCTCTCTCTCTCTCTCTTTTTTTTCTCTCTCTCTCTCTCTCTCTCTCTCTCTCTCTCTCTCTCTCTCTCTCTCTCTCTCTCTCTCTCTCTCTCTCTCTCTCTCTCTCTCTCTCTCTCTCTCTCTCTCTCTCTCTCTCTCTCTCTCTCTCTCCCTCCTTCCCTTCCCCTCTCTCTCTACCTCATAGCCCATGAGGTTGAAAAGATCAGTCCAATTTTGGTACATGATACATTAACATGCGCCCTGCTGGGGGGCGAAATTCGCCCCCCTCCTGGTTTTCCCCCAGATAGCTCAAATAAGAAGAGACACAGAACAACAAAACTTACAGTACATTATCCCTGATCAATTTTACACATCTGACCAAATGTTTGAGTTAAGGTCATGTCAGGTCAAGGAGCTATTCAAGGTCAAGTGACCCAACCTCAAAACCTAAAATTACGAGTTTGAAGCAGCGCCCAGAGAACATAAGCAAACCGATTAGTGTATAACTTCCACAATATGATAAGGTCATTAGTGTCTACAAATCTGCTATCCTGGAATTTAGATATTGTTGACCTAAGGTGGGGTCAATTTTTGGTCACCCCATTATAAGCCTATGGTGAAAAATAGAATGGGCTCATTTCGCCATTGAGAGGTATTTACCACATCAATCACCATTCTAATACCTTATCTTACCTTACGGATTATCAGAATTTTGAGGCAAAAGGCCTGCAGACTCCAGTCTCCACAAGCTTGATTTTGATCACACATAGCTCAGTCAGTCTCAGGAATATGGTACCTGAGATGGGCCCAGTGATCATCTAGGCCGCTTTTTAAACTGGTTCACGGTTTGTGCCATAATGACAGATTCAGGGAGAGAGTTCCAATCTGCAATCATTCAGACCCCTAGAGCACAACAGCAAACACTTGTCTGAGCTGAGGGTTTTGCCAACTTCCTAGAATGGCCTCGAAAGTGCGAGTGTGAGGGTCAAGAGCACCAAACAAGGTAAAAAAGTCCTGTTTGATGTTCCCATGCATCAGTTGATACAGATTTATCATGTCCCCTCTACGTCTGCGGTAGTACAAGGATGGGAGGTCTAGTTCTTTTAATCTCTCTGGGTTTTGTCTCTTCAATTTTGTGCATTGAAAGTGAAGAAAATTTGTGGTAGTACCTATTGATAGTATTGCAGTACACATAATATGTGATCGATTTCCATTTTCAATCCGTTGAAGATTCAAAATCCACCCTCACTCTAGTCTAATTTGGGGTCATCTGCGGCGAACATTTTGATTCCTGAAGAAATGTGGGTATTCTGGCAGGCTACAGATGTAACCTACGGGATCAATGTTTCACAGCACCATTTTATACTCTAACCAAACTTCCGAACTTGTTAAAATTGAGCTCCCATCAAAAAGCAGCACTGCCCCCTTCAATTTCAACCCTCTTCACTCACTTCACCACTGCGTCCCGTCAATATATTTTAGGGCCTTGCGTTGTATCATCCATCTACTTCCCCTCCTATACACTTCCCCAAAAACAACAAAAGGCGTGTTATTCTGCCTGCAGAACGCATAATAGTGTGCCACACGCATGCGCAATACCTTATTATGAGTACAAGATGCCCTACTCCGCATGCGTGTAGCACACTATTATGTGTTCTGCACGGCAGAATAACACTGCTATTGAATTTGGCATGAAAATATGCGGCGTTTGCGGCATAAAGTTGAGAACAACAACAACAATCCCATATTACAAGAAGAAGCAGCAGCAGAAGCCTACAAATTGTAATATATAGGTATGTATTAAATGACAGCGTATTCTTTTCAGATAGATGTAGTTTGAGTGCCCCTTCCTGTGCGGAAGCATTTATTGTCTAGGCTGGAAGGCTTCTCGACTCAGTGGGTCGTCATGGACCAGTCTGCAGAACGTGACAGGTGACTCTATAATAATTGTTGGAGTTTAACGACGCACCAACTGCCAGGGTCATACGGCGTCGCCAACTCATACCCTGTTGGAAGGGATTTTGGGGATCAGATCGACTTATTCAGAGGCTCCGCCGGGACTTGAACCCGGGACGGGTGGCTTAGAAGACAAGGGTGCTATCCAATAAGCCACCTCATCTCGACGAGGCGCTTGTGTGGCAGCCCAAAGCTTGTCCCAAATGGGGCAGAAATTTGGTTGCTGGGGCAGACATTCTCTATTTGGGGAGCATATTATGTTTTCTCATTAACATTTTTATTTACTTAATTTTAATAAGTGCTGAGAACTTATCTTATCGAACAAGAACTGTACTTATCTACTTATCTACTGTACTTATCTACTTATAAATTAATTAACTGGTTGTTGATTTCAGTGGGGAAACTGTGGTCAGCGTTCCCAAGAATAGCTACGTTCCCAATAATGGGAATATTGACCCATATTTGGGAACGCTTGTTCCATAAATGGAAACGCACGTTTCCAAGGATGGGAACGCCCGGAACGATTTTTCAGAAAACACAACAGGAGCAGAGAAGAGATAAGGGGAATCTTTCTACCTGGTCAATTTTAACTCTTCTTAAAATTTGAGGGAGTTCTACTTTCAATTAGAAAATCTGTCTTTGAACGCTCCCTCAAATATTTGTCTAAACTGTGCGATCCAGCCCCAACGGTAAAGAACGATGAAAAGATTGCTCTTAAACTGTGAATCCATACAGGTATTATTTTTAGATAATTTTCGGGGAAAGTCAATGAAAAATAGTAGTATAAAAAATTCCAAAATTTTTAGACTGCAAAAATATTTTTCTTGGCGTCACACAGTTGCTGCTCACCATGTGCTGACGAATGAAGAAATAGATGAAAACTGTGCCTTTCGTCTCTTTAGAAAGTAAGTAGTGCTTAAAAGTGGTATTTTCACATTTTATAAGCTTTTTTATATTGGTTTGTATCAGAAAGTTTTTAAATCCTGTAGTTTTTGTCCCCAAAGATTGCTTGGAATTATTCCGTAGTGTTTTGACGAATTATGGTGCGCCCGATGCATTACCTCGATATTTTTCTACTGGGGTGCTTCATTCATTAGGCAGATCCATCAGGGCGGGAAAAGAGGGGCACGTTTCCCCGCTCGACCCTCGGCGCCCCGCCCCCCATCAAACCTTGGCGCCCTTCCCCCTGACATCGACCCTCGGCGACCCCCCTGATCAACCCTTGGCGCAACCCCCCATTGACCCTCGGCAACCACTTCCCCCATTGACCCTTGGCGCCCTTGAAATGGTCACGGCGCCCCCTGATATGTCGCTTCCCACCGCCCCCCCCGATGCGAAAATCCGATAAGATTTTGCGCCCACCTAATATTTGTTGCCTAGGGTCTCAAGCTCCTCCCTCAAGATATCAGAGTGCATGCAGTAAAAACATACGCGGAGACTGTTCGAAGGCAATGGCGGGAGATGCTTGAACCCCCTAGCCCCCCCCAATAAGTCCTGGATGTGAGAATTGGCCACTCTGTGATAGACTTTGGCACCCCCTGCTCGGATGACGCCCCCTTCGAAAATAAACTTGGATCCGCCTATGCCTCCTTCTACTCATTTGAGCCTGCTTCTTGCATGGGTAGGCCTTTATCCTTGAGACGCTATCATAGAGCGGATCCAGGATTGCCGATCGGGGACACCTTCCCGGAGGCGCCATTCTTTACCGGAGAACCCTATCGGATGGGCGCAAAATCTTATCGGTGAGAGCCGATTTTCGCATCCTGGGGGGGGGGTGGGAAGTGACATTTCAGGGGGACACCGTGACCATTTCAGGGGGACCGAGGGTACGATCGGGGGGGCACGAACTCCCCTTTGCCCCCTGGATCCGCCTATGGGACACGTGCCCACCTCGCCCCCCTGGATCCGCCTTTGGCCGCCATTCATATTTCGTCCGGAAAACTAACATATTGAAATAATTCGGTAGATATACGCCTTTATTCGTTTCAAGCTGTCTGAAATTCCAGTTTGAATATACGATGGAAAATGCGTTTCCAAATATGGGTCATTGTTCCCATTGTTGGGAACGTAGCCATTCTTGGAACGCTGACCACAGTTTCCCCACTGATTTGTATTTGTTCCTGTCTGCTTTGTTTGCTCTTAACTTCCATTTACTTGTGTGTTTTGGCATTATGTTTCTGCTCAGTTCGTTTGTTTTGTTTTATGCTGGCTCATCTCGTGTTTGTTATGTTCTGTCAGTCTTTCTAGTTTGATATTGCATTTTTCCTTTTTCCCTAGTCTTTTGCTGTTTCCATGATTTTTGCTTCTTTGTTGGCGGTTTATGTTCTGCTCTTTCTATCTATGTTGATCATCTGCAATAATCTGATAACTTGTTTGCCTGCTTCCTTTTGTTTGATGCTGTGCACCTATAAATGTCTTCCTTTCGGTTGCTCTGTATTGCTTTGCCCTGCTCATGTCTTCTTTTGCTGTTCTGTTCCCTTTACTTCTGTCCCTATCAGTATGTGAAATGAAATAAAAAAGATGATGATGATGATGAAATGAAACTGTGTATCTGACTCTTGATAACCACTTATGCATAACCCTCCACATAGCAAAGTTACAGATATAAACTCATATATGACTGATATCTTGCATGCATAAGATGCATGGTGATATGGTTGCTAAATTTGTTTAAAGGTATGTTTATATGTAGCTAAAATTAAGTTTGGATTACAAATTTAGAAAATGATAATAAATTAAGCTTTTAAAGGCGCCCATTGCCTGACTTTCTTTATTCACTTCCAGGAACTTTACATCAATGAGAAATTTCCTTATTACATCAATGAGAAATTTCCTTATCTGGTATCTTTTTAACCATATTTTGCTTGATGACAAATATGACGCTTTTGAGACAAAATAGCTTTTCCAGTGCAAGTCTGATGATTGTCGTTTCTCCTATTTATTTTTCCTTCTCCCCTCGGTGATTACCCAGACTGATTACTGCCCCAAGCTCGACCAAAAGCTGCCCCAAATCGGTAGAGTCTGCCCGGTGGCTGCCCCAACGAGATCTCGTCGAAATCTGCCACGTTCTGCAGACTTGGTAAGGATGAAGCTGTACCAGTGCACTCACCTTATGAGGTTCCCTGCTTGGCTAGGGGTTGTCCAGAAAGGCTTTCAGGATCAGTGAGGAAACCCGGATAACCTAAGACGCTCCATGTCATGAACAACATGCTCTGACTGGAATTTTGCGCCCGCACATTGACAGACAACAGATTGACAGGTAGGGCTGGTACACGCTTCGTGTCTCTCGGATGTGTAGCATCCATATCATGGAGGCAAGTTATATAGTGACTCGCCCAGTGCAGACGCCAGCTTGGCCTTGAAAGACTTTTTGATCGTTTTCGGATACTACATGATCCGGAAGGCTATTCCATACAGTAGCACAACGGATACCAAATGAACACTTTCTCAAGTCTGTATGCACACAGGAGTGTTGAATTTTGTATCTGGTGCCCTCTTAGGCCTGTGTAATCAGGCAGCTCAAATATATCGGCAGGTTTCGATAGCACACTTCCCATGACATATCCTCCAACACTGGATCAGATCTGCACGTAGCAGCATTCCCTGGACAGACTAATGGTTTAGGGCTTTCAGTCGAGATCTGTAATCGAGGTTGGCTAATCCGATCACCCTTTTAGTCCAAAGACGCGGTACAGATTCTAGGACTCGCAGGTCCCCATAGTACCCTGTGTGCCACACACAAGAACAATATTCCATAATTGGCCGGATATGAGCGCTAAAGAGAGGCATCATGAAGTCAGGGGATCTACACACAGTGGTTTTCAATATGTTTTGAGCCAAAGCAGAGGCTTTACGGGCTGTGTTTGAGATATGCACATGGAACTTCAGGGAGTAGTCAACCGTCACTCCCAAGTCGGAGTGGGAGTTCACAGCTTGGATCGGAACTTGGTCAATATGGTAATGTGGGACAGATAATGAGAGTATATTTTCTTAAATCTAATAACAGCGCAATTTTTTCTGATTCATAAATAAGCCCCAAGAGGGAGAGGTGGCATGTAAAGCGTGTTAATGTCTGTTTGAACAGTTGTCTGGCCGTGAATAGTGTTCTCTTTTTCCCGGTCTATTTTCATGTATATCTTGAGGTCATCAGCAAATACTTTGTAACGGCAAGATAGGTTGGCAGCAATATTATTCACGAAAATCAAAATTGAGGACGGGTCCTAGCATTGATCCTTGAGGGGGACCCCACTCCCACTGGGCGGGGAGCACTCAGTGTTCCATCCACGGAGACCGAGACTGTGCGGCCGACGAGGAAGTCTTCAATCCATCTAACAAGCTGTGTGTCCACGCCGAGATAACGGAGTTTGGGTGAGAAGGATTGGGTGAGAGACCACGTCAAATTCCTTCGAAAAATCAAAGAGGATCAAGTGTACTGCACTTCCTCATCCATCCACGTCGATACTTCATGATAGACCAGGAGGAGTTGGTCCATCGTGGATCTGCCTCTGCGAAATCCCAACTGGTGGGCAGAGAGAATGTTGTTTTCCTCCAGATAGCTATTCAGGTGCTGGGAGTGATAGTCCGCTCGAGACACTTACAGGTTACAGAAGTCAGACTGATAGGTCTGTAATTCAATGGGTCATATCGGGATCCTTTCTTGTAGATGAGACTGACAAGTGATGTCTTCCATATTTTAGGAAGATGGCCCTCAATAATAAAATAATCCTTTGAAATATCAAAGGATACGCCAGGCTGTGGCAGCAAGATTTTAACAGCATGGGATGGAGATCGTCGGGACCTGAGGCACTGCTGGTGTCAAGAGACTGCAACACATGCAGCACAGGATTGGGTGCAGAGATCCAGAGGTGCCATCCGTGTTGCAACTATCCTGGTGAGGAGCAGGACTTACATCGGGGGCATCAGTGACAAAAACACTTTCAAATGCTGACGCAAAGGCCTCAGCGCCATAGCTGTAGCGTTATCAGTAAGGTTTCCGTCAGTCCACCTGAGTGGGCCCACTGTAGGGCATCCCACTTTCTTACGGCGGAGAGATAAGCGTGGAACACTTTCGGATTGCATCTCAATTCATCTGCCAGCTGTTTCTCGTATCTGGCTTGGGAGGAAGTTGCAAAATTTTTGACCTCAGAATTGACCTCAAAGAAGGCCGCAGTGAATGCCCTCAATTGATGCAGGAGACCTGCGGCCAAATCTATGCCTCAAAGCCTTGGCATGTTCCCATGCTCAGTTTTCTCCTGTTGGGTGAATACTAGTAGGAGGGTTGATTTTCCAGGGTAGACGGGGCTCAATCCTACAGCGGGATTTTCATACAAGGGGACATACCTGTTGATCATGAGAGTGTACCAGATCCAAAAACGGGAGAAGGCTCTGTTGGAGTCTTGATAACGGAATTCAAAATCCCCAATCAACCTCCATCTAGGATGCAGCGTGAGATCAGATCAGATATCTACCTTTGTGCCATTTACGAGAAGGCTTGGGCACAGAGTTTGGTGAATCGGGTGCAAAACTGAACAGATACTCACAAGTGACCAAACAGTGATCACAACCAGGAAGTGGTGGTTCTACAACCACAGTACCAATTCTGTCAGCTTCACTAGTTAGAACCAGGTCAAGGATATTACCAGAACGTGGGAATGTCGGCTCGAAAAACCCCACTGAGTTAATCCAAGCCCATCAAGAGAGTTATTGGAAGAGACCTATCATGTGCACGAAATTGGGCATATCTGTTCTCATGGATGCCATAATATTGAGGGCAAGTTGAAGTCCCCCAGCAGGAGAACCTCCCTCCCACTACACACTCGTGGATAAAGTATTCAATCAATACTTTATTCTCCTCCTGCAAGTAGGGAGGGGGCCTATAAACAGTAATAACATATATGTTAAACTCAGGGGAGTCTGGCAACTATACAGTTGGGACATGAAAGATCAACATTATCAAACTTGATGCTCCTTGGCCAGATACATACAGACACCATGCTTTTGCAAAGTTGGCAGAAGTATCATTCCGGATAATTGAATATGAGGGCATGTTCACAAAAGAGCTAGGCACTGAATTTACCAAGTGAGTCTCTGTGATTCCTAGGATATAAGTGTTTGCGATTGTTGCATAAGATTATGGACTTGTGGGACCTTCACTGATAAGGGAGTTTACATTGCATAAACCTATTCTCAATGTAAAAGTCTCACTTCTACAAACATGGCTGGTAGCCACATCTACTGGTTTGAAGCGAGTGCTTGTCCAGGGAACACAGATTTTGGGACCGTCTCCTCTGCCATGGCAGTGGGATGGAGAGGTGAGGCTGTGTTGCTCTCAGCGTGAGCTGCAGTCGTATTGTCAGTGGGAGAGGTCGTGCTCTGGGCTGTAACCAATTCAGATGGGTTTCTACGAGTAGGATCCAGGGAAGGTCTAGGAGGCCAGACACAGGTTCTCGGGCTACAGCCTGTCTGGCCTTTAGCAACTGTCTCTGATTGTATGTGAGAGGTCACGACGGATGAAGATAGTATGAAACTGCTCTGAGTTTTTCAGCTGCTTTGCTTTGTCGAGCACAGACTTCCGGACTTCATCATCATTGATCTTACCGCGAAAGAGATCTGACTCGCCCAGGATTTTTACTACATCTGTCAGTCCTACCTTGCGGCCAGTCAAATACTCGGAGATAACCTCAAATCTGCGGGGCCGCTTCCTCAGCATTGCTCGCAGCAAGACCTCGGACTACTAAGGAGTTACGCCTCTTTGCGTTGCTCATCCAGCTCTCTGAGCTCCTCTCTGACTATTTGCCGGTACGAATCTGGAGGTCTGTGTATGCGCTGACACCATAGGGGCCACCAGAGAAGTGTTTGCTGGTGCTGCTTGGGGTGACAGATGGGTATTGGGCAGTGGGTGTTAGCCAGCTCAGGGTTGACAACTCCGGGAGGATCCAGGGGGAACAGAAGGCCTTGATTTGGACAGCTCAAGGAGGTACTGGACGGAACCGCAAAGACCCCTCAGCTGCTGGAACAGCTGGGCTACCAGTTCAACAACTTGGGGAATCAGATCTGCACAGATTGAGAACTCGGCCTGGTGGAGGGAGGCTCTTGATTCTGCATTTTGTACAGACAAACTTGGATTCCCTCTCCATTATGCCTAGCAATAGCATCAATCATATCCTGTGTGGCAGGCCACTACACATCTCTGGAGTCATGGACCCATGTCTCAGCTCATCACAACCAATGGCACTGTCACCAGCATCTGTGTCACAAGTCCCACAAAGCTGAGGCAGTTGGTATGTTCGGGTTTGCAAGGAACGCTGGCTATCATTCTGACCTTGCGTTGGGCACCTTGGCATTACGGGGCCTCGGCATTTTTAGTTTGGGAGTATTAGTTCCTCAACGAGCGAGTTATGTGTGTTTATTTAATGTGCTAAATACGTTGGCAGCAATGCGCTCAGGGCACACCACATGCGGAGAAGCCTTACCACATGAAACAAGCCAAACAGGGTGTTACATAAGCAACAATATGCGCAATAGGTAATCTAAAAGAACAAGCGCCTTAGAAATGCAGCAAACTCAATTACAGGCCAAGTTCGGCCGCAGACAGACAAGGGACGACAGTCACGTGCATAGAATAAAGGAGAAAGCTGGGGATCGTTGCCAAGGAAGGCGATTGTGCAGGTACTACCAAAAGGATTTGCGTGCCAAGCAAGTGAGATGATGACAGGCAAAGCATCAACCCCCTGCTGTTCTCTTACGCCACCTCTCCTTCTTTCTTC